>LR738713.1:875914081-876011106 GCA_902687465.1 Secale cereale
ATTCTCCTAACAAAAACCTTATTCTCATAACAGCCCTCCCCTACCGACCTCCTAGCGCGGGAGCGCCCCGGCGCCCAGCGGCGAGCGGCGTCCCCCTCCCTCCCCGCCTCCTAGCGCGGGAGCGCCCCGGCGGCCGGCGGCGAACGGCGTCCCCCTCCCTCCCCGCCTCCTAGCACGGCAGCACTCCGGCGGCCGGCGGCGTCCCCCTCCCCTCCCCGCCTCCTTGCGCGGCAACGCTCCGGCGGCAGGCGGTGTCCCCCTCCCCTCCCAGCCAGCTTGCGCGGCAGCGCCCTGCGGCCGGCGGCAACCCCCACCCCTCCCCGCCTTCTTCCGCGACCAGTAGGGCAGAGCGCGCGCCGAGCGGCGGCCATGCAGTCCGTCGGTGAGGATTCTTCCGCGGCGGCGTTTAGGAAGCGACGCCGCCCCTCACCTTCGCCCCAACACCACCTGGGGGATCCGCTGCTGAAGCATCCAGCCTCTGTTATGCATGACAGGGGAAAGAGAACTGCAAGGATGCCTTCTCCATCGCAGTCGTCGTGGATGCGAACTGCAATGGTGCCCATCCAGCCTTCTCCAGCGACAATGGCAAAATTTGAAAAAGCCCATGAGTTCCTATAGCGGAGGTGGACTGCACGCCAACAGCAGCCAGAGCTGCATCTGCAGAAGGAGAGAACTGCATATAATGTAAGAAAATCACATACCCAACCCCCACATCCAGTTTGCAGTGCCCTTTTTATCCCCATGCAGTGCCCCTCTTGCATCGACTGCAGTCCCATGTATCTCCCAGTAGAAAACAGAAAAAGATACTTTGAAAAAATAAAAATGCTATATGGCTCAAAATTGCAGTCCACCATGACTTACATATGTAGAGCGCTGTGCCTAAAACTGAAGTTCATTGTTTCTTCATGTTAACTCCCAATGCCCCTGCTATAGAATGACAAATTGAAGTGCAATTTCTACAGTTGCAAAATATAATGATATATAGTACGAAAGATGCAGTTCATTTCACTGTTGACGTGCATAAAAAGCTTTGGCTTAATAATGTGCAGGAAATTACTATGCCTCCAAAACAGAATATACCTCGATTCATTTACGACCCAAAGCCCCTGAACTGCATTGGAAGAGAAGAGTGGGAGATGCCTGGATGTATAACACCTGAAATACCTAGGGGTTTCTTTAACACAACAAACAGAACTGTGTACTCCGTGGAGGAAGATGTAGAGGATAAAGATGAAAACAGTGAACCAAACATCATTGGAGATGGAGAAGGCAGTGAAGCAAAAAGCACGCAAGATGAGGAGGACGACGACGATCTGGTCTTCATGGGGGAGCATGCACAGAAAGATGATGAGGAGGATGATGATGAAGAGCAAATCATAACAGTTATGCAGCCAAGGTACACGCGTGTCTTTGAAACATTTGGCCAGCAGATTAGAACGGATGATGTAGCACCTCCACAAGCCAATGTTGAAACCCAGCAAGTTCGGCAAGTTCATGAGCAAACGATTCGTCGACAAAGAGACAGTGGAATTCCACCCAGGCTGCCTACTGCGCACCAAAAGAATCGGGAGCAGAATCAAGGAGAGCCGCAAGCAACCAAAAAAGTAAAGTTCTCAACACTTCTGCCTCCTCGCGATCCTAAATTACACAGATCTGTTGTCACCCCTCCATGCCCAATAAACATTGGTGAGCTACAAACACCGTTAGAGAAAAAATAGTACTCGCATGTAAGCTTCCTTGCCTAACTACTGCAGTTCACTTACGCATTCTTTCAGCTTGTGCATTCTCATTAACAAAAAAACATTCCATATTGTGTGTGCAGAATGAGAACATGCTCCAAGAACTTGTGCCTGTGAAAGGTATGCAATTCACATCACACGCTGCGGCGCGAGAATTCTACAACACGTATGCGAGGCATGCAGGCTTCGGCACACGCAAAAACGGCGGATACAGAACAAACAGATACATAGTGTGCTCAAAGGAAGGCTAAAGCAAGGAAACTGTCACTGATTATGACAGAAAGCGAGATAAAACATCAAAGAGGACTGGCTACAAGGCGGGAATGAGATTGAAAAAAAAATCAAGGATGTCAGGAGGGCTGCACTTTATGGGGCGCACCAGCCGTGACTGGGTGAACAGGTACGTTCACTAAACAAAAAACGATATCTCGTCTATTTCATGCAGTTCGCTTGCGCATTTTCTGTATGTCTCTAATGCTGCAAGTATATTATTATTTCGAACTGCAGGAAGCACCAATTCGCGAGGGAGGAAACAGAAGACGATGTGAAGAAACTCCTGGCTTTCTTTGAGAAGATGCAGCAAATAAACCCGGAGTTCTTCTATGATTACGACAAAGATGTCGATAACCGTGTGCGAAACATATTCTGGGCGAACGCGAGCTGCCGAGGATCGTACGAAGATTTTGGAGATTGTGTCACATTTGACACGACCTACAAGACCAACAAGTTCCACATGCCTCTGGCCGTCTTCGTTGGAGTAAACCACCACCTCCAAAGTACAATATTCGTTGTGGCTCTCATCAGAGACGAAACAATACCGACTTTCGAGTGGGTGTTCCGGACGTTCTTGCGTTGCATGAACAACAAGCGGCCAATCTGCATACTCACAGGTATGCTGAAAAAAAGAATGGGTTTAAGTAAGAATGCAGTTCACTGCCAAGTTTTGTAGTCCATTTCTTCCATCCAATGAAAAAATAAGAAAAAGCCAGAAAAAGGATATGCAGTTCTCTCAATAACTCACTGCTTGATTTTTTCAAAAACATGCAGATCAATGCCCCTCCATGGATGCCGCGATAAAAAGTACGCTAATAGGCACGCTGCACAAGTTATGTCGTTGGCATATACTGAAAAAAATACAAGGATCACCTGTCCTTGCTGTACAAAGTGTATGAGACATTCAAGGATGAGCTGACCTCCGTTCTCAACCACCCACTGATGCCATCAGAGTTTGAACGCGCTTGGCATGAGCTCATGGACAAGTATAACCTGCAAAATGATGAGATTATGAAGGCGCTCTGGGCAGACCGAAAAGAATGGATTTCAGCTTACTACAAGGAGGTGTTCTGTGCACGGATGACGTCGACACAGAGAAGTGAAAGCATGAACCAGATCTTGAAGAGGAACTTTGTCAAGGAAAGACACGACCTACACATCTTTGCGTCGCAGGTGGACAGGTGCATCCAGACAAGGAAGGGCGTCGAGCACGCAGAGACCATAGCTAACGAGGTATATAAACAAAGCAAAGTTTTTAAGCTGGATGAGCAATTAATAAAACACTACTCGCTTTTTTGATTTAAGCTGTGAAAGACAACTACTTAACTGGTTTTCTTTGTTTCACAGACGGAAATAAAGACTACTACTCAGTTTGGTTTCGAGGTTCAGCTCTCCAAGATTTACACCAGGGCGGTCTTTGCTGACTTCAAGCAAACGCACTACCGCAGCACTGCATTTAGATCAGAGTAGTCCACTGACAACCCGACGAAATATTTGGTGCGCCACTACAACCGGTCTGATGATTTTGATTGGGCAAGACACGAGTTCCAGGTAGTTGCTGATGTGACGAACGGTATCTACGAATGCGAATGCAAGCTGTGGACACACACAGGTCAGTGAGACAGGAAACAAAAAATAAGCACACAGAAAACATAATGAAGTTCACTTACTGCTCGTAGCAAAAAAGAGATGAAAAAAACCTTAGTAAAGTTCACTAGAACAGGAGACCCAGGACCTATTTATAATGCAGTTCACAAAACCAAAATTGAAAAAATGTTGCATATTTATGTGAAGTTTGCTGACACGAATAACCCAAAAAATTCTTTTGCTGCAGGCATGTTCTGCGTGCACATCATTTGCATGTTGGATCAGCTGCGGGTGGACAAGATACCTGAAGAGTACATATTGAAGAGATACACACGGAACTCACGCCAAAATCCAACTTTTGACCGCAGAGACTATGAGCAAACTGCTCCAGATGGGAGTTCGATGTTCTGCCGTAGGAGACTACTTGCAGAAACAACAATGGAACTGGCAAACAGGGGTATCAAATCGGATAGAGGGTACAACAGAGCTTTAGCTGGGATGAGAGAACTCATACAAGAAGTCAACGTAATAAACGAAGAAGAAGAAGCAGAGAAGATCCTGGATGCGCGGGGTGAAGAACAAGGAGAGGAGCGCGAACATGCCGCTGATGGTGCAGCTCATAATATGGATGACACAATTCTTCCCCCACCTATTTCAAACACAAAAGGGAGAAAGAAAGAGAGCAAATCAGTCAATAAAAAGCTGCAGCAAATGAAAAAAGTCTTAAAAAAATAGCAGGCCTGAGCCAGAACTGGACAACGGAGGAAGACCACTGGGGGTAAGGATGTGTAAATCATGCAATAAGATTGCGGGACACAACTCAAGAACATGTAAGGAGAGGCTGAAAAAAATCCAGGCTAAAAATGCCACCACAAATCACCAAGCTGACCAACAAGATGATATGACAAAGAGAAGACTATGTAGCGTCTGCAACAAGAGAGAGAAGCATAACGCGAGAACTTGTCCAAATAGAACAGAAAAAAAAGATGAAGAAGATGACGAAGAAGATGCTGACAGAGAAGAGAACGAGGAAGCGAGCGAAGCTGATGTAACTGAAGAGGAAGATGAGGAAGCAGAAGAGGAAGATGCGGAAGAAGAAGAAGAAGATGAAGACATCGAAGAACCATCATCAAAAACGAGGGGGGAGACAGAACGCAGAATCCAGCGCATAGGCAAGCATCGCAGTCGCACGGTCGCGTTACGAGGGGTAATGCGAACAACAAGAGCAAGACAGAAGCAGCAACAACCATTGAAACAAATGGAGTGCACAATTTGAGAAGAAGCAGCAGGAAAAGGACATAGATCAACACATATACAGTTTTACCTTTTCAAAAATATATTAACTTCATCCTTTATATATATCGTATCATATATAAGATATATCTTGTGTTCAGTGGACTGCAAAAAAAAAAAGAATTCAACATGTAATATTGAAGTTCAAAATGAATAGATATAACATATGCCTTATATACTTTGTGATCAATGTGCTATGGGTGGGTATGCTTGATAAAATGCAGTTCTCTTCTATATGAAAGAAATAAGATGAGAATGTCATTCTCAGAATGCGGTTCTCTTCTGTATGAAAACCCTGAGATCAGAATGTCATTTTGAGAATGCAGTTCTCTTCGTCGTATAGAATCTGAGATGACCGTGAATCAATATAGAATGCAGTTAGAAAAGAAAAAAATATAGAGTCAGACTAGGCTTCACGTACAGTGCAGTGCGGTGTGGTGCGTTTAAAGCTTACCGTGTAGTCCGCTTCGAGTACACAGTGCATTGCGCTTAGTGCAAAAAATGTAAAAAAATTGAGCTCTCCCTTAGCAGACACGGTTGATTTTCTGTCTTCTAATACAATTTTTCCAAAATTTTGAAACTCGACGACAAACACGTTGAATTCGTCTTTGCTGTCCCATGTGATAAGGTGACATGCAGTGCGGATGCGTATATTTAAAAAAACTTGGTTGCTACTCATAAAAGTGAATGCAGTGCGCTGCGAACATGTTACAATTCACAAGGAGGAATTGGCTGAAAGATCCATTATGTACATATTTGACATTGTCCCTGTCTGCCACAAAAAGAAAAACACAAAAACTAACTAGACCGGTATATACAAAAGCACACAGCATGGTGTGAACAGTTTTGCAGATCGAGAACTACACACAGCGACCATATATACTGTTTACAGAAAGTTTTGGAGCACACACGAAAAGATATCAACACACATAAAAAAAGATCTGCTATCATTTATGCCTCATCCTGCTCCTGCGAATCCAGTTTTGGAGAAAAGCCAAGAGAAATGCAGAGATTTCTTAGATCCTCCAGGAACTCGGTGACTACGACCATGTTTCCAGGGTGGAACAGAATTTGG
This sequence comes from Secale cereale, assembly GCA_902687465.1. Taxonomy (NCBI): domain Eukaryota; kingdom Viridiplantae; phylum Streptophyta; class Magnoliopsida; order Poales; family Poaceae; genus Secale; species Secale cereale. The sequence continues at coordinate 875,920,049 of LR738713.1, forward strand.
AACAAAAACTCAGCCTTCCATTCCTCAACAGCAGCTTCCTGCGATGAAGAAAAAAATAAAAAATAAACAAATATACAACATCATCTACAAAAAGGAACTGACAAAAAAAATATCAAAGAATGAGGGATTATTATTGGGTTAAAAAAAGATACTTACATTACGCATTGTGAATTTCACAACAAAGCTTTTGCCGTCATAAAACTGAGCCATCTTCAGAACAAAAAAGCCGCACTCGTTGGGGCCCTGCTCAGGGGAGCCCAAAAAGCTATCTTTCTTTGAAACATCGACCCAGTCTACCGACTCCTTTCTCTTGTACTCCTTTTCTCCATAAACCTTCTTCAACAATGCAGTCATCCTGATCATCTGGTGGAAATAAAAAAAACAAAAATACACATCACAACAATATTGTTCAACACGCGCACGCATGAAAACAAGAAGAAGGTGAAAAAGGAAAAAATTTACCATTTCAGTGCGGTCGCTGTGGTATTCAGACTTATGCCACCTCGTCATTTGATCAACCGGTCCGCTGTACCTCCTAGTGTCATGAATGTAAAGGGTCTCGCGGTGCCTATTCATCGTGTATAGCGAATAATGCTGGTCTTTCATCCGTGGTAACAGAATTTGATTTTGTATCATCAAATTTGTTATGGGTTTGATGAGTGAAAAAGGATTACTGGAAAAAATTGGGAGAGAAAATAAGTACATAAGGCTGAACAAAAGCAAATCTAATAACTTACTAATTTGCAATCAAGAAGGTTCTCGTCATCACGAACATAAAGTTTGAACTGCTTTGCTGCATCGTCAACGTTAAACTTGCCGTGGACAAAAGGCAACACAACGTTTCCATCTTCATCTCTATCCGCGTGATCATTCATTTGAAGCACATACTGCGTGTGGGTAATTCACAAAAGAACGTTAATGCAGTTCCCCATCAGAGTTCGCTCCGACGCTTAATGAAAAAACGGATCACGCTTCTCTAAAACAGTATGCAGTTCACAATTCTCCCCATAATTTGTTTCATTTAAGATACATGGGTTAAACACAAAAAATAAATGTATGCAGTACAGTACATTCTAAAACAAATTATTATGCACTATTTACTGCAGTTCACTCCAGCAGAAAAAAGAAAAAAAAAGGAAAAAAGAGAAATACCGTGATAAACAAAGGGGACAGCAGAACGCGTTCGCGAGATCGATAAACCACATTCATATGCTCGTCATTCTTCTAGAACCTGATGATATGATCCATCAATTCTGAGTCCATAAAACCACCTCTGGTGAAAGTTAAGAACATGTAGTCCACATTCACAGTGTAGACTTCGATAGGATTCCTGTGCATGAAAAGCGCGCACCTGCACAAAAGAAACGGCGAAGGTGGGGGGTTAGGAGCACAAAAGCAAAAACACAGAAGAACATTACACACATTAAAAATCAAAAAGCGAAAAAACTAACGAAAAAAGAACTGACTCGCTGTATTTCTGCCTGAATGGTGTGCTCGTGATGAGTTGCAAGACTTTCCTCATCTCCGCAAGATAGCTGAATCTCGCAGGCTTCAACTTCTGTACAGGAGATCGAAACTTTGATGGCTTCTGCATAGGCCTCTTATTTGATAGAACTAGTGCCTCGGTGTCCATCGGGCGTTCCACAGCTGCGCTCCTGGTCCTCCTAGGCACTGGTGGTGCCTCTCAAAATCATCATCACTATCTTCAGCATTCGGAGGGCTCACTGCTTTCTTCCCATGCTTGACATTGACAGGAGATTTCTCAAGAGCTTTTTCATTCGAAGTGCCGGCGCCACTCCTTAACCTCTTACACACCAGTTCTTTTACAAGCTTAACGGGGGGTTCATCAAGGACAAAATTCTGAATCGTTGGAGTGTGAACCTAAGTTTCAAACAAGGAAATACCACCTTGGTGTGCGCCTTCGTCAAAGCCTGCACAAAAAAATGGATAATGAGCAAAATGAAAAGAATCATCAAGTTCACTAACGAAAGTCATTTTAACATGCGAATGGGGTTCTACTAAAAAGCTTAACAAAAGTAGTGGACCTCCCCTTTCTGTATGAATGAAGTTCACTTAATAAAAAGGGTGTGTGACTGAAAAAAATGTAATAACCTTCTTTAAAAATTAAAAGTGATGTCAGGTCAAGACAACAATGCGACGAGGTCAGCCAACTATAGAGCATCGCCTTCCTGATGTAGCCAATGTGCTCCTTCCCAAACTTGGCAATCGTTTCACCATCCCAGGTCTGCATGAACTGGAACATGTAAAATCCACAATCATGCCTGCAAGAAAACCAACATAAACACATTACTAATGCAGTTCACTCAATAATGAAGTGCTACTGATGTTAGTAAAACAATGCAGCTCCATACACACAAAAAACCGAGGGAGAACAACTAATAACACATTAGTAATGCAGTTCGCTCAAGGGAAAAAGTGATTCTAATTTAGTAAAAACAATGCAGCTCACTTACACAAAAAAACTGAAGGAGGAAAAAGAAAAAAGGAGAATAAGTACAAACCCGTTTCCCTGTTGCGGGACATTAATATGAGTCAGCGCAAAGCCGTCAAGGGTGGGAGGGTTCAACGGCTCATTGCAGCTTGCGCTGCCATCTTTCCAAACTTTTTTGATGTTCCTGACCATTTTCCTGAAGACAAGACTTGCAGGAGCGCTGTCGGCTTCGCTAAATGAGTCGAGAAACTCAAAACGCTTCTCTCGCAGGTTCAAAGTGACCAAGCAGTAGTGGCTTATCGCGTCCTTCATTGTTGCGGGAGGAGGGTCAAATGTTGCAAACATAATCTGAAATAAAAAAAGAATAAAACAAACCAGATGAGAAAATAGAAAAACAAAAAACTTATTTTCAACATGACGAAAATGGTCAAAATGTGTTACCAAGTTTTTCTTGTCCACACGTTCCTCTGCGCTTGAAGAAAACATCTTTTTCAAAGCCCTATTTGTGGCACCGCCGTTCCAAATGGAATTCTGCAAAAAAGACAAAACCATAGAGTTAATGAAAATGCTTATAACACAAATAAAAATTGGACGAGGGATAAAATATAGGTTAATGAAAATGCTTACACATAGGTTGTACGGGACAATCATCGTTTGAGATCCTTTGAACCTCTCAGCTAACATAGAGACGCCAATGTTTGCGAGGCGCGTGCTCAGCGTTCCATACGACCAAAAAGACTCGCCAACATGACCGATAGTAATATCACCAAACTCGCCCTTGAACGCAACAAGATGCCTTCAGACAAGAAGAAAAAAGCCCAGCAAAAAGTGATAAGATGGGTGTCCCTGAAAAAATAACATATTAAATAACCGGGGTGTAAGACAAAAAATGTCATACTTCTTCTTCTTATCCCTCCTAGCCCTCGTAACAGCATCATATAACTCATTGTATCTTCTCATAGCTGGATCAATCCTAGAAGGAGTAACAACAGGTAATTCCTCATCTGCATACAGAGTGGGAACGATATCAGATAATAAAACACACACGATCCATTTCGCCCCCGGGAAAGAACCAAAATAATGCAGTTCGCTTACCTTCGGTTTCAAAATAAACTTCCTGCGGCTGCTCATATACATCTTCGCTGAGCGTCAAGAGATCCGGCCCGGTAATATCATCGTAAAGCGGCGCTTGATTGCTCATGTCCTGAGAGAGTCTTGGCTGTTCCTCTTCAGAACAAATCGAAACTGTCTCAGCTGGGACTTTGGTTGTCTCGGCTGGGAAAGCCAGATTGCCAACAGATTGCTCGGGGGCGCGAGGAGCGACACAAAATTTCTCAGGCACCTCATCGCCAAGCAACAAAACAGTAGGCCCACCAACACCATCAATGCCAGCGGATGTCCCCGCAGCATCAAATCCGACTCTAGGAGTTCCTTCTGTCTCTTCTGCAATTCAACTGTAACACGAGGAGTTCCTTCTCTCTCTTCATGCTTATCACAATCCATGATATCCTCCCTTCCTTCTCTCTCTTGTGCCTTATCAGCCTCAACAGGACACTCCCCTCCTTCTCTACCTTCTGCCTTATCAACCGCAGCATTAGGCCCCTCCCCTCCTCTCCCTTCCACATTATCATCCTCAATGATGCGCTCCGCTTGGATTTCAACATTTAATCCGCAGTTCTGATGAGTTAAAAAATAAAACACATTGCACAAAAAAGATAGAATGCAGTTCACTAATAAAACGGAGCATGAATTCTCTATACTCAACAGAGAAGGGTCGCCTTCCATCTCTTTAGACTTGTCAGCCTCCTCGTCCTTGCCAGCGTCACCCTCTGCCTCCTTCCCATGTATTTCCACGTTTGATTCGGCATCCTAAAAAACAAAATACATAAATAAAAATATTATCCAAATCTGCAGTTCTATAACTAAAAAACCAACACCAGATCATGCAGTTCACTGCTAAAAAGATGATGCTTCTTCTCTGAACAACAACTGCAGTGCACTACCACTACTGGTGCACACTACAAAAAAGTTAAAAACGGTAGTTCGCTGCTACTGCTGGTGCAAAAATATGATTGTTTGTGTCGGTGTACTAGAGTAGGGGTACCCTAGTATCCCGAACTTGTGCACGGGCAGTCGCAGCATCCCGCGGCAAGGCTTGCCGGGTGACCGCCAAGGTCCTCCGTGGTTCCTTTGGAGCCATTCAAGAACAAAGTATTCAAGCCAAGGAGACAAGACCCCGGCAAGAGGAGCTTGGCCGGAAGGCCAACCAAGGCATCTCAAGGAACTTGCAGCGACGCGCCACGCGTCCCGGCAAGGCCCGGTGAGCGACGAGCTCCCGGACGCGACAAGACAACGACCGCGGCAAGGCTCTTGCCGCGGCAAGCTACCACTCTGTACCCGCGCTCCAGCACATCCACCAACGTGTCGCTCTAGGACCCTTCCAGGCGTACGTGGCGGGAGGCTGCGCAGCCAGCGGTGCGCGGTGGCAAGCGGTGCTGACAAGATTGCCATCGTGGCGAGCAGTGGCGTCCCTGACGATCCCTTTTGCACTATTTGGGCGACGCAGATGGGCATTTAATGCCCTTGTCCCCTGCCGTCAGAGTTAGGTATGATACACTGTAACAGGTAGTTGTACCAACCGTAACACCTTTCCATTTTTACCCTTGTCTATGTTGCCACCTGTCGGTGACCCCTTGAGAATATAAAAGGAGGCCCATGCGCAACGTAGAGGGGGAAGGAGGACACTCACGCTCGGTCTCGTTAGCTGCTGGTGTGTACTGTAGCACTCAGCGTTCCCGAGCAAGAACTCAATACAAACCACAAGGCAGGAGCATGGTTTTATGCATCCGTGCGGCCCGAACCTGGGTAAACTGCTCGTGTGTTTCGCCTCGATCCGCTCTTCGCGCGATCTTCGCCCCCGCCGAATCGAAAGGGGCTCGGTCCGCCGGTCCCATAGGTGCTCGTGGATTCGTTTCCCGACATCTTTGGCGCGCCAGGTAGGGGGTGTCGAGGTTGTGTGAACCTGATCCAGCGTTCACACGAGCTAGATCTTCATCGACATGCCGGCGAAGAAGAAGGCTTCGGAGGCGGCTGCTCCGTCCGCGCCGAACCCACCACCACCGGAGCAAACGGCTGGTGGGGTAGACGCCGGCGGAAGAACGGGCGTCGACGAGGGAGCTCACGGTGCTGCCAGGTCCAAGGACAAGGCTGCGCTGCCCATCGGCGGCGTAGTCAGCTCCCACAACGACCGGGCGCACTCCAAGACCTCGGCATCTGTACATGCACCGCGCCCATCTCAGGAGGCGCGAGACCGGCATCGTCATGGTACTCACGGTACCATACGTTTGCTGGACCAAGATCGATCTGGTGGATCTCGGAGTGCTCAAGACCAGCATACACGCCAACATGCTGGCACGAGCGAGGCACGGTCGCCTGGATGGGATACTGCTCCTTCTAACATAGTTAGAAGTCCGAGCATATCCCGCTCCTCACACCGTTCACCACCGCCACCCACCACTTCAGCAGAAGCTTTGGCGCGAGCTCAACTGCTCCTGGACTACCCTCCAACGGTAGACAAGATCGACGACTGGAGGGCCACCATTCAGAGTCTCATCGGCTTCGCCAACGGCGACACTCCACGGCAGCCGAGTACATCGCAGCCGCGGCAAGTCATCCAGGCACGAGCCGGTGGCGACAAGACCGATGGGGGTGCAACCACCATGCACTCTCCGCCCCGAAGACCAAGATCGCCGACTCGCCGGATCCACCTCGACAGCGACTCCACCGCGTCATCAGATCCACGGGCTCGTCGCGATCAGCGCCAAGTTCTTCACGAACGACAGCAAGAAGATGCTCGTACTCGCATCGAGCGCCGAAGAGAAGCGCGGCGTTAATCGGACTAGCGCGCTGGGCCCTCTGTCGACATGCATGCACCAGGGGAACCAGGCGACTTGCCGTACGCGGTAGGTTGCCCTGCGTTTACTCGTGAGCTGCGGCAAGTCCAGTGGCCCAGCAAGAAGAATTTCAAGCCAGACGTACCAGAGAAGTACGACGGCAAGTCGCATCCGTCGGAGTTCCTCAGCATCTACACCATCGCGGTGCAAGCTGCTTGGGGCGGGACGATAAGATCCTTGCCAACTACTTCCCGCTGGTGCTCAAGCCCAACGTCAGGTCCTGGCTCATGCACTTGCCGGACAACTCCATATCCTCCTAGGCAGACCTATGCCATCAGTTTGTCGGCGCCTTTACAGGCGGCCACAAACCTCATGGCCAAGAGAGTGACCTTCATCTGCTCGCCCAGAAGGAAGGAGAGCCCCTATGCAAGTACATTCAGAGATTCAGCCGTGTACAACACAACATCCGAGATGTCCACCCTGCCGCGGTCATCAGCACGTTCCATCAGAACGTGCGTAACCGCAGGATGCGGGAGGAGATGGCGATGTGCAAGATCAGAGACGTCAGTGAGCTGTATGCCCTGGCCGACAAGTGTGCACGTGCTGAGGAAGGGAGGAAACTCCCCAAAGAGAATACAGGAGCAGGAGGATCTGACAGCGAGGATGCTGCCCCGGCAAAGAAAAACCGGCGGCGGAACAACAGGAAGAAGAAAGGCAAAGATGTGCTAGTCATTGAGCAGTCCGGCAACGAAGGTGGCGCCAAGAAAGCCAAAGCTGGTAGCTCCGGCAAGGAGATTGCCGCATGCACCAACTGCCAGGCTGTGGCGGTCGCCGACAAGCAGGACGACACCGACAAGCAGTACTGCAAGATCCACCGCACCAAGGGCCATGACCTCCAGAGCTACAAGAAGGTCGAGCAGCTTGTGAAGCAGCAAAAGGCTGAATACGAGCGACGCGACAAGGAGAAGGCCCAAGGAGGTGCTGGAGGATCCGGCAAGAAGCGCACCGGCCGGGGAGGACGCCGCGGCAAAGCCAAGCAGTGGCAAGGAGACAGACATCCCCGCGGCGGCGACAAGGATGAAGATGACGACGACGATGAAGACATGGATGATGTCGAGACCAGTGAACAGGAGTTCTAGAAAGCCACAGAGGTCTTGTGCGTTAACGGCGGTGCTTCTCTGCATACTTCACACAGCCAACTCAAACAGTGGGTGCGGGAAGTCAATGCGGCAGAACCACCTGTCGAGTCACGCAAGCTTCTGAAATGGTCCAGCACGCCTATCATCTTTGATATTGAGGACCACCTCGATCGCACAACTGCGGTCGGGTGCTTGCCGATGTTGGTTTCACCAACTATCCGCAACCTCAAGGTCACTAAGATGCTAGTTGACGGCGGGGCCGGCTTGAACCTGATCTCCTCCGCTGTACTCCAGAAACTCCAGATCCCTGACAGCAAACTTGAAGAGACCGGCACATTCCAAGGAATCAACCCTGGAAGGAGCAAGCCGAAGGGGAAGATCACGTTGCCGGTGACATTTGGCAGCGAGTTGAACTTCAGGACTGAGACGGTCACTTTTGACGTTGCCGATTTTCCATTGCTTTACAATGGGATACTCAGCCGTCCAGCACTCGCCAAGTTCATGGAAGCCTCTCACTACGCATACAACATGCTGAAGATGCCAGGCCCGATAAGTGTCATCTCTGTCCTTGGCGACAAGAAGGATGCTCTTATCTGCGCCGACAAGATCTACCGGGAAGCGACAGCCGCAACAGATCGCAAGTCACCTGCCGTTGAAGCTCCCGGGGGGAAGAAGAAGACCAAGTCCGGCAAGAGTTCTGATTACCACTCCGGCAAGCGCACCTCTTCGGAGTGCTGCGCTACCGTCGAGGATGCACCATCGAGCTCCACCGGCAAGTGTAAGAAGACAATGGCAGCTCCGCCAGAGACCAAGAAGGTGTCCGCCAAGGAGGACGGCACTGGTGGTACCTTCACCATCAGTGCCACTCTTGACCCTAAATAGGAAAGCGCGCTCATTGCTTTCCTGCGGGCGAACGTCGACGTGTTTGCGTGGCAACCGTCTGACATCCCCGGTGTTCCCAGGAGAGTAATTGAGCACCATCTTGCCGTTTGTCCTCATGCGCGGCCCGTCAAGCAGAAGGTCAGGAAACAAGCAGTGGAGCGCCAAGAATTCATCGCAGAAGAGATCAAGAAGTTGGAAGCCGCAGGCCTTGTCAGAGGAGTGCTCCATCCTACGTGGTTGGCCAATCCTGTAGTCGTGCGCAAGGCAAACGAGAAATGGAGGCTTTGTATCGACTTTACCGATGTTAATAAAGCTTGTCCCAAAGACCCATTTCCCTTGCCGCGGATTGACCAGATTGTTGACTCCACGGCCGGATGTGACTTGCTTTCATTTCTGGACGCATACTCAGGATACCATCAGATCTTCATGGCAGAAGAGGATCAGGAGAAGACCGCATTCATCACTCCATGTGGCACGTACTGTTTCATATGGATGCCTTTCGGTTTAAAGAATGCTGGTTCAACATTTGCAAGGGTAGTCCATGCCGCTTTTGAGCCACAAATACACAGAAATGTGGAAGCCTACATGGATGACATAGTGTCAAGAGCAAGGACAAGGCAACTCTGATTCAAGATTTAGACGAGACCTTTGCAAATCTGCGCAAGAACAGCCTCAAGCTCAACCCCGAGAAGTGTGTGTTTGGAGTCCCTTCCGGCAAGCTTCTCGGGTTCTTCGTGTCTCAGCAGGGAATTGAAGCCAATCCCGACAAGATCAAGGCCATTGAGCAGATTGAAGCACCAAAGCGCATCAAGGATGTACGAAGACTTGCCGGTTGCGTGGTTGCTCTCAGCAGGTTTATCTCTAAGTCTGCTGATCGCGCCCTGCCGTTTTTCAAAATATTGAAAAAGGCAGGTCCAATGAAATGGACTCCGGAAGCGGAGGCTGCGTTGCAAGACTTGAAGAGATACCTGTCCTCCACTCCAACACTTGTCGCACCTAAGCCACAAGAGAAGTTGCTGCTGTATATAGCGGCAACCAATCAAGTGGTTAGTGCTGCGTTAGTAGCGGAGAGGGAGGCAGATGATGAGCCAGCAACCACGGCAGGCTGATGGGCCTCGAACCCCTCGTTGGTTACCCCAAGTGGAAGGTGTAAGATGCAGTAAGTAGAAGTGTTTTCCCTTAGCAAAGATACCAAGGATCGAATCCCCAGAGACTCCTAGGTTCAACAAGTAGGTGTCAATTGCTACGGCGCCAGATTAGTAGCAATCAACGTGGACCTGCACACAGATACAAATAACTTTGCTCCCAACGAGTACAGAGAGGTTGCCAATCTCTCCGGCCTTGTAGTTAATAAAGGATTAAAAGCAATGATAGTAGTGATAGATAGTGTTTTGCAATAGTAAGTAAATAGCGAAAAGTAAATAGTGGATGTGATCAATGATGGTAATATGGACCGGAGTCTCATGATGTTCACTAGTGATGTTTCTCTCCCAAAAGACGATAAAACAGCTATGTGAGGTAAACAAATTACAGCTGGGCAATTGACAGGACCACGAACGCAAACCAATGCTGACTACATTGCAAGAAAGGTTGAGGTTCAAAGCATGGGCGGTACGCCAAAGTAAGTAGACCTAAATCCATCAATATCTACTACTAATCATCCACCTTGAGATATCTATCTAGAACATCTCGCTGGTATTAAGTTGCGAGTCCCACCCATAGTGTAAACTCAATGCAACAGACAACTGCATTAAAAGAACTTTGCATAAAGTAAACAATCCTTGCACCCACGGGCACAAGCACCGTTGTTTTCCCCCTTGTGGCAACAGCACATCCCCTAGACTCATGTTTCTGTCACTCAAGCTAGTCATCGAGGGGCATGAACCCACAATCGAGCATAACGTTCCCTCTTGGAGTCACTACCTATTACTCGGCCAAAGCAATAAATAACAACGGAGAACATGCAAGAATTACTTATGAACAAAAATATAAAAGAGGTGAATCAAATATATTACTCAAGATCAATCTGAACATAATCTCATAATCCATCGGATCCCAGCAAACTCAACATAGCAACATCATAAGGATTACATAGGTGCCTCGATCATGTAGGGCAGCTCACGAGGACTAATTAGTGAAGCACAAGAACGGGAGGAGAACATCACATAGTTACTGGTCATGGACTCATGGTCCAAGGGAGACTACTCACGAGTCATCTGGGAGGCGTCCATGGTGGTGGAGAAGCTCCCGGTGGTGATCCTCCCCTCCGGCAGGGTGCCGGGAAGAGTTCTCCTGGTGCTCCCGACATTGGAAGCGGCGGCGGCGGCGGAACAGAGATGGGATCGCGAAAAGAGTTCCTGTTCTGAGGGTTACGGAGGACCCTTTAAATATATGCCAAAGTAGGGCATCGGGGGAGCTTCGGGGGGCCCAGGCGCCCCCCCGGCGCGGCCCAGGGGGGGCGCGCCGCCAGGGCGCCTGGAGCCCTGGTGGCCCCCCCAGGCTGCCCTTCGGACGCAGTGTTGTCTCCGGAACGCTGATTTTTTATATAATTTTTCTGGATTATTCTGGGCAGTTCTCGAAACGTGAAAACTTGAAATAAAAAAATAGCCGAAAACAGAAACTGGCACTAGGGTGCACTGGATTAGTAAGTCCAAATATGATCAAAAGTGTATGGAAGTGTATGAATATCATAGCAATATCACCCAAAAGTGGCATGGAGCAAGCAGAAATTATAGATACGTTTTGGACGTATCACAGGCGCATCCAGCGACAAGCAGAAATTATAGATCCAAAAATCATCTACTCGAAAAGTTACATCCAAAAAAATAAAAAATAAAAAATTTTGAAAAAAAAAATTTTGAAAAAAATTTTGAAATTTTTTTTTTGAAAAAAATACTAATGGCGCACTTCTACGTAGTGCGCCATTAGTATGCCAGATACTAATGGCGCACTAGTGGTGCGCCATTAGTGTGCCAGATACTAATGGCGCACCAGAGGTGCGCCATTAGTATCCAACTACTAATGGCGTGCTAGTAATGGCGCACCGGTAGTGCGCCATTAATGGGCAAAACCGGTGCGCCATTAACAACCCTTTTTGTAGTAGTGTTTATACACTTCCATACACTTTTGATCATATTTGGACTAACCTATTAACTCAGTGCACCCCAGTGCCAGTTTTTGTTTTCTGCTGTTTTTGTATTTCAGGTTTTCCCATTACGTAAATTGCCAGAAAAATTCCGGGAAAAATATATAAAAAATCAGCGTTCCGGAAGCTTCCATGCGGCCAAAGTAGGGCCGGAGGGGACCCACAGGGGCTCCAGGCGGCCTGCCCACGCGGCCCCCCTCCTGGCCGCGCCAGGGGGGCGCCTGGGCACCCCTGGCCCCCTCTGATGCCCCCTTTGGCATATATTTACCCCGTGTCGCGGAAACCCTGATTCTGGACCCCTTTTCTCCAAACGTGATTCCGATCTCCGCCGCCATCGTCATCAAGCTTCGGGGGACCAGAATTCCTGTGCCGGCACCCTGCCGGGACGGGGAAGTGCCCCCGGATTCATCTCCATCGACGCTGCTTCCTCCCTCCATGATGCGGGATTAGTTCCTCCTCGGGGCTGAGGTTCTTACCAGTAGCTATGTGGTCAATTCTCTCTCCCATGATGTGATCTTCGTTGTGATCATAGGCTATGTTAATCTAGGGTGATCCCATGATGTTTCCCCTTCCTCTATGTATTGGATTGATGTACTCACTTGTCTTTATCTAGTATAATCCCCGAGACCAAGGTGACAGCGGTCTATTGGACATGGATTAGAAAGGTATTTTCATGAGCGATTTCCTCTCTTGTGTGTTGATTGAAGATTGAGAGTCTCTTGGTGCTTGTCTTTGACTATCCTTTCGATATGTTGTGGTGATTGTGGGACTCTCTTTGGATGGCCGCGGTGACATTGGGAAATCCTTAGATTGAGAACTACGAACTTTGAGGTGTGCTTTTGTAGCCCTACATAATTCTCGTCCTCTCTTGACCACGAAAGAATGACCTCCGAGTGCGTCCCCTTTGCATGTTTTATGGGAAATATCATGTGATTCGATTATGTTAATGTTGTTGGGAGTTGCCACTAGTGAAAGTATGAACCCTAGGCCTTGTTTCCGCTATTGCAATACCATTCGTGCTCACGTTTACCACTTGTTTGCTTGCTGCACTTTTTATTACAGATTTATATTACTTTGTTTTGCCATCCATATCACTTGCCATTTAACATCTCTTCGCCGAACTAGTGCACCTATACATCTGACAAGTGTATTAGGTGTGTTAGGGACACAAGAGACTTCTTGTATCTTAGTTGCAGGGTTGCTTGAGAGAGACCATCTTCAACCTCTACTTCCCTGAGTTCGATAAACCTTAGGTCATCCACTTGAGGGAAATTGCTGCTGTCCTACAAACCTCTGCGCTTGGAGGCCCAACATAGTCTACAAGAGTAGAAGCGTGCGTAGACATCAAGCTATTTCTGGCGCCGTTGCCGTGGAACTGAGTGCTTGAAGGTATATGTTTAGATCTTGCAATTAAATCTTTTTGTTTCTTGTTTTTATTTCACTAGTTATGCTTATGGACAACCTTGCTATTGGATCGTTGCTTGCGGGAAGACGCCCCACACCTGTGGTGGTTGCTCCTCCCCCTACTGAAATTGTGCCCTATAAAATACCAGCTGGTATTATCGATTATGTCTTGGCTAATCGTTATGCAGGAGACAGACATCCCGGTGAACACTTGCTATATCTGTCACAATTATGTTCATTATTTAAGCTTGCAGGTGTATCAAGGGAGTTTGTCATGAGGAAATTGTTCGCCGTATCACTTATAGATAAGGCTTCAGATTGGTATAAGCTTCTCGATAACTCGCACTTGCTTGATTGGCAAGAGCTTATGTCTCTCTTTTATACTAAGTTTTATCCTCTTCATGAAGTCCATAAGAATAGGAATTATGTTTATAATTTCTATCCTCATGACGGAGAGAGAGCATAGCTCAAGCTTGGGGGAGACTGAAAATGTTAATGCTAAAATGTCCTAAGCATGGGCTCCCCAAAGATATGATTATTACTAATTTCTATGCGAGGCTTTCTCGACAGGATAAAGATTTGCTCGACGCTTCCTCTATGGGTTCTTTCACAAACAAAAAGATTGATGCTAAATGGGAACTCCTTGAAAGAATTCAACGAAACACTGAAGATTGGGAGATCGACAAAGGTAAAGAGTCAGGTATAATTTATGAGTATGATTGCATTAAGTCCTTTGTTGAAACTACAAGTTTTAATAAGTTTAGTGCTAAGTTAGGGCTTGATTCTCAACTCCTTGTTGATTTCCTCAAATCGTTTGCTTCACATCTTAATATGCCTAAGGAGGATTGGATCAAGTATCATAAACCTTTTAAAGAGACTTGCAAAGAAAATGAAATTGTTCATGATGATTGCAACATGCATGATCCAATTCCTAAAAATGAAGTTTTATATAAGCATGTTAATATTTGTGGAGTTGATAGACCTTGTGAAAGGCCTATGATTGAAGAAGAGAAGTATTGTAAGCAACATAAGCATGAAAGAACAATCACTTGGGTCAGAGATTTAAATGAAATTGCTAGAGAATTGTGTGACCTTTATCCTTTTACTTGTGAACTTTGCCGTATAGAGGGTCACTTTAATTTTCAATGCATGAACTTTCAAAACATAACTGTTAACCGGTTGTGTGATAACATTATCACCTCTGATCTTTATGATGAGCTTATGTTATTTTTTATGTGTGAAGAGTTATCAGAAAAGACTTCTTGGCTAGATGATAATGCCATAGGAATAAAAAACGCTTTGCAAAATTGCCATCTCTATTGTGTTGTTAATTGCCATGAAAATGATTACATAAGTAAGATTAGAAAGGAGGGAACTTTACCAAAGTATAAAAATGTCTCTTATATTTCTGCTAATAAAAAGGAGAGTTTCTCCCAAGTTTCCCCGATTGTTTCTAATGATAAACCAGGATATGTGGAGAAGCTTCATCTCCAACCACTCCCTCCTAAGGTGAAGAAGAAGAAAAAGAAGAGGAGGAGGAAGAGAAGCAAGAAGGAAGAAGAATGGGTATCAACCTGGCCTGAGCATATTCCTCCCATCAACTTGTATCCTAACGGTTGTAAGTTTAAAGAAGAAGGTGAAGTTTATTGCCTTAATTATCATCTTGATGATACGTCCGTAGGTACTATTGAAGATGATTTTGATTATGATATGCATGTTACTTATTGTGATTGGGAAAATGATGATAATGCTACTTATGATCTTGAAAATCTTTTTGGTACCAACTCTGAAAGTGAAGATATGGGAAGCTCTAAGCTTGGGGATGATAGGTGTCGGTGTACTAAGAGAGGGGTACCTTAGTACCCCAACTTGTGCACGGGCAGTAGCAGCTTCCCGCGGTAGGGTTCACCACGTGCTCGCCGAAAACCTTTTCGGTCCCTATGAAGCCATTCAAGAACAAAGTATACAAGTGAGAAGATCAAGGCCCCGGCAAGTGGAGCTTGCCGGGAAGGCCGCACCAGGCTCAAGGTTATCGCTTTAACACAAGACCCTGGCAAGTGGGACTTGCCAGGAGGACCAAGGGACACATATCCCAAGAGATGCCTCGGCGCATCATGCGCCCCGGCAGGGGCCCGGAGAGCGACAAGCTTCCGGGCCCGGCAAGATCAAGACCCCGGCAAGGTGCTTGCCGGGGAAACCCACGCTGTGTGCCTGCGCTCCAGCTCATCTGCCCACGCGTCGCCCTGGGGCCCCTCCAGGGACGCGTGGCGGACGGCTGTGCAGCTTGGGGCACACGGTGGCAAGCCACGGTGACGAGGCTACCGCCGTGTAACGGAGAAGCATGGACGGACACTTTTGGGGTCGTCGGCGACGGGCATTTAATGTCCTTGTCCCCCACTGTCAAAGTTAGGTGAAGACCACTGTTCACGCACTATTCCCGCACTGTTACAACTACCACCAAAATTACACTTTTACCCTCCTCTACGTTGACACCTATTGGTGACCCCTTCGAGCTATAAAAGGAGGCCCATGCACAACGTAGAAAGGGTTCAGAACCTAAGCTACTCTCTCGCTCGGTGTAGCTAGTACTGTAGCTCTTCAAGCTCCCGAGCTCAATACAATCAAGGCAGGAGTAGGGTTTTACGCGTCCGCGTGGCCCGAACCTGGGTAAACTGCCCGCGTGTGCCCCTCGATCCGCTCTTCGTGCTCCCTCCGCTCCCTTACCGCAACCTAGAAGGGGCTCCGGTCCCATAGGTGCTCGTGGGAGGACAGTTTCCCCCGACAATAGGATTGCAAATCCTTTACCCACTAGTGATGTGATAATTGATAATTCTCTTGCTAGTAAGAATAAAGACAACATGTTTACAAATATAGTTGCTAGCAATGATAATGCTCTTCTCTACCATGATGATGTTATAACTCCAATCTATAGTGATTATAAAGGTACCTATGACATAAGGAGAAATTATCCTTATGAAACTTGTCATAATCATGGAGGGAATTACTCCCTTGTTGAACACCACCCTCCTAATATACAATTAATCTATAGTGTTCAAGTTGTTTATGATAGTCCTACTCCCACTATTACCAATGAGAAAGATTATGCTTATGTGGAGAGTGAGAGTATCTCTTTGCATGTGGATCATGGTAACAATGCTTTATGTGATGCTTATATTTTTGAGTTCATCCATGATGCCACTGAAATTTATAATGAGAGAGGGAGACTTGGTTCTAAATATCTTAATAATAAGAAGTTTCCTCTCTTTATGGTGAATATTTTGAAGTTATGCTTGTTTTGCCTTCCTATGCTAGTTGCTTTGTGCTTCAATGAATTATTCTATTGCAATATTCCTATGCATAGGAAGCATGTTAGGCTTAAATGTGTTTGGTATTTGCTTCTTGATGCTCTCTTTTGTTCTTCAACCCTTATTCCTACGAGAGCATCATTAAAGTCTTATGCCTAGCTTAAAGGCATAAAAGAAAGCGCTTTTGGGAGGCAACCCACAATGAATAAAATTTTATTTTGCTTTTGTTGTGTATTGATGTTGTTACTACAGTAGCATCATCATTGTATCTTTACTTTTCAATTTTGTGCCAAGTGTAGCCTCTGATTGCAAGAAAGTTCAAAAGTTGTGACGTGCTATCCAGGAAACAGATTCTGTCCTTGGATAGAAAAATTCGTATAAAATCACCAGATGATCTTTTTGGTCTGAATTTTTTCGAAAGCGTGCTCTATATAATTGTCTTTCGTGCGTCTGTTTTGAGTTTTTTGATTAGAGTTGCAGAAGTGCCCTGAAAAAATCATTTACTACCTGCTGTTCTGTTTTTCACAGATTCTGTCCTGTTTTGCCTTTCCTTCATTTTGCAAACCTAGAGCTTGCTTTCTCTTTGCAAAAACCTTTTGGCAATCTTGAGAAACAGTAGACCGTCAAGAATATCCTTATTTCCAGCAAGGAACAATTATTTTATTATGGGTACTAACCTCGCTAATCAGATTATGATGAGTTATGTATCAAGGGAGTTTTCAACACTAGTAGAAAACAGGGCATTGGTCCAGCCCATTAGCCCCGGTTCAATCTAGAACCGGGACCAATGGGGGTACTGGACCCAGTTCGTTAGCCCAGGGGGCCGGCCGGGCCACGTGGGCCATTGGTCCCGGTTCGTCTGGACCTATTGGTCCCGGTTGGAGCTAAAAACCGGGACCAATGGCTCTTGCTCCTGGCCCACCACTATTAGTCCCGGTTTGTTTTATGAACCGGGACCAAAGGCACCCCTTTAGCCCCGGTTTGTAGCACCAACCGGGACCAGTGAGTTGCCTATATAAACCCCCTCACTCAAGAGCAGAGCTCACTGCTCTGTTTTTTTTTCTGGCCGAGGGGGAGAGGGGTTAGTGGTGCTCTAGCTCACCTCCTATGCACACAACATGTTCGGTGGAATGCCCGAGCCACACTAGTTAAGCTTTTCTCCTCTCGAAGCTCTATTTTCTCCGAGATTTGTCTAGGTTTAGCGGTCCGTCACGTCCCGTCCCCGTCTTCGCCGCCGTCGATCGCCCCCGCCGATCTCGTCACCGGCACCACCGTGGTGAGCCTCTTGTTATGTCCATGCTTTTCTTACTTTTATTATTGCTTTAGATAGATATTTGTCTAATTTTCTTACGTTTATTATTGCTTGTTATTATATAGTGCGATGGTTTTGATATCCGCCCACGTGGGCCCTCGTCCAGTCTACGATTCTGATGTGGTATATTATCTTTAATTTATAACTATTTGTTTTAGTGCTTATGATAGTTATGCCGACCAACCTGACATGCATAGATGTTTTATTATGTCTAGGAGGTAGTTGAACCGGAAATTCCAACCGACCCTCTTGTGGAGAGGTTAAATTTAGTTGAAGAGGAAAACATTTCGTTAAAGAAAAAATTGGAAAAAATGGAGGAGGAGAAGATGGAATTGGAGTTGCATGTTGCGGAAGTTATCGATGATCACAAGATCAAGATGGAACCTATTGTCGAGAGGTTAAATTTAGTTGAAGAAGAAAACAAATTCTTGAAGGAAAAAATAAAAAAATTTGTGGACGAGAAGATGATATTGGAGTTGCATGTTGCGGATGTCGTCGATGATCACAAGATCAAGATGGATGCAATGCGGTTGAAGATTAAAAAGATTAGAAAATATGCCATTAATACCGAGGCTTGGTATCATTATGCCGTTGGATCAATTGTTACCTTGGTTGCGATTATGATAGCATTTGTTTTCGCGTTGAAATGTTTTACATAGTTTCGATGTGTATGGAGAGCTATATATGTTGTTAGATGAGAACTATATATGTATGTACTTTGGTTTTAATGTGATGATGAACTTTTATCCATTTGGTCACTTAATTATCTATTTATGATGTTCTGTAATGGTTTTTGACACACTTAATTATATATAAATGATGGAAATATGCCCTAGAGGCAATAATAAATTGGTTATTATTATATTTCCTTGTTCACGATAATCGTTTATTATCCATGCTAGAATTGTATTGATAGGAAACTAAGATACATGTATGGATACATAGACAAACACCATGTCCCTAGTGAGCCTCTAGACGACTAGCTCGTTGATCAATAGATGGTTACGGTTTCCTAACCATGGACATTGGATGTCGTTGATAACGGGATCACATCATTAGGAGAATGATGTGATGGACAAGACCCAATCCTAAGCCTAGCACAGATCGTGTAGTTCGTATGCTAAAGCTTTTCTATATGTCAAGTATCTTTTCCTTAGACCATGAGATTGTGCAACTCCCAGATACCGTAGGAATGCTTTGGGTGTACCAAACGTCACAACGTAACTGGGTGGCTATAAAGGTGCACAACAGGTATCTCCGAAAGTGTCTGTTGGGTTGGCACGAATCGAGACTGGGATTTGTCACTCCGTATGACGGAGAGGTATCTCTGGGCCCACTCGGTAGGACATCATCATAATGTGCACAATATGTGATCAAGGAGTTGATCACGGGATGATGTGTTACGGAACGAGTAAAGAGACTTGCCGGTAACGAGATTGAGCGAGGTATCGGCATACCGACGATCGAATCTCGGGCAAGTGCTATACCGATAGACAAAGGGAATCGTATACGGGATTGATTGAATCCTTGACATCGTGGTTCATCCGATGAGATCATCGTGGAACATGTGGGAGCCAACATGGGTATCCAGATCCCGCTGTTGGTTATTGACCGGAGAGTTGTCTCGGTCATGTCTACATGGTTCCCGAACCCGTAGGGTCTACACACTTAAGGTTCGATGACGCTAGGGTTATAGGGAAAGTATGTACGCGGTTACCGAATGTTGTTCGGAGTCCCGGATGAGATCCCGGACGTCACGAGGAGTTCCGGAATGGTCCGGAGGTAAAGAGAATCGCGGCGAGTACGACTCCATCAACCGCGTTCTAGTAACGCTTCCGCTTAGCGATCTACAAGGGTATGTGGATCCAACTCTCCTCTCGTAGATGTGCATCTCCTAGATTGATCTTGGTGAGCGTAGGAAAATTTTTGTTTCCCATGCTACGTTCCCCAACAGTGGTATCAGAGCTAGGTTCTTGCGTAGATGCTTTCTCGAGTAGAACACAAAAGGGTTTGTGGGCGTTGATGTTTAAATTGCTGCCCTCCTTAGTCTTTCTTGATTCAGCGGTATTATGGGATGAAGCGGCCCGGACCAACTTTACATGTCCACGTACATGAGACCGGTTCCATCGACAGACATGTGACTTTTGTTGCATAAGATGGCTGGCGGGTGTCTGTCTCTCCTATCTTAGTTGAATCGGAATAGAACAAGGCGGTCCTTGTAGAAGGTTAAATAGCAACTTGAATATCACCGTTGTGGCTTTGCGTAGGTAAGAAGCGTTCTTGCTAGATACCCGTAGCAGCCACGTAAAACATGCAACAACAAATTAGAGGACGTCTAACTTGTTTTTGCAGGGTATGTATGTGATATGATATGGCCAATGACATGATGAGATATATTTGATGTATGAGATGATCATGTTGTAATAGTTAAATATCGACTTGCATGTCGATGCATACGGCAACCGGCAGGAGCCATAGGGTTGTCTTTATCTTTTGTATGACCTGCGTGTCAATCATTTAGCGCTTTGTAATGCTTTACTTTATCGCTAAACGGTAGCAATAGTAGTAAGAGCATGGTGGGCGCGCGACAACCCCGATGGCAACACGATGATGGAGATCATGATGATGGAGATCATGGTGTGGCGCCGGTGACGATGGAGATCATGCCGGTGCTTTGGAGATGGAGATCAAAAGCACGAGTTGATGGCCATATCATGTCACTTATGATTTGCATGTGATGTTAATCCTTTTATGCATCTTATTTTGCTTAGGACGACGGTAGCATTATAAGATGATCCTTCACTAAAATTTCAAGATAAAATTGTGTTCCCCCCGAGTGTGCGCCGTTGCGAAGGTTCGTCGTTTCGAAGCACCACGTGATGATCGGGTGTGATAGACTCTACGTTCGCATACAACGGGTGCAAGCCAGTTTTGCACATGCAGAACACTCAGGTTAGACTTGACGAGCCTAGCATGTACAGACATGGCCTCGGAACACGGAAGACCGAAAGGTCGAGCATGAGTCATATAGTAGATATGATCAACATGTAGATGTTCACCATTGACACCACCTCATCTCACGTGATGATCGGACTTGGGTTGGTGAATCTGGATCATGTCACGCTCGAATGACCAGAGGGATGTCAATTTGAGTGGGAGTTATAAATAATTTGATTAGGTAATAACTCACTTATCATGAACAATAGTCTAAGTTGCCTTTGCAAATTATGTTGTAGATCAATAGCTTGCGTTGTAGCTCCCTGTTTCATACGATCCTAGAGAAAGACTAAGTTGAAAGATATTGTAAGCAAGGATGCGGACTGGGTCCGTAGTCCGAGGAGTGTCCTCACTGCTGCACAGAAAGCTTACGTCTTTGATGCACCGCTCGATGTGCAAACCCCTACAACGTTGTCTGTGGATGTTGTGAACACCTGACAGAGACGTCCTGATGACTACTTGATAGTTTAGTGCACCATACTTTACGGCTTAGAATCGGGATTCCAATGACGTTTTGAACGCCATAGAACATATGAGATGTTCTAAGAGCTGAAATTGGGATTTCAGGCTCATGCCCGTGTTGAGAGGTATGAGACCTCTGACAAGTTCTTTTGCCAAAAAGATGGAGGAGAATGGCTCAACTAATGAGCATGTGCTCAGAATGTCTGAGTGCTAAAACCACTTGAACCAAGTGGGAGTTAATCTTCCAGGTGAGATAGTGGTTGACAAAATTCTCTAGACACTATCACCAAGCTACTAGAACTTCGTGATGAACTATGACATGCAAAGGATGGAGATGATCCCGGTGCTGTTAGCGGTTCTTAGTACCGCAAAAGTAGAAATCAAGAAGGAGCATCAAGTGTTGATGGTTTAACAAGACCACTGGTTTCAAAAGGGTAAGGGCTAGAAGGGAAACTTCATGAATGGCAAACCTGTTGTCGCTCTGATGAAGGAACCCATGGTTAAACCCATACCTCGAGACTAAGTGCTTCTATTGTAAGGGGAACGGTCACATGGTAGCGGAACTACCCCAAATACATGGTAGATAAGAATAGCTGGAAACTTCAACAAAGTATATTTGATATACGTATTATTGATGTGTACCTCACTAGTACTCCTTGTAGCACATGGGTATTGGATACCGGTTCAGTTGCTATTATTAGTGACTTGAAGCAAAAGCTACGGACTGAACGGAGACTAGCTAAAGGCGAGGTGACGATATGTTGGAAGTGTTTCCCAGGATGATAAGATCACCATCGCACGCTCCCTCTATTTTCGGGATTAGTGTTGAACCTAGATAAATGTTATCAGGTGTCTACGTTGAGCATGAATATGATTGGATCATGTTCATTGCAATACGGTTATTCATTTAAGTTAGAGAATAATGGTTATTCTGTTTACATGAATAATACCTTTATGGTCATGCACCCAATGGTTTATTGAATCTTGATTGTAGCAATACACATGATGATAATATTAATGCCAAAAGATGTAGAGTTAATAATGATAGTACCACTTTCTTGTGGCACTGCCGCTTAGGTCATTTTGGCATAAAATGCATGAAGAAACTCCATGCTGATGGATGTTTGGAGTCACTTGATTTTGAATCGCTTGACACATGCGAGCCATGCCTCATGGGCAGGATGACTGAGATCCCGTTTTCAGGTACAATGAAACGGGCAAGTGACTTGTTGGAAATCATACATGCTGATGTATGTGATCCAATGAGAATTAAGGCGTGTGGTGGATATCGTTATTTTCTCATCTTCACTGACGATTTGAGTAGATATGGTATATTTACTTAATGAAGCAAAAGTCTGAAACGTTTGAAAGGTTCAAAAGATTTCAGAGTGAAGATTAAGAATCATCATAACAAGAAGATCATGTTCCTACGATCTGATCAAGGGGATATTATCTGAATTATGAGTTTGGCAATCACTTAAGACATTGTGGAATTGTTTCGCAGTTGAAGTCCCCTGGAACACCACAGCATAATGGTGTGTCCGGACATCGTAATCGAACCTTATGAGATATGGTGCGATCTATGGTGTATCTTACCGATCTACCGCTATTATTTTGAGGTTATGCATCAGAGACAGCTGCATTCACTTTATATAGGACACCATCTAAGTCCGTTGAGACGACGTCGTATGGTTTGGCAAGAAACCAAAGTTGTCGTTTTCTTAAATGTTTGGGGCTGCGATGCTTATGGCTTCAGCCAGGAAAAGCTCGAACCCAAAGCGGACAAATACATCTTCATAGGATACCCAAAGGTAACAGTTGGGTATACCTTCTATCTCAGATCCAAGGACAAAAATGTTTGTCGCTAAGAACGGGTCCTTTCTCGAGAAGGAGTTTCTCTCGAAAGAATTGAGTGGGAGGAAGATAGAGCTTGATGAGGTTGTCGAACCCTCACTTCAACCGGAGAGTAGTGCAACACAGAAAGATGTTTCTGTGGAACCTACGACAGTTGAAGAGGATACTAATGATAGTGATCATGAAGCTCCAGATCAAGTTGCTATCGAACCTCGTAGGTTGACAAGGATATGTACTACTCCTGAGTGGTACGTTGATCCTGTCTTAGAGGTCATGTTGTTGGACAACGATGAACCTACGAACTATGGAGAAGCGATGGTGGGCCCATATTCCGACAAATGGTTAGAAGCCGATAAATCCGAGATAGGATCCATGTATCAAAACAAAGTATGGACTTTGGTGGACTTGCCCTATGATCGGCAAGCCATTGAGACAAATGGATCTTTAAGACTAAGACGGACGTGGACGGTAATGTCACCGTCTATGAAGCTCGACTTGTGGCGAAGAGTTTTCCACAAGTTCAAGGAGTTGACTACGATGAGATTTTCTCGCCCGTAGCGATGCTTAAGACCGTCGGAATCATGTTAGCATTAGCTGCATTTATGAAATCTGGCAGATGGATGACAAAACAAGTTTCCTTACCAGTTTTCGTAAGGAAAGGTTGTATGTGATACAATCAGAAAGGTTTTGTCGATCCTAAGGATGCTAAAAGATATGCTAGCTCCAGCGATCCTTCCATGGACTAGAGCAAGCATCTCGGAGTCGGAATATACACTTTGATGGAGTGATCAAAGTTTTTGGGTATACAAAGTTTGTTGGAAACTTGTATTTGCAATTAAGTAAGTGGGAGCACTACAACATTTCTGATAAGTATATGTGAATGACATATTGTTGATCCGAAATGATGTAGAATTTCTGGAAAGCATAAAGGGTTGTTTGAAATGAGTTTTTCAAAGGAAGACCTGGATAAAGCTGCTTACATATTGGGCATCAAGATCTATACAGATAGATCAAGACGCCTGATTAGACTTTTGAAGAGCACACACCTTGTCATATTTTTGAAGGAGTTCAAAATAGATCAGTCAAAGAAAGAGTTCTTACCTGAGTTGTAAGGTGTGAAGTTGAGTAAGACTCAAAGCTTGACCACGGCAGAAGAAAGAGGAAGGACGAAGGTCGTCCCCTATGGTTTTGTCATAGGCTCTATACGATATGCCATGCTAAGTACCGCACCTGATGTGTGCCTTGCCACATGTCTGGCAAGAGGGTACAAAGGTGATCCAGGAGTGGATTACTAGATAGTGGTCAAAATTATCCTTAGAGGAATAAGGAAATGTTTCTCGGTTATGGAGGTGATAAAGAGTTCGACGTAAAGAGTTACGTCGATGCAAGCTTAACACCTATCCGGATAACTCTAAGTGGAGATACCGGATACGTATAATGGAGCAACAGTTTGGAATAGCTCCAAGTGGAACGTGGTAGCAGCATCTACGATATGACATAAAGTTTTGCAAAGTACATAGGGATCTGAATGTTGCAGACCCGTTGACTACAACCTCTCTCACAAGCATAACATGATCAAACCCAGAACTCATTGAGTGTTAATCACATATTGATGTGAACTAGATTACTGACTCTAGTGAACTCTTTGGATGTTAGTCACATGGCGATGTGACCTATGAGTGTTAATCACATGGCGATGTAAACTAGATTATTGACTCTAGTGCAAGTGGGAGACTGATGGAAATATGCCCTAGAGGCAATAATAAATTGGTTATTATTATATTTCCTTGTTCACGATAATCGTTTATTATCCATGCTAGAATTGTATTGATAGGAAACTCAGATACATGTATGGATACATAGACAAACACCATGTCCCTAGTGAGCCTCTAGACGACTAGCTCGTTGATCAATAGATGGTTACGGTTTCCTAACCATGGACATTGGATATCGTTGATAACGGGATCACATCATTAGGAGAATGATGTGATGGACAAGACCCAATCCTAAGCCTAGCACAGATCGTGTAGTTCGTATGCTAAAGCTTTTCTATATGTCAAGTATCTTTTCCTTAGACCATGAGATTGTGCAACTCCCAGATACCGTAGGAATGCTTTGGGTGTACCAAACGTCACAACGTAACTGGGTGGCTATAAAGGTGCACAACAGGTATCTCCGAAAGTGTCTGTTGGGTTGGCACGAATCGAGACTGGGATTTGTCACTCCGTATGACGGAGAGGTATCTCTGGGCCCACTCGGTAGGACATCATCATAATGTGCACAATATGTGATCAAGGAGTTGATCACGGGATGATGTGTTACGGAACGAGTAAAGAGACTTGCCGGTAACGAGATTGAGCAAGGTATCGGTATACCAACGATCGAATCTCGGGCAAGTGCTATACCGATAGACAAAGGGAATCATATACGGGATTGATTGAATCCTTGACATCGTGGTTCATCCGATGAGATCATCGTGGAACATGTGGGAGCCAACATGGGTATCCAGATCCCGCTGTTGGTTATTGGCCGGAGAGTTGTCTCGGTCATGTCTACATGGTTCCCGAGCCCGTAGGGTCTACACACTTAAGGTTCGATGACGCTAGGGTTATAGGGAAAGTATGTACGCGGTTACCGAATGTTGTTCGGAGTCCCGGATGAGATCCCGGACGTCACGAGGAGTTCCGGAATGGTCCGGAGGTAAAGATTCATATATGGGAAGTCCTGTTTTGGTCACCGGAAAAGTTTCGGGCGATATCGGTAATGTACCGGGACCACCGGGAGGGTCCCGGGGGTCCACCAGGTGGGGCCACCAGCCCCAGAAGGCTACGTGGGCTAAGTGTGGGAGGGGACCAGCCCCAAGGGGGCTGGTGCGCCCCCCCACCAAGTCCCAGGGCGCCTCCAAGAGGGGAGGGGGGCAAACCCTAGGGCAGTTGGGCCCTAGGGCCCAATAGTGGTGCGCCTCCCCCTCTCTCCCCCTTGGCCGCCCCCCTAGATGGGATCTAGGGCTGGCCGCACCCTAGGGGTGGGAAACCCTAAAGGGGGCGCAGCCCTCCCTTCCCCCTATATATATGTGAGGTTTTAGGGCTGCTGGACACACGAGAACGTCTCCCTCTTGGCGCAGCCCTACCCCTCTCCCTCCTCGTCTCTTGCAGCGCTTGGCGAAGCCCTGCTGGAGTCCCGCGCTCCTCCACCACCACCACGCCGTCGTGCTGCTGTTGGATGGAGTCTTCCCCAACCTCTCCCTCTCTCCTTGCTGGATCAAGGCGTGGGAGACGTCACCGGGCTGCACGTGTGAAGAACGCGGAGGCACCGTCCGTTCGGTGCTAGGATCTTCGGCGATCTGAATCGCGGCGAGTACGACTCCATCAACCGCGTTCTTGAACGCTTCCGCTTAGCGATCTACAAGGGTATGTGGATCCAACTCTCCTCTCGTAGATGCATCTCCTAGATTGATCTTGGTGAACGTAGGAAAATTTTTGTTTCCCATGCGACGTTCCCCAACATCCGAACAACCTTCGGTAACCATGCACTGTTCTCACTAACAACCCTAGCGTCACCGAACCTTAAGTGTGTAGACCCTGCGGGTTCGGAAACCATGTAGACATGACCGAGACACTCCCAGGTCAATAACCAATAGCGGGATCTGGATACCCATATTGGTTCCCACATGTTTCTCGATGATCTCATCGGATGAACCACGATGTCAAGGATTCAGGCAATCCCGTATACAGTTCCCTTTGTCTCGTCGGTATGTTACTTGCCCGAGATTCGATCGTCGGTATCTCTATACCTAGTTCAATCTCGTTACCGGCAAGTCTCTTTACTCGTTACCGTAATACATAATCCTGTGACCAACTACTTAGTCACTTTGAGCTCATTGAGATGACGTATTACCGAGCGGGCCCGGAGATACCTCTCCGTCACACGGAGTGACAAATCCCAGTCTCGATCCATGTCAACTCAACAGACACCCTCGGAGATACCTGTAGAGTACCTTTATAGTCACCCAGTTACGTTGTGACGTTTGGCACACACAAAGTACTCCTACGGTGTCAGTGAGTTACATGATCTCATGGTCATAGGAACTTATACTTGACATGCAGAAAACTATAGCGATAACTGACACGATCAAAAGCTATGTTTAACGTTTGGGTCTCGTCCATCACATCATTCTCCTAATGATGTGATCCCGTTATCAAATGACAACTCATGTCTATGACCTGGAAACCGCGGTCATCTTTGATCAACGAGCTAGTCCTGTAGAGGCTCACTAGGGACACAAAGTCTGTCTATTCATCCACACGTGTATTTGAGTTTCCAATCAATACAGTTATAGCATGGATAATAAACGATTATCATGAACAAGGAAATATAATAATAACTCTTTTATTATTGCCTCTAGGGCATATTTCCAACAGGATGTGCATGAAGCGGAAGTTCATTATGATGCCAGTTCTCATCCAAGGCCCTAAGCAACCCGGCAACGACATTGATGTGTACCTAAGGCCATTAGTTGAAGAACTTTTACAGCTGTGGAATGGAAACGGTGTACGTGTGTGGGATGAGCACAAACAGGAGGAATTTGACCTAAAGGCGTTGCTGTTCGTGACCATCAACGATTGGCCCGCTCTTAGTAACCTTTCAAGACAGACAAACAAAGGATACCACGCATGCACGCACTGTTTAGATGACACTGAAAGTATATACCTGGACAAGTGCAGGAAGAATGTGTACCTGGGCCATCGTCGATTTCTTCCGACCAACCATCAATGTCGAAAGAAAGGCAAGCATTTCAAAGGCGAGGCAGATCACCGGAAGAAGCCCGCCATGCGTACCGGTGATCACGTACTTGCTATGGTCAATGATTTACACGTAATCTTCGGAAAGGGCCCCGGCGCACTAGCTGTTCCGAATGACGATGAGGGACACGCACCCATGTGGAAGAAGAAATCTATATTTTGGGACCTACCCTACTGGAAAGACCTAGAGGTCCGCTCTTCAATCGACGTGATGCACGTGACGAAGAACCTTTGCGTGAACCTGCTAGGCTTCTTGGGCGTGTATGAAAAGACAAAAGATACAGCTGAGGCACGGGAGGACCTGCAACGTTTGCACGAAAAAGACGGCATCCCTCCGAAGCAGTATGAAGGTCCTGCCAGCTATGCTCTTACGAAAGAAGAGAAAGAAATCTTCTTTGAATGCCTTCTCAGTATGAAGGTCCCGACTGGCTTCTCGTCGAATATAAAGGGAATAATAAATATGGCAGAGAAAAAGTTCCAGAACCTAAAGTCTCATGACTGCCATGTGATTATGACGCAACTGCTTCCGGTTGCATTGAGGGGGCTTCTACCGGAAAACGTCTGATTAGCCATTGTGAAACTATGTGCATTCCTCAATGCAATCTCTCAGAAGGTGATCGATCCAGAAATCGTACCAAGGCTAAGGAGTGATGTGACGCAATGTCTTGTCAGTTTCGAGCTTGTGTTCCCACCATCCTTCTTCAATATCATGACACACGTCCTAGTTCATCTAGTCGACGAGATTGTCATTCTGGGGCCCGTATTTCTACACAATATGTTCCCCTTTGAGAGGTTCATGGGAGTCCTAAAGAAATATGTCCGTAACCGCGCCAGACCAGAAGGAAGCATCTCCATGGGCCATCAAACAGAGGATGTCATCGGGTTTTGTGTTGACTTCATTCCTGGCCTTAATAAGATAGGTCTCCCTAAATCGCGGTACGAGGGCAGACTGACTGGAAAAGGCACGCTTGGAAGGGACTCAATAATATGCAGAGACGGTTATTCTTGGTCTCAAGCACACTACACAGTTCTACAGAACTCTACATTGGTGACCCCGTATGTCGATGAACACAAGAACAGTCTGCGCTCCAAACACCCGGAGCAGTGCGACGACTGGATTACACGTGAACACATCAGGACTTTCAGCAGTTGGTTGGAAACACGTCTCAGAGGTGACAACACTGTTTGTGATGAGTTGTACTTGTTGTCCAGGGGACCATCTTCGACTGTATTGATTTACAAAGGATACGAGATAAATGGAAATACATTTTACACGATTGTCCAAGATCAAAAGAGCACCAACCAAAACAGCGGTGTCCGCTTTGATGCAACAACCGAGAGGGGAAAGGACACATATTATGGTTACATAGTGGACATATGGGAACTTGACTACGGACATGATTTTAAGGTCCCTTTGTTTAAGTGTAAATGGGTCAATCTGTCAGGATGCGGGGTACAGGTAGACCCACAGTACGGAATGACAACAGTGGATCTGAAAAATCTTGGATACAATGACGAACCGTTCGTCCTAGCCAATGATGTGGCACAGGTTATCTATGTGAAGGACATGTCTACCAGACCGAGAAAAAGAAAAGATAAGGAAGCGAATACATCATACGATGAGCCAAAGCGCCACATAGTTCTTTCAGGAAAAAGGGACATCCTGGGAGTGGAGGGCAAGACAGACATGTCTGAAGATTATGAAAAGTTTCATGAAATTCCTCCCTTCAAAGTCAAGGCTGACCCAAGCATCCTGATAAACGATGAAGATTATCCATGGTTACGGCGCAATAAGCAAATGAAACAAGCGAAGAAAAAGTGAAGAGTTATTTCCGCAACTATTATGATGATACCATGCCAACTTTGTAACAAACGAGTATGATACCATTGTCCGTTTGTACTATTCAAATTTCAATACTACTTGCACTAACAAAACAAAACAAAACAAAACAAACTTGAAAAATAAATAGCAACAATAAGTATTTTGTTGTAAGTATAAACAAAATAAAATAAATAAAGCAACAAAGAAAATAAATAAAGAAAGTAAAATAAATAAAGCAACTCTAAATACAGCAAAAAACAACTTAGAAATAAACAAAGAAAATAAAATAAATAAAGCAACTCTAAATACAGCAAAAAACAACTTAGAAATAAATAGCAACAATAAGTATTTTGTTGTAAGTATAAACAAAATAAAATAAATAAAGCAACAAAGAAAATAAATAAAGCAACTCTAAATACAGCAAAAAACAACTTAGAAATAAACAAAGAAAATAATGAAAGTTTATAATTTTTGTGACCTAAAAGGAAAAAGAAATCACTAAAACACTATGAGTATTTAGTTCTAAGTAGAAATGAAAAAATAAATAGAAAAAAAAAATGCCACCTACTGGGCCATCACGGCCTGAATACGACTAGAAACCCAACCATGGGCCAGGATTCAGGCCCGCAGCAGGCCCAGTAGGCCCACAGGCATTGCACTGTCGATTTAGGCCCGTAAGCCTGCAATTCAGATGAGTTCGAGAGGAGAGAGGCAGCGCAGCTTATAAACTGGTGCTGGCCTCTCTCAACTAGCGAGGTGGGACTAAACTTCCCACCGCACCGCGCCAGCAAGGCCTTTGGTCCCGGTTGATGGCACCAACCGGGACTAAAGGGTGGTATTAGTCCCGGTTGGTGCCACCAACCGGGACTAAAGGCCCCTCCTTCCCGCCCTTTGGGCTGCTGAAAAGGGACCTTTAGTCCCGGTTGGTGGCAGCAACCGGGACTAAAGGGTGGCATTAGTCCCGGTTTCAGCCACCAACCGGGACTAATGCCCCTCCTATATAACCAACACTTGCGAAAATTTGGGCAGTTTTCTTCTTCCCCGCCCCGACGCCTCCCTCGATCTGCTCCGTCCCCGTCGCCGTCGCCGTCGCCCCCGTCGCCCCCGTCGCCCCGTCGCCGTCGCCCCCGACGCCGCCTCGTCGCCCCGCCCCGCGCCGTCGCCGCGCCCCGCGCCGTCGCCCCGCCCCGCGCCGTCGCCGCGCCCCGGCCGGCCCGTCGCCCCGCGCCGCCGCGCGCCCCGCCCCGCCGCCGTCGCGCCGCCGCGCCCCGACGCCGCCTCGTCGCCGCCCCGCCCCGCCGCCGTCGCGCCGCCCAGCCCTGCCGATGTGAGGGCCGGCTCCCTTTTTTTTATGTTTAATATTGTTGTATATATATATATATAGTTGCTGTGTATATATATGTATATATGTGTATATTTTTTTTATGTTTATATAAATTGCAGTATATATAGTTGATGTATATATAGTTGCTGTATTTATATGTATGTGTATATCTTTTTTTTCTTAGGAATTTGCTAAATATATATGTTAAATATATATTTATGTGTATATAAATATATTTTTTCTTAGGAAGTTGCTGTATATATGTGATGTGTGTATATGTGATGTATATATATGTGTATGTGGCTATATAGTTTTTTGTTTATATATGCTAAATATATATAGAAAGTTTTATATATGCAAAAGTTACAAATTTAGAAAAAGAAGGATAGGAAAGAAGAAAATAAGAAAGAGGAAAGAAAGAAGAAGAGGAGAGGAAGAAGAGGA
Organism: Secale cereale; assembly: GCA_902687465.1. Lineage (NCBI taxonomy): Eukaryota > Viridiplantae > Streptophyta > Magnoliopsida > Poales > Poaceae > Secale > Secale cereale. The sequence continues at coordinate 875,951,286 of LR738713.1, forward strand.
GAAATAAATAAGAAGAAGAAAAAAAAGAAAAAAAGAGGAGAAGAAGAAAGGAAATAGAGGAGAAAATTCTTCTCCTCTATTCCTTTCTTCTTCTCCTTTTTTTTTCTTTTTTTTTCTTCGATCTTCTCCTCTAGCGGTTCCTTTTTTCTTCTTCTTCCTCTTTTTTTTATCGGATATGTCTATGTCGATATACACCCTCCCCGATAACTTCGACATTAGGGGGGGGGGCGGTGTCGAGGGTCGTCGAGGGACCGAGAGGCCGAAGGTCGAGGGGTCGAGGGTCGTCGAGGGACCGAGAGGCCGAAGGGCGAGGGGTCGAGAGGTTGCCTAGCAGTCGGGGGTCTAGGGTTGTGGATCGCCGAGCAGTCGGGGGTCGAGAGAGAGGTTGCCTAGCTAGTGTCAAAGTATTGAAAAATTCCATGACTTCATCATTTGCCAGAAGTAACCGGGGCATGTTGGTACGAAGTTATGCAAAGATGTTTTGGAACGGAGTTCCTGATAGGATAATCCGTCTTTTGTTACGGATTATCTTATCTGGGACTTCGTTCCAAAACAACTTTGGAGAGCTTCGTACCATCATGCTACTGTTACTTTCGCCTAATGATGAAGTATTGGTTTTGTTGAATCCTTTGACAACTATAGCTAGACAAAATGTGACATGAGGGGGTCTAGGGTTTGTGGATCGCCGAGCAGTCGGGGGTCGAGGGGTCGAGAGAGGTTGCCTAGCTAGTGTCAAAGTATTGAAAAATTCCATGACTTCATCATTTGCCAGAAGTAACCGGGGCATGTTGGTACGAAGTTATGCAAAGATGTTCTGGAACGGAGTCCCTGATAGGATAATCCGTCTTTTGTTACGGGTTATCTTATCTGGGACTTCGTTCCAAAACAACTTTGGAGAGCTTCGTACCATCATGCTACTGTTACTTTCGCCTAATGATGAAGTATTGGTTTTGTTGAATCATTTGACACTATAGCTAGACAAAATGTGACATGAGGGGGTCTAGGGTTTGTGGATCGCCGAGCAGTCGAGGGTTGAAGCTAGTTCTACGTTTGCCATTAATATATCCATCTGTCATGTTTGAATAATAATTGGCATGTTGTAAATATTTGTAGAAACAATGGACGACAACACCCGAGACCTAGCACAAGAAGCGATGTTGATGGACATAATCGCAGACGGACAAAATGCCGTCAGGTCGTATCTCAACGACACCGATGAGCAGGTCGAACAAGAGCTGCGGCTGGAAGATCTAGGCTATGATATTGATGAATTCGGTGACCCAATGCACATGGAAGAAGTAGACCGTGAGGACGGCTTCGGTGACCCAATGCCGGTGCAAGAAGGAGACCGTGATGCTGGCTCCGGTGACCGAACCGAGTCCGGCCAGGAGGTATATATGTTAGTTAAGCATGTGCTGACTAGTTAATTGATTCATTCATTAACTCTCGTCTTTGTTCCTTTTCTAGCCCTCCGGATCGAGCAAATCTTCGGTAAAGAGACGAGGAGCGAAGAAAAAGTTGAGGCCGGATGAAAAGTTTGAGATCTCAGAAATCTCGCGCTCCGGCGAGCCGATTGCACCCATCCACACAAAGAACGCATTTGTTAATCAGTGCGGGGTTCTGGTTAGGGACAAGATCCCGATCAGCATCCATCAATGGTTAAAGCCGGCTGCAAACGACGCTCAGGTGACTTATGTCACAGATATGCAGAAAGAAGATCTTTGGACTGAGCTGAAGTCAAACTTCGTCCTACCGCGAGAGGTTGATCCGGCGAAGCCAGTTAAAGAGGACTTAATCAAGTCTTATGCACTTTCGAAGATGGCAGACCAATTCAGGGCATGGAAGAAAAAACTGAATACGTTTGTCAGAGAGAAAACGACTCCAGAATTCGTGGGCATATATGAGAAGATCAAAGATGACTGGCCCGCATTTGTGGCCCATAAGAAGTCGGAAAAGAGTCAGAAGATGTCGGAGACAAACCGGATAAATGCTGCAAAGAAGATGCATCACCATCGCACGGGGTCGGGCGGCTACCTCGTAGCCCGGCCTAAGTGGGCCAAGGCTGAGAATGATCTGCTTCAGAAAGGGATCGAACCAGAGACAATGCACTGGCCAGAACGTTGCCGGACTTGGTTCTTCGGGGCTGGCGGAACCTTGGACCCTATAACAGGGTGGTGCATTTGGACGGACAAGCAATTGGAAACACCACTCAGGAAGATGCGGCAGTATATCAAAGCAGCGCATGCAGGGACGTTCATCCCCGACAGAGAGAACGACGAGCTGACAATGGCCCTCGGGAATCCTGAGCACCCTGGACGGACACGAGGCACGCCAGGCTCCCTTCCGTGGCGTGCTGGGTTTCCGGACGCAGGAGGCTACAAATGCCACGACAGGAGGAAGAAAATGGAGATGACCGAAATCCAGGCGCTGCGGGCCAGAATACAAGCGATAGAGGAACGGGAAGCAGATCGGGAAAGAATTGCCGAAGCTTCCCCCGAAGCTACCCCGCCATCTCAGTGGAGAAGCAGCGTGGCTTCCACCGAGCTGCTTCAGCCAGAGCTTGCCTTGACGGCTACTGCCAGGAATCCTGTGGATGCTATCACGCAGGCACAAAATTGCCACCTTATGGCACAGTGGATGAATCTGAAGGTCAAGGCGGCTGCTGGCTCTGTTTATCCTTCTGGACCAGACGACACTTTTCACTGCCGGCCGATTCCAGAAGGATATGCTAGGGTGACGGTCGACGAAATAACGGAGGGATTTGAGGAGCTCCAGCTTGACCACCCTACCGGTGAAGGGGAGACTCGGCTGGGTTCTTCACTGAAGACTCCATGCCTATGGCGGAAGGACCTAATCAACATTCTGAACTGGACGCCTCCGCCTCCTCCTCCTCCTCCGACGAGTCAGGGCACTCCGCCTCCTCCACCGCCTCCTCCTCCGGCGAGTGACCATCAGGGCACTCCGGCTCCTTCTCCGGCGAGTGACCATCAGGGCACTCCGGCTCCTTCTCAGGCGCGTGGCGGCACACCGCCTCCTTCGCCGCCGGCGCGTGGCGGCACTCCGCCTCCTTCGCCGCCGGCGCGTGGCGGCACTCCGCCTCCTTCGCCGCCGGCGCGCCCGAGCAGACAGCCAGCTCCTCCTTCGCCTAATCAGCAAGGGCGGAAGAGACCTGCCGTCGCTCCGGCTGCTCCTGCTCCGGCGCCTAAGCAAGTAAAAAAGACAGCCGCTTCGTCTGGTCCGGCGACGTCTACCAGTACAGCCAGAGGCGGGAGGCGATGCAGATTCGGTCCTTCTCTCACGCCTCTAGAGAAGTTACCGTACGAGAGGTCCGACGAGGAAAACACGAAGATCGCTGAAGGCGAAGTGAAGGACTTTTTTGAAGGGTTGAAAGCACAGAGACATCCACCTCCGGAGGAGAAGATAGATGCGGTGAAAGCAAAGCGCACTCTTGCTGCCCTGAAGCAACCAGCGAAAAGTAAGCCGAAGGGCAACTATGACTAAGGATGGCAATTTTATCCATGGACATGGATATCCATGGGTATCCGACCCGAATGGATAGGGTTTGGATATGCTTTTGTGTCCATGGGCAGCGCCCAAACCCGACCCGATTGCTCATGGGTAGGGCATGGATATAATCTTGTACTCGTGGGTATATCCAAACCCGACCCGATAGTATGACTTAATGGGCAAAAATCTTCTCTCCCTACCCCACAGTCACATGTCCCACTGCAATTTTACACTTTGTTATCCAAAACATGCAAAAGAAACTACATAATCCCCATCATAACTTTTATTAGTTGACATTCAATACCCTCTGTAACATACCCCAATGCCCTTCCCTTATTTTTATCTCCTTGTTAACTGACTCGTTATTCTCATCTGTTAGAAAAATACTAAATGATCTTATGTAGTTAGTGGATGTTGATTTATAATAAGTGAAGCCTAGCCTGCCACGAAGTGAAGAATGGAAGAGCTTATGTTAACATCGTGTTATGTATTACTTATATGTCTAGAGAGGACCCAATGGATATCCAGTGGGTATGGATATCCATCGGGTTTGGACATGGACACAATTTTTCACCCATGGATTTTTTCATGGGCGGGCAAAGACTGTCTTCATGGATATGGATATGGATTTGATATTGTTCAACCCGACCCAAACCCGACCCATTGCCATCCTTAACTATGACCGCATTATTCAAAAGACATTTCAAGATGCCAAGCGGTCCGGAAGTACAAAAAGTGATCAGAGGTTAGCAGAAGGGCGAGCTGGGAAACAAATTGCCCAGCTCGGCGAACAAGCGAACCAATCGTGCCCCCCGCTCAAGGTGTCTAGCGACATGGTCGCTAATGATCCGAGGATGGTGCCCGGTTATACCAATCTTGCAGATTACGCGTCCGACGATGTCCACTATGATTTCATGGAAGTGCAGATGCAAAGATACGAGTACGGGAAGCCTCTCGTCAAAAATGAAAGATCTCTATCAACGAATATGCGAAGATTGCATGATTGGTACTTGAAAATCTGCAGAGAGTCTGGGGGGAGGAATAACTTGTATTTGACAGTTAAACCGGAGCATGACCTCGTTGGAATTGACCTGTTGCCTGTTCCATTTGAGGAGTTCTATCAGTTTTTCAATCAATTGGCCCTCGATAAAGCAACGGTCACCTGCTACTGTCTGTAAGTAGTACTACTTCTGTCATTAAGTCTCTCTATATAGCTGATCTTCATTGCATGTATTTATAATTATCCTCACTATATTATGCAGATTGAAGATTGTCGAATTGAAGAAAAGACAAGTAGGTGATATTGGGTTTATTAACACATACCTCATAGATGCAACCGAGGTTAAATTGCGTCCCGACGATACCGAGACCAACTTGCTACGATCGTTGGTGGTAAATGAAAACAAAGATATAATACTCTTTCCTTACAACTTCAAGTGAGTGTTAATGTCTTGTGCATATTTGGTTTCCCTTATATATCAGTCAAGGTTATAGTGATGTAATTGATGATCTCATGCATTCGTGCGCAGCTTCCACTATATTCTCTTAGAGATTAAACTTGAGAAGGGAGTAGTAACTGTCTTCGACTCTAAACGTAAAGATCCCGAGGAGTATGCGGACATGACTCAAATGCTAGCCAGGTAAGTTAAATCGATCAATATTATCCACCATGCATATATATCAGCAACTTCATTTCTGATATCAACTAATTGTTTTCTTTGTCTGGCAGGGCTTGGAAAAAATTCACCAAAAAAGCTCCGGGACTGCCGAAGAAGCTACAATTTAGATAACCGAAAGTAAGTACTATATAGTAGCATGTTCCGCGCGCGCATCTCCTATATCTTGATTCAAGCGCTAGTTTCATCAATACCAATTTGGCATTCTTGCTTATCAGTTTGATTGACCTCTATTTCTTGTAAAGTGGTTGTGGCAGGAACCCGGGAATGATTATTGTGGATACTACATTTGCGAGTCCATCCGCCACACGACCTGTGAGCGGGGCTACACTGATGAACAATTTGAAGTGCGTAAGCAATCAATAATATTCAAAAATTTATAGCATCATTTCATGTATTGACCCCCTACTTCAAATTAGATGTTTCGGATGCGGGATGAACTCCTAACACCAGATCGTCTGCGAGCAATTCAAGAGGAATTGGCGGCATTCTTCCTTGAACACGTGATCGCTGAAGACGGAGAATACTATGTGGACCCTGCATCCATGTGTTAGGAGATTATTTTTGTAAGAGATAATTATTGTATATATGTGCCCGGTAGTGTCGGATCGATAGATATACGAGAACTTGTTGTTCGACCAATCTCTCGGAGAAGGAGAGGTGGTCGATATTATTACTTCTCTCTGTATGCATATATATATATATGTTGATTATATATACGAGATCTTCTGTTCCTTCGTTTGCTTAGTATAGCTAGCAGCTAGCTAGCTAGCTAGCGTGACTCTAGTCCATATATATACGTATGTGTAGTATGTAGCGTCGACCAAAAGCACAGACATAAGAGAGAACACTTCTCTCTATTAATTAGCTAGCTAACACAATATATCAAACACCTAAATTAACCCCCAAAACCTATAACCCCCTCCCCTTTCAAAAAAAAAACAAAAACCACAGCTACAGAAATGCTGACACGTGCATGCCTTTTGGTCCCGGTTGGTACCACCAACCGGGACTAAAGCCCCTCCTGCCTGGACTCGGTGCACAGGCCACGTGGACACCCTTTTGCCCCGGTTCTGGATTGAACCGGGACTAAAGGGTCAGAGCATTAGTACCGACCCTGTTGCCCCGGTTCCAGAACCGGGTCTAAAAGGCCAAATGAACCGGGGCTAAATCCCCTTTATCTACTAGTGCAAGTGTGCGAGGGAAGATGATAAAAAGATTCAGGAGTGTCAAACGCTCAAGCTTGGGGATACCCCATGCACCCCCAAGAAATATTCAAGGAGACTCAAGCGTCTAAGCTTGGGGATGCCCCCGTGCATCCCCTTCTCCATCAACATTATCAGTTCGTCTTTCGTTCCACTATATTTTAATCACTTCATGCGTTATGTGCTATGCTTGGAGCGTCTAGCTTTTAGTTTTCCTTTTTAGTTTTCTTTAGCTTTTCATAACGAGTCGGAACTCAGCTTTCTTTATGTGGGAGAGAAACACGCTCCACTTCTACCTAGAACATAACATAGAATTTTCATGTCTATCTATGCTGTGTGTGTTCTTTGTCTTTCAATAGCTACTATCATGCTTAGCTCTTAACTTCCATGCTTATCTTTTTAAAGAGCTTTCGTTTAGTTGGTTGCTTGAACTCTCTTTATTTATCATGATTATCTTATTAAGAGAGTTTGCTTCCGTTGCATTGGTTGGTATGTCTATGATAAAGATGCTACGTGCATAATGGTGCTTAGTAGTTCATGTTTTCTTATGGTTAGTCTCAAATAGCTGGGGGGGTTCCCAATGTGTTATTGGAGTACCAACATGATTTGTTTGCCTATGATGTGGTATGGTTTAGCGATATCTTCCTCCAAGAATTTATTTTGATTGACTTTGCATATGCTCACGCATATTTAAGACTGCAAAGAAAGTCTATCAAGCCTTGATGATCTTTAATTTCTGAGTAGCGATATAACTTCCATGCCAGATTCAATGTTGCTTTGTCGCTCTGCATGATTATGACCGTCATTGCTCTGTTAGTTGGTCGCTCCCAGTCTTTTGCTAACCTCCACCTGTACTAAGCGGACTGACTGCTTGTGCATCCAAATTCTTTTATACCAGTTATGCCATACGAGTCCACCATACCTTCCTACATGGTATTTACCTGCCATTCCTAACGAAGTCTTGCATGTACCATCTCGAAATTATTCAAAGAAAAAAATGCATTCCTGTTTTGTGCCTCTGTTTTAAGTTCATGAGGAAGTAGTGGTTAATTCATGATCTTTGTAAGTTGGACAAGCTTCACCCCGGGATTGCATGTATATTGTGCAAACCCATAATACAGAAGGAACTGGCATTGAGTGCGCCCGGCTCAAAAATAATATAACAAACAAACCCTCCTTCACGCTTTGTTCATGAGAAATCAGAAAACTTTGGCAGTGATAAACAAAGGAGATTAAGAGGATGTGATCGTCCTCATTCGGGAGCCGTTCCTCGAAACTTGTCCATCTCAAGAAGTAATTGAGTTATCTGCTAGCATTCGTTGACGGAACATGCATAATCAAAAAAATTATTACCTCTGTTTTTAAAACCAAGAGCTCTGGTACATGTTTTGTCTTTGTTTCCGACTACGGGTTTTCAACCTTGCCAACAAAAGCCATGGTTCGAGAGTCTCCACCTTCTTATTAAAGCACCAACTACTGAGAGCATGATTGTCATTCTGAGTGTAATGTGCATTGTCCCAAAGTAGCATTGTCTTTTGCATGATTGTGATATCGTTTATTCTGAAATCATTGTATCTAGTCATCACTTAAACCTTGGAGGTTCCCCTGCATTTATGTTTTTCTTCACTAAAGGGGGCAAGCGAGATATCGCCTTATCATATTTGCACACCATGCTCATTACAAATCTATTTGATGTTTCAGTATCATATTGTAAAACTTTCAGTTCTTTGTGATTTTCTCATGAGGCAACTTAATTACTACAGATTCATTGTCTCAGTAAGCTTTTGTCATGTGACTATGAAAAGTCCTTATATGGTTAATAGCATGTCACCACAGAAATTATGCTTGTTATCATTTACCTACTCGAGGACGAGCAGGAATTAAGCTTGGGGATGTTGATACGTTCAAAACGTATCTATAATTTCTGCTTGCTCCATGACTCTTTTGTGTGATATTGCTATGTTATTTATACACTTCCATACACTTTTGATCATATTTGGACTAACCTATTAACTCAGTGCACCCCAGTGCCAGTTTCTGTTTTCTGCTGTTTTTGTATTTCAGGTTTTTCCCATTACGTAAATTGCCAGAAAAATTCCGGGAAAATATATAAAAAATCAGCGTTCCGGAAGCTTCCATGCGGCCAAAGTAGGGCCGGAGGGGACCCATAGGGGCTCCAGGCGGCCTGCCCACGCGGCCACCCTCCTGGCCGCGTCGGGGGGCGCCTGGGCACCCCTGACCCCCTCTGATGCCCCCCTTTGGCATATATTTACACCGTGTCGCGGAAACCCTGATTCCGGACCCCTTTTCTCCAAATGCGATTCCGATCTCCGCCGCCATTGCCATCAAGCTTCGGGGGACCAGAATTCCTGTGCCGGCACCCTGCCGGGACGGGGAAGTGCCCCCGGATTCATCTCCATCGACGTTGCTTCCTCCCTCCATGATGCGGGAGTAGTTCCTCCTCGGGGCTGAGGTTCTTACTAGTAGCTATGTGGTCAATTCTCTCTCCCATGATGTGATCTTCGTTGTGATCATAGGCTATGTTAATCTAGGGTGATCCCATGATGTTTCCCCTTCCTCTATGTATTGGATTGATGTACTCACTTGTCTTTATCTAGTATAATCCCCGAGACCAAGGTGACAGCGGTCTATTGGACATGGATTAGAAAAGTATTTTCATGAGTGATTTCCTCTCTTGTGTGTTGATTGAAGATTGAGAGTCTCTTGGTGCTTGTCTTTGACTATCCTTTAAATATGTTGTGGTGATTGTGGGACTCTCTTTGGATGGCTGCGGTGACATTGGGAAATCCTTAGATTGAGAACTACGAACTTTGAGGTGTGCTTTTGTAGCCCTACATAATTCTCGTCCTCTCTTGACCACGAAGGAATGACCTCCGAGTGCGTCCCCTTTGCATGTTTTATGGGAAATATCATGTGATTCGATTATGTTAATGTTGTTGGGAGTTGCCACTAGTGAAAGTATGAACCCTATGCCTTGTTTCCGCCATTGCCATACCATTCGTGCTCATGTTTACCACTTGTTTGCTTGCTGCACTTTTTATTACAGATTTATATTACTTTGTTTTGCCATCCATATCACTTGCCATTTAACATCTCTTCGCCGAACTAGTGCACCTATACATCTGACAAGTGTATTAGGTGTGTTGGGGACACAAGAGACTTCTTGTATCTTAGTTGCAGTGTTGCTTGAGAGAGACCATCTTCAACCTCTACTTCCCTGAGTTCGATAAACCTTAGGTCATCCACTTGAGGGAAATTGCTGCTGTCCTACAAACCTCTGCACTTGGAGGCCCAACATAGTCTACAAGAGTAGAAGCGTGCGTAGACATCAGCCCCCCTCCGGCACTACTTCGGCTGTGTGGAAGCTTCCGGAACGCTGATTTTTTATATAATTTTTCCGGGATTTTTCTGGCAGTTTACGTGATGGGAAAACCTGAAATACAAAAACAGCAGAAAACAGAAACTGGCACTGGGGTGCACTGAGTTAATAAGTTAGTCCAAATATGATCAAAAGTGTATGGAAGTGTATAAATATCATAGCAATATCACACAAAAGGGGCATGAAGCAAGCAGAAATTATAGATACGTTTTGGACGTATCAACATCCCCAAGCTTAATTCCTGCTCGTCCTCGAGTAGGTGAATGATAACAAGTATAATTTCTATGGTGACATCCTATTAACCATATAAGGACTTTTCATAGTCACATGACAAAAGCTTACTGAGACAATGAATCTGTAGTAATTAAGTTGCCTTATGAGAAAATCACAAAGAACTGAAAGTTTTACAATATGATACTGAAACATCAAATAGATTTGTAATGAGCATGGTGTGCAAATATGATAAAGTGGTATCTCGCTTGCCCCCTTTAGTGAAGCAAAACATAAATGCAGGGGCACCTCCAAGGTTTAAGTGATGACTAGATACAATGATTTCAGAATAAACGATATCATAATCATGCAAAAGACAATGCTACTTTGGGACAATGCACATTACACTCAGAATGACAATCATGCTCTCAGTAGTTGGTGCTTTAAAAGAAGGCGGAGACTCTCGAACTGTGGATTTTGTTGGCAAGGTTGAAAACCCGTGGTCGGAAACAAAGACAAAGCATGTACCAGAGCTCTTGGTTTTAAAAAACAGAGGTAATATTTTTTTTTAGATTATGCATGTTTCGTCAACGAATGCTAGCAGATAACTCAATTACTTCTCGTGCTGGACAAGTTTCGAGGAACGGCTCCCGAATGAGGACGATCACATCCTCTTAATCTCCTTTGTTTATCACTGCCAAAGTTTTCTGATTTCTCATGAACAAAGCGTGAAGGAGGGTTTGTTTGTTTATATTATTTTTTATGAGCCGAGCGCACTCTATGCCAGTTCCTTCTCGTATTATGGGTTTGCACATTAGACATGCATTCCCGGGGTGAAGCTTGTCCAACTTAAAAAGATCATGAATTAACTACTACTTCCTCATGAGCTAAAACAGAGGCACAAAACAGAAATGCTTTTTTTTGAATAATTTCGAGATGGTACATGAAAGTCTTTGTTAGGAATGGCAGGTAAATACCATGTATAGGAAGGTATGGTGGACTCATATGGCATAACTGGTTTAAAGGATTTTGGATGCACAAGCAGTCAGTCCGCTTAGTACAGGTGGAGGTTAGCAAAAGACTGGGAGCGACCAACTAAGAGAGCAATGACGGTCATAATCATGCAGAGCGACAAAGCAACATTGAATCAGGCATGGAAGTTACATCGCTACTCAGAAACAAAAGATCATCAAGGCTTGACAGACTTTCTTTACAGTCTTAAATATGCGTGAGCATACGCCAAGTTGATACGTCCAAAACGTATCTTTAATTTCTGCTTGCTCCATGCCTCTTTTGTGTGAAATTGCTATGATATTTATACACTTCCATACACTTTTGATCATATTTCGACTAACCTATTAACTCAGTGCACCCCAGTGCCAGTTTCTGTTTTCTGCTGTTTTTGTATTTCAGGTTTTCCCATTACGTAAACTGCCAGAAAAATCCCGGAAAAATTATATAAAAAATCAGCGTTCCTGAAGCTTCCATGCGGCCAAAGTAGGGCCGGAGGGGGGGCAGAGCGGCTCCAGGCGCCCTGCCCAGGCGGCCCCACCCCTGGCCGCCTGGGCCCCCCGTAGCTCCCCTGGCGACCCCCTTTGGCATATATTTAACATCCGTCGAGGAAACCCTGATTCCAGACCCCTTTTCTCCAAACGCGATTCCGATCTCCGCCGCCATCGCCATCAAGCTTCGGGGGACCAGAATTCCTGTGCCGGCACCCTGCCGGGACGGGGAAGTGCCCCCGGATTCATCTCCATCGACATTGCTTCCTCCCTCCATGATGCGGGAGTAGTTCCTCCTCGGGGCTGAGGTTCTTACCAGTAGCTATGTGGTCAATTCTCTCTCCCATGATGTGATCTTCGTTGTGATCATAGGCTATGTTAATCTAGGGTGATCCCATGATATTTCCCCTTCCTCTATGTATTGGATTGATGTACTCACTTGTCTTTATCTAGTATAATCCCCGAGACCAAGGTGACAGCGGTCTATTGGACATGGATTAGAAAAATATTTTCATGAGTGATTTCCTCTCTTGTGTGTTGATTGAAGATTGAGAGTCTCTTGGTGCTTGTCTTTGACTATCCTTTAGATATGTTGTGGTGATTGTGGGACTCTCTTTGGATGGCCGCGGTGACATTGGGAAATCCGTAGATTGAGAACTACGAACTTTGAGGTGTGCTTTTGTAGCCCTACATAATTCTCGTCCTCTTTTGACCACGAAGGATGACCTCCGGGTGCGTCTCCATTGCATGTTTATGGGAAATATCATGTGATTCGATTATGTTAATGTTGTTGGGAGTTGCCACTAGTGAAAGTATGAACCCTAGGCCTTGTTTCCACCATTGCAATACCATTTGTGCTCACGTTTACCACTTGTTTGCTTGCTGCACTTTTTCTTACAGATTTATATTACTTTGTTTTGCCATCCATATCACTTGCCATTTAACATCTCTTCGCCGAACTAGTGCACCTATACATCTGACAAGTGTATTAGGTGTGTTTGAGACACAAGAGACTTCTTGTATTTTAGTTGCAGGGTTGCTTGAGAGAGACCATCTTCAACCTCTACTTCCCTGAGTTCGATAAACCTTAGGTCATCCACTTGAGGGAAATTGCTGCTGTCCTACAAACCTCTGCGCTTGGAGGCCCAACATAGTCTACAAGAGTAGAAGCGTGTGTAGACATCAAGCTATTTCTGGCGCCGTTGCCGGGGAGGTGAGCGCTTGAAGGTATATCTTTAGATCTTGCAATTAAATCTTTTTGTTTCTTGTTTTTATTTCACTAGTTATGTTTATGGACAACCTTTCTATTGGATCGTTGCTTGCGGGAAGACGCCCCACACCTGTGGTGGTTGCTCCTCCCCCTACTGAAATTGTGCCCTATAAAATACCAGCTGGTATTATCGATTATGTCTTGGCTAATCGTTATGCAGGAGACAGACATCCCGGTGAACACTTGCTATATTTGTCACAATTATGTTCATTTTTTAAGCTTGCAGGTGTATCAAGGGAGTTTGTCATGAGGAAATTGTTCGCCGTATCACTTATAGATAAGGCTTCAGATTGGTATAAGCTTCTCGATAACTCGCACTTGCTTGATTGGCAAGAGCTTATGTCTCTCTTTTATACTAAGTTTTATCCTCTTCATGAAGTCCATAAGAATAGGAATTATGTTTATAATTTCTATCCTCATGACGGAGAGAACATAGCTCAAGCTTGGGGGAGACTGAAAACGTTAATGCTAAAAAGTCCTAACCATGGACTCCCCAAAGATATGATTATTACTAATTTCTATCCGAGGCTCTCTCGACGGGATAAAGATTTGCTCGATGCTTCCTCTATGGGTTCTTTCACAAACGAAAAGACTAATGCTAAATGGGAAATCCTTGAAAGAATTCAACGCAACACTGAAGATTGGGAGATCGACAAAGGTAAAGAGTCAGGTATAATTTATGAGTATGATTGCATTAAGTCCTTTGTTGAAACTACAAGTTTTAATAAGTTTAGTGCTAAGTTTGGACTTGATTCTCAACTCCTTGTTGATTTCCTCAAATCTTTTGCTTCACATCTTAATATGCCTAAGGAGGATTGGATCAAGTATCATAAACCTTTTAAAGAGACTTGCAAAGAAAATGAAATTGTTCATGATGATTGCAACATGCATGATCCAATTCCTAAAGATGAAGTTTTATATAAGCATGTTAATTTTTGTGGAGTGGATAGACCTTGTGAAAGGCCTATGATTGAAGAAGAGAAGTATTGTAAGCAGCATAAGCATGAAAGAACAATCACTTGGGTCAGAGATTTAAATGAAATTGCTAGAGAATTGTGTGACCTTTATCCTTTTACTTGTGAACTTTGTCGTATAGAGGGTCACTTTAATTTTCAATGCATGAACTTTCAAAACATAACTGTTAACCGGTTGTGTGATAACATGATCACCTCTGATCTTTATGATGAGCTTATGTTATTTTTGATGTGCAAAGAGTTATCAGAAAAGACTTCTTGGCTAGATGTTAATGCCATAGGAATAAAAAACACTTTGCAAAATTGCCATCTCTATTGTGTTGTTAATTGCCATGAAAATGATTACATAAGTAAGATTAGAAAGGAGGGGACTTTACCAAAGTATAAAAATGTCTCTTATATTTCTGCTAATAAAAAGGAGAGTTTCTCCCAAGTTTCCCCTATTGTTTCTAATGATAAACCAGGATATGTGGAGAAGCTTCATCTACAACCACTCCCTCCTAAGGTTAAGAATAAGAAAAAGAAGAGGAGGAGGAAGAGGAGCAAGAAAGAAGAAGAATGGGTATCAACCTGGCCTGAGCATATTCCTCCCATCAACTTTTATCCTAACGGTTGTAAGTTTAAAGAAGAAGGTGAAGTTTATTGCCTTAATTATCATCTTGATGATACGTCCGTAGGTACTATTGAAGATGATTTTGATTATGATATGCATGTTACTTATTGTGATTGGGAAAATGATGATAATGCTACTTATGATCTTGAAAATCTTTTTGGTACCAACTCTGAAAGTGATGATATGGGAAGCTCTAAGCTTGGGGATGATAGGATTGCAAATTCTTTACCCACTAGTGATATGATAATTGATAATTCTTTTGCTGGTAAGAATAAAGACAACATGTTTACAAATATAGTTGCTAGCTATGATAATGCTCTTCTCTACCATGATGATGTTATAACTCCAATCTATAGTGATTATAAAGGTACCTATGACATAAGGAGAAATTATCCTTATGAAACTTGTCATAATCATGGAGGGAATTACTCCCTTGTTGAACACCATCTTCCTAATACACAATTAATCTATAGTGTTCAAGTTGTTTATGATAGTCCTACTCCCACTATTACCAATGAGAAAGATTATGCTTATGTGGAGAGTAAAATTACCTTTTTGCATGTGGATCATGGTAACAATGCTTTATGTGATGCTTATATTGTTGAGTTCAGCCATGATGCCACTGAAATTTATAATGAGAGAGGGAGACTTGGTTCTAAATATCTTAATAATAAGAAGTTTCCTCTCTTTATGGTGAATATTTTGAAGTTGCACTTGTTTTGTCTTCCTATGCTTATTGCTTTGTGCTTCAATGAATTATTCTATTGCAATATTCCTATGCATAGGAAGCATGTTAGGCTTAAATATGTTTGGTATTTGCTTCTTGATGCTCTCTTTTGTTCTTCAACGCTTATTCCTACGAGATCATCATTAAAGTCTTATGCCTAGCTTAAAGGCATAAAAGAAAACGCTTTTGGGAGGCAGCCCACATGAATAAAATTTTATTTTGCTTTTGTTGTGTCTTGATGTTGTTACTACAGTAGCATCATCATTGTATCTTTACTTTTCAACTTTGTGCCAAGTGTAGCCTCTGATTGCAAGAAAGTTCGAAAGTTGTGACGTGCTGTCCAGGAAACAGATTCTGTCCTTGGATAGATAAATTCGTATAAAATCACCAGATCATCTTTTTGGTCTGAATTTTTTCGACAGCGTGATCTATACAATTGTCTTTCGTGCTTCTGTTCTGAGTTTTTTTATTAGAGTTGCAGAAGTGCCCCGAAAAAATCATTTACTACCTGCTGTTCTGTTTTTCACAAATTCTGTCCTGTTTTGCCTTTCCTTCATTTTGCAAACCTTGAGCTTGCTTTTTCTTTGCAAAAACCTTTTGGAAATCTTGAGAAACAGTAGACCTTCAAGAATATCCTTATTTCCAGAAAGGAACAATTATTTTATTATGGGTACTAACCTCGCTAATCAGATTATGATGAGTTATGTATGAAGGGAGTTTTCAAGTGTGCGAGGGAAGATGATAAAAAGATTCAGGAGTGTCAAACGCTCAAGCTTAGGGATGCCCCCATGCACCCCCAAGAAATATGCAAGGAGACTCAAGCGTCTAAGCTTGCGGATGCCCCCGTGCATCCCCTTCTCCATCAACATTATCAGTTCATCTTTCGTTCCACTATATTTTTATCACTTCATGTGTTATGTGCTATGCTTGGAGCGTCTTGGTTTTAGTTTCCTTTTTTTAGTTTTCTTTAGCTTTTCATAACGAGTCGGAACTCAGCTTTCTTTATGTGGGAGAGAAACACGCTCCACTTCTACCTAGAACACAACATAGAATTTTCATGATTATCTTTGCTGTGTGTGTTCTTTGTCTTTCAATAGCTACTATCATGCTTAGCTTTTAGTTTTCATGCTTATCTTTTGAAAGAGCTTTTGATTAGTTGGTTGCTTGAACTCTCTTTAGTTATCATGCTTATCTTATTAAGAGAGTTTGCTTCTGTTGCATTGGTTGATATGTCTATGATAAAGATGCTACGTGCATAATGGTGCTTAGTAGTTCATGTTTTCTTATGGTTAGTCTCAAATAGCTGGGGGATTTCCAATGTGTTATTGGAGTACCAACATGATTTGTTTGCCTATGATGTGGTATGGTTTAGTAATATCTTCCTTCAAGAATTTATTTTGATTGACTTGGCGTATGCTCACGCATATTTAAGACTGTAAAGAAAGTCTGTCAAGCCTTGATGATCTTTTATTTCTGAGTAGCGATATAACTTCCATGCCTGATTCAATGTTGCTTTGTCGCTCTGCATGATTATGACCGTCATTGCTCTCTTAGTTGGTCGCTCCCAGTCTTTTGCTAACCTTCGCCTGTACTAAGCGGACTGACTGCTTGTGCATCCAAATTCTTTTAAACCAGTTATGCCATATGAGTCCACCATACCTTCCTACATGGTATTTACCTGCCATTCCTAACGGAGACTTTCATGTACCATCTCGAAATTATTCAAAAAAAATGCATTCCTATTTTGTGCCTCTGTTTTAAGTTCATGAGGAAGTAGTAGTTAATTCATGATCTTTTTAAGTTGGACAAGCTTCACCCCGGGATTGCATGTCTAATGTGCAAACCCATAATACGAGAAGGAACTGGCAAAGAGTGCGCCCGGCTCAAAATTAATATAACAAACAAACCCTCCTTCACACTTTGGTCATGAGAAATCAGAAAACTTTGGCAGTGATAAACAAAGGAGATTAGGAGGATGTGATCGTCCTCATTCGGGAGCCGTTCCTCGAAACTTGTCCATCTCAAGAAGTAATTGAGTTATCTGCTAGCATTCGTTGACGGAACATGCATAATCTAAAAAAATAATTATTACCTCTGTTTTTTAAACCAAGTGCTCTGGTACATGTTTTGTCTTTGTTTCCGACTACGGGTTTTCAACCTTGCCAACAAAAGCCACGGTTCGAGAGTCTCCACCTTCTTTTAAAGCACCAACTACTGAGAGCATGATTGTCATTCTGAGTGTAATGTGCATTGTCCCAAAGTAGCATTGTCTTTTGCATGATTGTGATATCGTTTATTTTGAAATCATTGTATCTAGTCATCACTTAAACCTTGGAGGTGCCCCTGCATTTATGTTTTGCTTCACTAAAGGGGGCAAGCGAGATATCACTTTATCATATTTGCACACCATGCTCATTACAAATCTATTTGATGTTTCAGTATCATATTGTAAAACTTTCAGTTCTTTGTGATTTTCTCATGAGGCAACTTAATTACTACAGATTCATTGTCTCAGTAAGATTTTGTCATATGACTATGAAAAATCCTTATATGGTTAATAGCATGTCACCACATAAATTATTCTTGTTATCATTTACCTACTCGAGGACGAGCAGGAATTAAGCTTGGGGATGTTGATACGTCCAAAACGTATCTATAATTTCTGCTTGCTCCATGCCTCTTTTGTGTGATATTGGTATGATATTTATACACTTCCATACACTTTTGATCATATTTGGCCTAACCTATTAACTCAGTGCACCCCAGTGCCAGTTTCTGTTTTCTGCTGTTTTTGTATTTCAGGTTTTCCCATTACGTAAACTGCCAGAAAAATCCCGGAAAAATTATATAAAAAATCAGCGTTCCGGAAGCTTCCATGCGGCCAAAGTAGGGCCGGAGGGGGCCAGAGGGGCTCCAGGTGCCCTGCCCAGGCGGCCCCACCCCTGGCCGCCTGGCCAGGTCGCCTGGGCCCCCCGTTGCTCCCCTGGCGACCTCCTTTGGCATATATTTAACATCCGTCGAGGAAACCCTGATTCCAGACCCCTTTTCTCCAGACGCGATTCCGATCTCCGCCGCCATCGCCATCAAGCTTCGGGGGACCAGAATTCCTGTGCCGGCACCCTGCCGGGACGGGGAAGTGCCCCCGGATTCATCTCCATCGATGTTGCTTCCTCCCTCCATGATGCGGGAGTAGTTCCTCCTCGAGGCTGAGGTTCTTACCAGTAGCTATGTGGTCAATTCTCTCTCCCATGATGTGATCTTCGTTGTGATCATAGGCTATGTTAATCTAGGGTGATCCCATGATATTTCCCCTTCCTCTATGTATTGGATTGATGTACTCACTTGTCTTTATCTAGTATAATCTCCGAGACCAAGGTGACAGCGGTCTATTGGACATGGATTAGAAAAATATTTTCATGAGTGATTTCCTCTCTGGTGTGTTGATTGAAGATTGAGAGTCTCTTGGTGCTTGTCTTTGACTATCCTTTAGATATGTTGTGGTGATTGTGGGACTCTCTTTGGATGGCCGCGATGACATTGGGAAATCCTTAGATTGAGAACTACGAACTTTGAGGTGTGCTTTTGTAGCCCTACATAATTCTCGTCCTCTTTTGACCACGAAGGAATGACCTCCGGGTGCGTCTCCATTGCATGTTTTATGGGAAATATCATGTGATTCGATTATGTTAATGTTGTTGGGAGTTGCCACTAGTGAAAGTATGAACCCTAGGCCTTGTTTCCACCATTGCAATACCATTTGTGCTCACGTTTACCACTTGTTTGCTTGCTTCACTTTTTATTACAGATTTATATTACTTTGTTTTGCCATCCATATCACTTGCCATTTAACATCTCTTCGCCGAACTAGTGCACCTATATATCTGACAAGTGTATTAGGTGTGTTGGGGACACAAGAGACTTCTTGTATTTTAGTTGCAGGGTTGCTTGAGAGAGACCATCTTCAACCTCTACTTCCCTGAGTTCGATAAAACTTAGGTCATCCACTTGAGGGAAATTGCTGTTGTCCTACAAACCTCTGCGCTTGGAGGCCCAACATAGTCTACAAGAGTAGAAGCGTGTGTAGACATCACAAGTCAATCAAAATAAATTCTTGAAGGAAGATATTACTAAACCATACCACATCATAGGCAAACAAATCATGTTGGTACTCCAATAACACATTGGGAACCCCCCAGCTATTTGAGACTAACCATAAGAAAACACGAACTACTAAGCACCATTATGCACGTAGCATTTTTATCATAGACATATCGACCAATGCAACAGAAGCAAACTCTCTTAATAAGATAAGCATGATAACTAAAGAGAGTTCCAGCAACCAACTAAACAAAAGCTCTTTAAAAAGATAAGCATGAAAACTAAGAGCTGAACATGATAGTAGCTATTGAAAGACCAAGAACATACACAACAATGATAGACATGAAAATTCTATGTTGTGTTCTAGGTTGAAGTGGAGCGTGTTTCTCTCCCACACAAAGAAAGCTGAGTTCCAACTCGTTATGAAAAGCTAAAGAAAACTAAAAAGGAAAACTAAAAGCAAGACGCTCCAAGCATATCACATAACACATGAAGTGATAAAAATATAGTGGAACGAAAGACGAACTGATAATGTTGATGGAGAAGGGGATGCACGGGGGCATCCCCAAGCTTAGACGCTTGAGTCTCCTTGAATATTTCTTGGGGGTGCATGGGGGCATTTCCAAGCTTGAGGGTTTGACACTCCTGAATCTTTTTATCATCTTCCCTCGCACACTTGAAAACTCCCTTCATACATAACTCATCATAATCTGATTAGCGAGGTTAGTACCCATAATAAAATAATTTTTCCTTGCTGGAAATAAGGATATTCTTGAAGGTCTACTGTTTCTCAAGATTGCCGAAAGGTTTTTGCAAAGAAAAAGCAAGCTCAAGGTTTGCAAAATGAAGGAAAGGCAAAACAGGACAGAATCTGTGAAAAACAGAACAGCAGGTAGTAAATGATTTTTTCGGGGCACTTCTGCAACTCTAATCAAAAAACTCAGAACAGACGTCCGAAAGACAATTGTATAGAGCACGCTGTCGAAACAATTCAGACCAAAAAGATGATCTGGTGATTTTATACGAATTTTTCTGTCCAAGGACAGAATCTGTTTCCTGGACAACACGTCACAACTTTTGAACTTTCTTGCAATCAGAGGCTACACTTGGCACAAAGCTGAAAAGTAAAGATACAATGATGTTGCTATAGTAGTAACAAACATCAAGACCACTAAAACTGAAAGAACAAACTGAAAGCAAAGATAACAAGGGTTGTCTCCCTAGAGCTCTTTCTTTATAGCCATAAATATAGGCTTAAGACTTTAATGATGCTCTCGTATGAATAAGAGTTGAAGAACAAAAGAGAGCATCAAGAAGCAAATATCAAACACATTTAAGCCTAAAATGCTTCCTATGCATAGGAATATTGCAATACAATAATTCATTGAAGCACAAAGCAACAAGCATAGGAAGACAAAACAAGTGCAGCTTCAAAACCTTCAACATAAAGAGAGGGAACTTGATATTATTGAAATATCTATAAGCATATGTTCCCTTCTCATAATAATTTTCAGTGGGATCACGAATAAACTCAACAATATAAGCATCACATAAAGCATTGTTACCATGATCCACATGCAAAAAGGTATCATTACTCTTCATATAAGCAAAATCTTTCTTATTAGGAATAGTGAGAGTAAAGCAATCATAACCATCATGGTAATCATTGTATTTAGGAGGCATATCATAATCATAATAAATTTTATCCTCAATAGTAGGTGGACTGAAAACATCATATTCATCATTGTAATCATATATAGGAAGCAAAGTATCATCAAGGTAAATTTTCTCTTCAAAAGTTGGGGGACTAAAAATATCATGTTCATCACACGTGTCATCCCCAAGCTTAGAGCTTTCCATGTCATTAGCAATATTGATATTCAAAGAAAGAATACTAATTACATCACCACCATCGTGATTGTTATGCAAATAATAAAGTTCCATAGGTTTTTTAATTTTCTCTTCAAACACATCATGTCCCAAAGCAAGGTAGAGCTTATAAAGCTCTCTCATATTTTTGTTGTTTTCCATTAAGCAAAACTAGTGAAAAGACATAAAGAAAACTGAAAGGTAAACTAACAAGACTAAAAAGCAAAGATAAAATATAGCGTGCAACTCCCCTATCTTGAAGAGTGGAGTCCCCGGCGACGGCGCCAGAAAACTTTGCTTGATGGCTTCTCGCCCCTCGTTGGTTACCCCAAGTGGAAGGTTTGAGATGCAGTGTAGCGGTAGTTTTCCCTTGGCAAAGATACCAAGGATCGATTTCCCCTGAGACTCCTAGTTTCAACAAGAAGGTGTCAACTGCTAACGGCGCCAGATATTAGCAATCAACTTGGACCTGCACACAGATACAAATAACTTTGCTCCCAACGAGTACATAGAGGTTGTCAATCCCTCCGGCCTTGTCGTTTACAAAGGATCAAACGCAAGAGATAATAGTGATAGGTAAAACTGTAACTAGTATGTAAAGCAGAAAGTAAATAGCGGATGTGATCAGTGATGGTAATATGGACCGGGATCCCATGATGTTCACTAGTGATGTCTCTCTCCCAAAAGACGATAAAACAGCTATGTGAGGTAAACGAATTACAGCTGGGCAATTGACAGAATAATGTGCGCAAACCAATGCTAACTATGTTGCAAGAAAGGTAGAGGTTCAAAGCATGGGCGGTACGCCAAGGCAAGTAGACCGAAATCCATCTGCATCTACTACTAATCATCCACCTTGAGATATCTATCCAGAACATCTCGCTGGTATTAAGTTGCGAGTCCCATCCATAGTGTAAACTCAAAGCAACAGACAACTGCATTAAAAGAACTTTGCGTAAAGTAAACAATCCTTGCACCCGCGGGCACAAGCATCGTTGTTTTCCCCCTTGTGGCAACAACACATCCCCTAGAATCATGTTTCTGTCACTCAAGCTAGTCATCGAGGGGCATGAACCCACAATCAAGCATAACGTTCCTTCTTGGAGTCACTACCTACTACTCGGCCAAAGCAATAAATAGCAACGGAGAACATGCAAGAATTACTTACGAACATAAATATAAAAGAGGTAGATCAAATATATTACTCAAACACAATCTGAACATAATCTCACAATCCATCGGATCCCAGCAAACTCAACATAGCAACAGCATAAGGATTACATATGTGCCTCGATCATGTAGTGCAGCTCACGAGGTCTAATTAGTGAAGCACAAGAAGGGGAGGAGAACATCACATAGCTACTAGTCATGGACCCATGGTCCAAGGGAGACTACTCACAACTCATCCGGGAGGTGTCCATGGTGGTGGAGAGGCTCCCGGTGGTGATCCTCCCCTCCGGCAGGGTGCCGGGAAGAGTTCTCCTGGTGCTCCCGATCTTGGAAGCGCGGCGGCGGCGGAACAGAGATGAGATCGCGAAAAAGGGTTCCGTCCTCGAGGGTTTCGGGACGCGTGTTAAATATATGCCAAAGGGGGGCATCAGCGGAGGCCTGGGGGGCCCAGGCGCCCCCCCGGCGCGGCCAGGAGGGGGGCCGCGCCACCAGGGCGCCTGGAGCCCTGGTGGCCTCCCTCCAGCCCTACTTCGGCCGTGTGGAAGCTTCCGGAATGCTGATTTTTTATATAATTTTTCCGGGATTTTTCTGGCAGTTTACGTGATGGGAAAACCTGAAATACAAAAACAGCAGAAAACAGAAACTGGCACTGGGGTGCACTGAGTTAATAGGTTAGTCCAAATATGATCAAAAGTGTATGGAAGTGTATAAATATCATAGCAATATCACACAAAAGGGGCATGGAGCAAGCAGAAATTATAGATACGTTTTGGATGTATCAGCAAGCTCCTCTCGCTCGGCACGGCTTGCCGACTCTGCTGCCTCTGCCTCCTCCACGGTGAATCCAAACTCGCCCGCGGCTGCGGCTGTCGCCACCTCTTCCAGCCTAGTGGCGATGCGTTTCATCTCCGCATCGGTGGTGGCGCGAGTGAGGATTTTCTGTTCGTCGGAGCGGACCGGCACTTCTACCAAGCCGTCAAAGAACTCCTGCACGACGTCGTCTGCAGGCTCTTGCCATGTTGGGACAATTCCATGCGAGTCGCACAGCGGCATCATTGCACGGATGCGGCTGAGCGAGGAGTTGTTGCACAGCGGAACGACATCCTTCGGCAACCTGAACACTTCGGGATGTTGAGAGTCGTACTTGAACAGCTCTCGGAGCATTGCGTCAAGTTCCATAACAGTGAAGTTGAAGTTGAGGCCCGGGCGCAGCCTCATGATGTCCGCCGCATTCTGGAAGTCCCAGGCGGGTCTCCTCCTCTCCTGCAGGGGGGCGATGCGGCGGCGAAGAAAATCTGCGCCAACCGCGCCTACAGTGAGCCCGGCAAGCCTAAGGCGTTGGATCCGGGTGACGGAAATCTTCAGCCTATCGTCTTCCGAGGCCATGTTGCTCCAATCGCTGCCGCGCGCTACTGGGGTTTGGCGCTGGGCGGTAAACGGCTGCGGGTTCTCCTCGACAATCCAGCACCAGTCTGCTCTCCATTCCTCCCACTTGCCGCGGAACTCTCCCTCCAGATAAGCTTCCTTCTTGCCGGCTCTCGAGATCCAGGCGATTCCGCCGGATAAAGGCTCTCCTCTCTCAACTCGAGGCATAAAGAAGTGGCGAAAAAGGGCTACGTTTGGATAGACTCCGACAAATTTTTCGCAGAGATGCGCGAAAACTGCCATGGTCAGAACAGCATTGGGGGTGAAGTCAAGGAGGCAGAACCCGTAGGTGTTCATAAGATCACAGAAAAACTCAGAGAAAGGCGGGCAGAGCCCGCAGTAGAAGAACAAAGCGAAGAAGGGATATCCATTTGGAGCCATTCTCGAAGCGACGGCTGGAAGTACCTTCGTGCGCGGATGCGCCCGCGTCTCCCTCGACCAAAAGAGGTAGAAATTCTCCCTCAGCTGCTTCGCGGTGAGCTTGGAGGGGGGGAGATTGCCCGCTCCTTTCGCAACGCCACGAGCCGTTGCGCCTCGGTCGACTTCACGACCTTCCCCTTGTCGGCTTTCGGAGCCATGGCGGAAGGGGTGGGGGAGGTCGACGGCGTTGGTGGTGCTGGTGGCGATGGGGGGCAGAGCGTTGCTCTCTTTCAGCTTTGGGAAGAAGGGGGAGCGGCGGAGGTTTCTGAGATTGGAATAGCAACCGACGAGTGGGCGAACTGCCCCTGTTTCCCCTACTTATAAGGAGAGAGGAGGCGGACGTTCCGTCTTTCCGAATAAAGAAACCACCCGTGATCTCTCCCACGACACCGCATTCAACGCGTGTCGTTCGGGGAGGGCGCGGTGGATACGGAGAGAGATACGGCGTAACCCAGTCCACGCGTGCCCGTGCCCTGTTTTGGGCCTGGCCCAACAGTGCTCGGCACCGTGTATGGCCCAGGCCCGGGGGCTCCTGTCGGTGTACTAGAGTAGGGGTACCCTAGTATCCCAAACTTGTGCATGGGCAGTCGCAGCATCCCGCGGCAAGGCTTGCCGGGTGACCGCCAAGGTTCTCCGTGGTTCCTTTGGAGCCATTCAAGAACAAAGTATTCAAGCCAAGGAGACAAGACCCCGGCAAGAGGAGCTTGCCGGGAAGGCCAATGAAGGCATCTCAAGGAACTTGCCGCGACGCGCCACGCGTCCCGGCAAGGCCCGGTGAGCGACGAGCTCCCGGACGCGACAAGACAACGACCGCGGCAAGGCTCTTGCCGCGGCAAGCTACCACTCTGTACCCGCGCTCTAGCACATCCACCAACGTGTCGCTCTAGGACCCTTCCAGGCGTACGTGGCTGGAGGCTGCGCAGCCAGCGGTGCGCGGTGGAAAGCGGTGCTGACAAGATTGCCATCGTGGCGAGCGGTGGCGTCCCTGACGATCCCTTTAGCACTATTTGGGCGACGCGGATGGGCATTTAATGCCCTTGTCCCCTGCCGTCAGAGTTAGGTATGATACACTGTAACAGGTAGTTGTACCAACCATAACACCTTTCCATTTTTACCCTTATCTACGTTGCCACCTGTCGGTGACCCCTTGAGCATATAAAAGGAGGCCCATGCGCAACGTAGAGGGGGAAGGAGGACACTCACGCTCGGTCTTGTTAGCTGCTGGTATGTACTGTAGCACTCAGCGTTCCCGAGCAAGAACTCAATACAAACCACAAAGCAGGAGTAGGGTTTTACGCATCCGTGCGGCCCGAACCTGGGTAAACTGCTCGTGTGTTTCGCCTCGATCCGCTATTCGCGCGATCTTCGCCCCCGCCGAACCGAAAGGGGCTCGGTCCGCCGGTCCCATAGGTGCTCGTGGATTCGTTCCCCGACAGTTTGTTTTGGACACTACAAAAAAATAAACAATGAAGTTCACTGTAACAAAAAAAAGGAAGAAATCAAACCTTGTCGATGACGCCTTCGTCAAGAGGATTGTCTTTGGCAGCTTCGTCAACGGGGGACAATGGCATGTCAAACAAATAATCGGAATCAACACCGTAGTGGTCCTGATGGTCATCATCACGACAAGCGTTAGCCTTAGAAGATTCTCCTCCACACTACGAAAAGAACAAAAGGATGCGAAAACAAATAGTCAATGCCACAAACACACAGAAAAAATAGATAACAAATATGGGTAAAAAACCTGTTCACATATGAAAAAAAGACATACATCCACATCTGCGGGGTCAGGCAAAGAAGGCCGGACAACATCTTCATGCCTGTTCATTTCCTTCACAATTGCATCAGCTTCCTGCTCATACCTAGCACACTTGTCGTCCTAAGACTGCTTAAACTGAATGAATGAAGACCTGATATTCGTAACTGTCTTCTTAAGGAATTCAAGATGCCCACGGTCAAAGTTATGAGCGGCCTCGATTTCTGCTTCAGAAGGGCCTTTGCCTTCAGGAAACAATCCAGCAATATTCCTCATCCTGGAACCGGATGTTGGGAAATCACAAGTTAAATTGATGACCCTGTCAAGCTCATTGACCTGAACAAATTTATTGCGATCAGCAGAATCCTCGCCAGAAAAACCTCCAACAACCGCCCTAGCAAAACCACGACCCCATCGAATTGGAGCCGCCCTAGCAAGAGGCTCACAAAACATTTCAGGCGCTTCAGCAACTACAGTCCGCTTGTACACAATGTCTGCTTCCGCCTACCACTGAACAAATTAACAAAAAAAGAGATGCAATTCACAAAAAAAGTACATAAGAGGTTCACATTTAGCATGCGCGAAAAAAAAGGAATAAAACAAACACAAAGGCTGGCTATGCACTGACCGGCAGCTTGCCAAATTTGTAAGAGTCCAGGTGTATCTTTCCCCTGACAATAATGTCGGCGTTGTGATTCTTCTTCAACTGCACATGGGACAGTATTGCGGCGCGTGGCGTGCGTCTATCCATAACCGATACTTTTCTAAGATTCAACGAATCGAGGTACATGAACAGGGGCACGATGGTTCAACCCTCAGCGCAGTTCTGCTTGCTCCCTTTAGAATTCCACTTGTACACAGCGGCCTGCAGCTCGTCGACAACAAGCTAACAAAAGTACATACAAGCCATAGATGCAAATTCCAAGTTTTCAACCATAGCAGCTACCCTGGACAACCGAGTTGCAGGGCTGGGACAAAGCAAGCACTGGAAAACAATGAGAAAAAAAACCTTCACAGTCTTATTAACCTTCACATGGTCCGCAGCCAGCGTGCGAAGTAAAATAAGCAGGTCCTTCGCATCTATGCTACGAGAACGGTTGAAACCAAGTTCATCCTTCAGATTATCCAGCGAATCATCATGGCCGCTGGCAGCAGGCCTGGGAACAGTGTGAGAACCCATAGGGAAATCAAAAATATGATGGACAGCCTCATGATTGATTTCCATAACCTTGTTTGACCCGCAGTCCAATCTCATCGTATCAGGGTCGATCTTTCCCATCAGCTTGCACATCAGAACACGAGAAACATTCTTCTCTAATTTCAGGTCGAAGACAATGCCAAAACCTGCTTGCCGCACCAAAGTTCTGTGCGCCTCACCCAACAAGGCGACAGCTTTGATTACGTTTGGAATGGACAGCCGAACAGTCTTGTTAAAACGCCATTCATGCGCAACATCATCTTCAGACCTCTTCCTCTTGGTACTCTTAGCAGTCTACAAAACAAAGAATAAAAAATGCAGTTCACATCAGCAAACTCATGCCAAACAACTTAAAAAACAGAAGAAAAAAAATAAATAAACAGCGTATACCTTACTAACATCAACATCATCCTCATCAGAATCACTGTCCAGCGCTTCTCCAGCTGCATTTTCCCGCGCCAGCTTAGATCGACGCTCAGAATCAACACCAGAGTGATCGTCCGCGCGTCTCCGCTTTCCTTGAATCCCATCGACATCAACCTCGGCATAATTAGGTCTCTTTGAGTAATCAACACGCGGCCTCCGGTGTGGAGAACTTAAACCTTGCTCTGCAACAGTGTTGAGTTTCTCTTCACAGGATTCTTTGTGGGGGCAAACTTAGCAGACTTCTTTGAATCTGCAATCCTCCTTCCTATCTCCTTACCCTCCTCAAACTTTACTTGCTTCGCCTTATGAGCCTTCACGAAAGTATTGCCGAGCGCAATTGCTTTCTGCCTTTTCCTCTCAACATCAGCTGCAATCTGATCAGGGACCATCCAATCCTGTGTAACTGGTTATGTGCCATCAACAGATTGCGACTGGGTTTCACTCAATTTAGGTAGAATGCTGCCCTGATCAGATGTACAGCCACCGACAACATCGGCTGTGAAATAACGTGTAATCAAATAGTTAACACCACCACCCCCAGACCCACCAGGAGATAAAACTGTGGGTGAGAAAAACATAAGAAAGATATGTGTGTGAGAGGGAGACCTAAACTTAATGCAGCTCATATCAACTTGGAAACACAAATGTAGAAATGCAGTGCTCTTTTCAGCAGTTTATGTTTAAACAATTAAAAACATAACAGTAAACCTAAATGCAGTTCATGTCGCTTGAATATCATATTGATGTGTGTCTGAAAATAGACATTGGTAAAGGGATATATGATGCAGTGCACTAATTCGTTCAGTGACCAATTGACCACATATAAAAAGAAGTGCGCTTAGATATACAAAACAAAACAAATTCATGCAATTCTGTGAGAGGCAAAAACTAAAACTTAATGCAGCTCATATCAATTTGGCAACCGCATAGTGGATAGACAAAAAAAATACAAAGCAATGTCCAAATGCAGTGCTCTTTTAGCAGTTTATGTTTAACAATTAAAACATAACAAGTAACTTAATGTAGTTCCAAAAATGTAAAAACAATTAACTTGAGGCAGTGCATATCAGTTTGCCACATGTCTGAAAAAATGGGCCTTGGTAAAGAAATCTACGATGCAGTGCACTATTTCGTTCAACAAGAAAGCAATTGACCGTGTATGAAAAATGCAGTTCACTTTGATGTAGTACCAGATGGGGAAGCCGTTCTAACTGGTGAGGCATCAATTGGGGAGGAAGAAGCCATGTTGTGTCTGCAATCTGAAAGGATAATAATTAAACCCTAGATAGCAAACCCCAAAAGCAGGCAGAGAAAAACTTTCAATCCATAGGGCGTTGCAATTTCAAGCATACAAAACAAACTTAAGAAGAGAATGCTGGCTCCAAAAATAACCCTAGCACAAGATATGGAACGGTTTGGGGGCGATTTGGGGCTCACCGTGAGACGATGTGACGGCCGGAGGAGGCGGCTGCGGACGGCGACGGCAGAGGAGGTGCCCCTACGGACGGCGGCGGCTGCGGGCGTCCTCGCTATCCACCACGAGAGCGCCCCTACGGACGACGGCGGTTGCGGGCGTTGTCGCTCTCCAACGCGAGAGCACGAGGGCAGGGGGATTTTTGTGCGGGGGAGAGGAAGGGGAAGGGGCCAAGGGGCGCTGCAAGAAACATAGAAGAAAAAGAGAGGCTTAATGAATAAATGGCCCACAGGCCCACAGGTCATAGACAAAAAATAAAAAAATGTCTCGGTTGTAACACGATGCAGTTCGGTTACAAAAAACGGATCGGTTTCTCAACGATGCAGTTCGCTTACAGAAAATGATTCGGTTCGCCTGCCCAAAATAAACGCGCCCACTATCGCCCGAAGCGCCGCGCGCCTGCTCCTCTATCCGGACGGTTGCAACACGCGCGAAGGCCACGATCACCACGAACCCACGATCGCCATGACGGTTGGGGGACGAGATTGTGGCCTCGGCAGAAGTTGTTGTCGCTCCCTTATAAATCCCGCGCTCCATCACCCTGTTCCTCCTCCTGTTCCTCCTCTTCCCAGCCATGCCGTTCACCAAGACCTACGACGATGTCCTGGCGCACGGAAAGACCAAGCTCAAGGTGATCTACACCAATGACGTGGACGCCATGGCGACGTACGTCGAAGAGTACAAGGCAGTTCTCCAGCGGCGCCGCCAGAAGATCGTCGGCATCGACCTCGAGTACAAACCCAACAAGAGCAGAGCGGCCCTGATTCAACTCTCCATCGGCAAATACCACCCAGTGCTGCTTTTCCAGGTATGTGCTACAATGGGCGAGAGATGCATCACCTTCGACAGGTTCCTCGGCGACCCAAGGTAAGCAATTCTTTTTGTTGAGTATGTGTTGCAGTTCTATATGTCTCTGTATGCAGTACAAAAAAGTATAACTTGCGGTTCACTTCCCTTAGGTTCGAATTCGCTGGTTTCTGCATCGACCAGGACAAGGAGCAGCTTTCACGCTGCAACCTCCACATCCCCAACTTCGTCCACATTCAGGCGAACTGGAGGGTGCCTGATGGAATGAAGCCACTGGACTCACTTGGCGATGTATCTGCTGCCATTATCGACGACGAATACGCAGACATGAAGACAAAGATGACAGACCACGACCACAGCCTGTGGACTTCGATTCTCAGCACGAGGCACGTTGAGTATGCTGCCAAGGACGCCTACACTGCGTTCGAGGTATGGAACCGAATCACCACAGTGCCGAAAGGCCTCGCCCACTCTGCAAAAGAGAAGACCAGGAAGCACCCGAGGTCATCCTGGAGGGTGGCGGGCAAGGGGGGATCAACTTCCACCTCCAACTCCAACAGGTGGAACTGGTGAAGCAGGCCAGATGCTGATAGCCAAGGATTCCTATCGCAAGTGCTCGATTTGTTTCCTTCTGCTTATGTAGATTAGTTTGCTATCGTTGTAATTTGCTTTGGCACAATGTTTGCTTATGTTGCATTAGTTTGCTTGATGATGTACTTTGTTAATTATGAGCGCAGAACCTTGGTTTGTATCTATCAACAATATGCCGTTCTCAGTAGTCTGTTTTCAGTATGTATATTGCTTCAAACTGGTGCTGTAGCTAGGATACACATAAAAACAATCTATCAAAGCAGTTCACAGAGAGTATTCTTTCACAAAACTGCTGCTATTATAATGGTTGATGTAGTCCTCTTTTATTAAAAACTCTAGTTCCGTATGTGGATTAAAACAAAAAAAGAAAGCTCAGTGGGTGTTTCCAGTATGTATATTCTTCAACTGCTGCTGCTGATAGGATGAACATGAAAAAATATATGTGAAAAGCAGTTCACTTATACT
This sequence comes from Secale cereale, assembly GCA_902687465.1. NCBI lineage: Eukaryota > Viridiplantae > Streptophyta > Magnoliopsida > Poales > Poaceae > Secale > Secale cereale. The sequence continues at coordinate 875,982,069 of LR738713.1, forward strand.
CAGATTTCTTATAGGAAATAAACTAGAAGCCACACAAAAATGTCAAATTATTACAACAAAATTGTCTCATGCTGCTGCTGCTCAAGCAAGACTGATCTAAAGCAAATTTAACTTGATTTCCAAACACTTTGCATGCCTATAAAACATAGCCATGACAACATCCCCAGCCTGAAGACCAGCTTCCTCCACAAATTCCTTCCAGCCATCTTTGAGAACCAAACAATCATCAAAGCCAACAGAATACATAACATCAACATCATGATATCCATTCTTGCTAACCAAGATCAAATTAACATAGCTTTCTGTTACCCTGACTAGACCAGAAGGGAATTTCTGCAAGCAAACCAACAAGAACAGAACAAATAAAAAAAAGATTACAATCTTCAGAAACTAAATTGCTGCTACAATCTTCATAAAAAATAATGATGTCAACATATAATAATATTGACTAGACAAAATTGCTGCTGCTCCTACAATGTTCATAATAAAACTACTATGTGAAAAGAAGTTCACTTATACTTAGTGAAAAATATTTCTTCAGAAACTAATACTGCTACAAATATTCAGATAGTGTTAACTACAAACAAAACATGAAAAAGAATATGCGAGAAATACATACCCATGAATCACTGACATCATCGTCAGTCATCTAATGGACGAATGGAGCCCGAAATCCAATACCTGAAGAATAGAGAAGGGAACAGAGCGCGTTGTTCCACTGCCTCTGGTTCGGAACCAACCCTTCAGAAAAAACGCATGTCTCCAGCATGGGCTCCAACCTTGCCAGGCAGCCGCACGCGCAATCCATTGCCAGGCGTAGGGTCTAGTTGGGAAAAAGACAGATCGAGGAAGAGTGGCAAAAAGAGCAGGCAATGTTCGCCGCCAGGGATAAGGTGAGATGGGAGCCGCCAGGGATAAGGTGGGAGGGGAGCCAATTGACCCACCAATATATATATATGTACTGTCACAACCCAAAAAAGACGACAAATAAAGCAGTGCGGTAACATAACAATGTGCATTTTGCATTGCATATTACTGTAGTCCACCGCGCTTGACCAAGCAAAAAAAACTTATTAAACTAGTCCCCCAACCCCCCGTGGCTGTAATGCAGTTCATACAGGCTCGCATTGCATATTAATGCACTTCACCGCGCTACAATATTCACCGCGAATTGCATATTACTCCAGTTCACACCTCCATGATTCGCAGACGAAAAACACAGCCTGCAATGCAGTTCTAACAACTATATAATGCGCAAAATCTCAAAAAACATCTTGGGTCGCGACCAGAGCCAATGGCGCCCGCAAGAACACAAAAAACATGGACAAAAGTTAAATTCTTCAAAATTAACAACTTAATCCGCTGCAATTCATACGGATAGGAGCAAAGGCAGCACATAATTGTCGAAAACAACAGAAAATTACATAAAAAACACAACAATTTCGATCCGGATGGGGAAGGACAGAGAACTTGCCGTTTTTGCGCTAGAACAGAGAGATACTCGACCAATTATAATAAAATTTCAATCCTATTAGCAAATTAATCTGTCGCGGAATTACACAAACATGAACGCGAAATTAGTAACACGCTATATAATCGAATATGCACCACCAGCAGGATGCGAAGCTCCTGCACGAGCGGAAGAACAGAGGCAGATCCGCCAAATCAAATGATTTCCGTCGTTTTCTCGCAGAATTGCGTGTTTAATCACATATTAAATCAGCACACACACAAATAAAACAATAGAAATCGATCAAACTAGCCAGAAACGCTGCTCCATGAAGGTTTGTTACTGCCCCGCTATGTGGTTCGGAACAGAAGAAGGAAGCAGTGCGCATAGCTTTCCAATGCAGTATTACAATGCAGTTCAGAAGTGTTATGAGAATATTATTCTCATAATGTTATGAGAATAGACCGGCTGTATATATATATAATGTTTGGCCTCGCGAAGGAGAAAGTATCGCAAGCTTGGGGGAAGCTTAAGTCAATGTTATATTCATGCCCCAATCATGACCTTTTAAGAGAAACTATTATTCAAAAATGTTTATGCTTGGCTTTCTCTCGATAATCGCTCCACACTCGATACTTCTTGTACTGGTTCTTTTATGATGAAGACTATTTAATTCAAATGGGATTTATTGGAAATAATTAAACGCAACTTTGAAGATTGGGATCTCGACGAAGGTAAGGAGTCAGGTATAACACCTAAGTTTGATTGTGTTAAATCTTTTATGGATACCGATGTTTTCCGTGAATTTAGCACTAAATATGGACTTGACTATGAGATTGTAGCTTCTTTCTGTGAATCATTTGCTACTCATGTTGATCTCCCTAAGGAGAAGTGGTTTAAATATCATCTTCCCATTGAAGTAAAAGTAGTTGAACCTGTTAGAGTTGAAGAAAAGACTATTGCTTATAATGTTGAGAAACCACTTATATTGAGAAACCACCCTCGGGCATATTGTTCCTACCGCTTATACTGAGAAACCACCCTTCCCTGTTGGAATAAATGATCATGCCAAAGCTTCAACTGTGGTTCGTAAGAGTAATACTAGAACACCTACACCCTCTGAGCAAATTAAAGTTGAACCTAGTGTTGCTATGGTTAAGGATCTCTTGGTTGATGATATTGATGGGCATGTTATTTATTTCTGTGATGAAGCTGCGAGAATTGCTAGACCCGATACTAGAAGAAACATAGACCTGTTGTAGGCATGCCTGTTATTTCTGTTAAAATAGGAGATTATTGCTATCATGGCTTATGTGACATGGGTGCTAGTGCTAGTGCAATACCTCATTCCTTATACGAAGAAATTATGCACGATATTGCACCTACCAAGATAGAAGGTATTGATGTTACAATTAAGCTTGCTAATAGAGATACTATTTCACCAATTGGGATTGTTAGAGATGTTGAAGTCTTGTGTGGGAAAGTTAAATACCATGCTGATTTTCTTGTTCTTGGTTCCCCACAAGATGACTTTTGCCCCATTATATTTGGTAGACCCTTCTTGAATACTATTAATGCTAGGATAGACGGCAAAAGGGATATTGTTACTATTGGCTTAGGGGATATGTCTCATGATTTTAACTTTGCTAAATTTCGTATAAAACCCCATGATAAAGAATTGCCTAGTAAAGATGAAATTATTGGTCTTGCTTCTATTGCCGTGCCTCCTAACGATCCTTTAGAACAATATTTGCTAGACCATGAAAATGATATGTTTATGAATGAGAGAAGTGAAATACATGAATTATTCTTTAAATAGGGACCTCTATTGAAACATAACTTGCCTATTAAAATTCTAGGGGATCCTCCTCCACCCAAGGGTGATCCCTTGTTTGAAGTCAAACCATTACCCGAAACTCTTAAGTATGTTTATCTTGATAAAAAGTAGATATATCTTGTTATTATTAGTGCTAACCTTTCAGAGCAGGAAGAAGAGAAATTATTGAAAACTCTGAAGAAGCACCGTGCTGCTATTGGATATACTCTTGATGCTCTTAAGCGCATTAGTCCCACTCTATGCCAACACAAGATTAAATTGGAGAAAGACGCTAAACCGGTTGTTGATCACCAACGACGGTTAAATCCTAGGATGATGGAAGTGGTAAGGAAAGAAATACTAAAGCTTCTAGAGGAAGGTATAATTTATCTAGTTGCTGATACTAAGTGGGTAAGTCATGTCCATTGTGTCCCTAAGAAAGGAGGTATTACTGTTGTTCCTAATGATAAAGATGAATTGATCCCATAAAGAAATGTTACAGGCTATAGAATGGTAATTGATTTCCGCAAATTAAATAAAGCTACTAAGAAAGATCATAACCTCTACCTTTTATTGATCAAATGCTAGAAAGATTAACCAAACATACACATTTTTTCTTTCTAGACGGCTATTTTGGTTTCTCTCAAATACCTGTGTCAAAAGAGGATCAAGAAAATACCACTTTTACCTGCCCTTTTGGTACCTTTGCTTATAGACTTATGCCTTTTGGTTTATGTAATGCACCTGCTACCTTTCAAAGATGCATGATGGCTATATTCTCTGAATTTTATGAAAAGCTTGTTGAGGTTTTCATGGATGATTTTTCCGTTTATGGAACTTCTTTTGACGATTGCTTAAGCAACCTTGATCGAGTTTTGCAGGGATGCGGAGAAACTAATCTTTTCTTGAATTGGGAGAAGTGCCACTTTATGGTTAATGAATGTATTGTTTTGGGGCATAAATTTTCGGAAAGAGGTATTGAAGTTGATAAAGCTAAAGTTGATGCTATTGAAAAGATTCCGTGTCCAAAGGACATCAAAGGTATAAGAAGTTTCCTTGGTCATGCCGGGTTTTATAGGTTTATTAAGGACTTCTCAAAAATCTCTAGGCCTCTGACTAACCACTTACAAAAAGATGTTCCTTTTGTTTTTGATGATGATTGTGTAGAAGCATTTGAAATACTTAAGAAAGCATTGATTTATGTACCTATTGTCTAGCCACCTGACTAGAATTTACTCGTTGAAATTATGTGTGATGCTAGTGATTATGTTGTAGGTGCTGTTCTAGGACAAAGAGTTGATAACAAATTGAATGTTATCCAGTATGCTAGTAAAACTCTAGACAGTGCCCAGAAAAATTATGCTACTACCAAAAAAGAATTTTTAGCAGTTGTATTTGCTTGTGATAAGTTCAGACCTTATATTGTTGATTCTAAAGTTTCTGTTCACACTGATCATGCTGCTATTAAATATCTTATGGAAAACAAAGACGCTAAGCCTAGACTTATTAGATGGGTTCTCTAGCAACAAGAATTTGATTTGCATATTACTGATATAAACGGAGTTGAGAACCCCGTTGCAGACAACTTGTCTAGGTTAGAGAATGTTCTTGATGACCCATTACCTATTGATGATAGATTTCCTGATGAACAATTAGCTATCACAAATGCTTCTCGTGCTGCTCCATGGTATGCTGATAATGCTAATTATATTGTTGCTAAATTTATACCACCTAGTTTCACATACCAGCAAAAGAAAACATTTTTCTATGATTTAAGACATTACTTCTGGGATGACCCACACCTTTATAAAGAAGGAGTAGATGGTATGATTAGACGTTGTGTACCTGAGAAGGAACAGGAACAGATCCTATGCAAGTGTCACTCCGAGGCTTATGGAGAACACCATGCTGGAGATAGAACTGCACATGAGGTACTGCAATCTGGCTTCTATTGGCCTACTCTCTTCAAGGGTGCCCGTAAGTTTGTCTTTTCTTGTGATGAATGTCAAAGAATTGGCAATATTAGTAAACGTCAAGAAATGCCTATGAATTATTCACTTGTTATTGAACCATTTGATGTTTGGGGCTTTGATTATTTGGGACCGTTTCCTTCCTCTAATGGGTATACACATATTTTAGTTGCTGTTGATTACGTTACTAAGTGGGTAGAAGCTATTCCAACTAGTAGTGCTGATCACAACACTTCTATTAAGATGCTTAGAGAAGTTATTTTTTCGAGGTTTGGAGTCCCTAGATATTTAATGACTGATGGTGGTTCACATTTTATTCATGGTGCTTTCTGCGAAATGCTTGCTAAGTATGATGTTAATCATAGAATTGCATCCCCATACCACCCACAGTCTAGCGGTCAAGTAGAACTAAGTAACAGAGAGCTGAAATTAATTTTGTAAAATACTGTTAATTGATCTAGAAAGAATCATTCCAAGACACTTGATGATGCATTTTGGGCTTATAGAACTGCATATAAAAATCCTATGGGGATGTCTCCGTATAAAATGGTTTATGGAAAAACATGTCACTTACCTCTCGAACTAGGACATAAGGCATATTGGGCTATTAAAGAGCTCAATTATGATTTCAAACTTGCCGGTGATAAAGGTTATTTGACATTAGCTCGCTTGATGAATGGAGAACCCAGGCCTATGAAAATGCCAAATTGTTTAAAGAAAAAGTTAAAAGTTGGCATGATAAAAGGATACAAAAGCATGAGTTTAATGTAGGTGATTATGTTTTGTTATAGAACTCTCATTTAAGATTTTTTGTAGGAAAACTTCTCTCTAAATGGGAAGGTCCTTACGTTATCGAGGAGGTCTATCATTCCGGGACCATAAAAATAAACAACTTCGAAGGCACAAATCCAAAGGTGGTGAACGGTTAAAGAAACAAACATTATATCTCAGATAATCCCATAAATGTTGAAACCAATGTTATTGAAACCGTAACCCTGGAGCAATACATAAGGGACACTTTCCAGAACGATTCAGACTCTAAAAAGGAAGAGGTATGTGGTACGGTAAGTAAACCGACTCCAAAACAGTTCTAATGGAAAAATTTCTCCGTTTTGGAATATTTAATAAAATAGGAAAATAAGAAGTAGTCCGAATGGGACACGAGGCGTCCACGAGGGAGGAGGGCGCGCCCTACCCCCCTGGGCGCGCCCCCTACCTCGTGGGCACCCCGTGTGCCCGCCAGACTCCGTTTTCTTGTACGATACTTCTTTTGGTCGGTAAAAATTCATTATATAATCTCCCGAAGGTTTTGAACACCGTATCACGCCAAGATCCTCTGCTTTTGTTTCGAGCTGTGTTTCTGACAGATCTAGATCACCATGACGTCTTCAAGCGCCCCCAAGGACAAGTTTTTCGAGAAGGTCATCAACCCCTATGTCGGGGGAAACTGTCCGCCACGAACACCTATGGGACCGGAGCCCCTTGTCTGTGCGGTACGAGGGCGGAGGGAGCACGAAGAGCAGATCGAGGCAGACGCGCGGGCAGTTTTTACCCAGGTTCGGGCCGCACGGATGCGTAAAACCCTACTCCTGCTTGGTTGTGTATTGAGTTGAGCGCTCGGGAGCTTGAAGAAGCAGCTACACCGTGCGTGAGAGTAATCTAGGTTTCGAACCCCCTCCACGTTGTGCATGGGCCTCCTTTTATAGTGCAAGGGGTCACCGACAGGTGTCAACGTAGGAGAAAGGGGTAAAAATGTAAAAGAGGTGGTAGTTGTAACAGTGCGGGAACAGTGGAGCTACAGTACAGAACAGTGGTCTATACCTACTTTAACAGTGGGGGACAAGGGCATTTAATGCCCGTCGCCGTCGACCCCAAAAGCTCCCGCCGTTGCGTCTCCGTCTGCCACGGCGATGGATCCACTGCCGTGGAGCGCCACCGTGTCCCCCAGGCTGCACAGCCATCCGCCACGCGTCCCTGGAGCGGCCCCAGGGCGACGCGTGGGCCGATGAGCTGGAGCGCGGGCACACAGCGCACCTCCCCCGACAAGCACCTTGCCGGGGATCTCGACCTTGCCGGGCCCGGAAGCTTGCCGCTCCCCGAGCCCTTGCCGGGTCTTCTAAGATAAAATCTTCTATTCGTCCTGACAAGCTCCTCTTGCCAGGGCCTCGTGCTAGTTAAGCAATCTCGAGCCTGGGACGGCCTTCCCGGCAAGCTCCTCTTGCCGGGGTCTTGGTCTTCTGTCTTGTATACTTTGTTTTTGAATGGCTAGATAAGGGGCAGGAAGGTCTCCGGCACGCGCGTGGTGAACCTTGCCGCGGGGGGGCTGCCGCTGCCCGTGCACAAGTTGGGGTACTAGGGTACCCCTACCTTAGTACACCGACAGGAGCCCCCGGGCCTGGGCCACACACGGTGCCGAGCGCTGTTGGGCCAGGCCCAAAACAGTGCACGGGCACCCGCGGCCCGCGGCGCGCCGAATCCACATCCATATCCGCCGCACCCCACGGCAACGGCACGCGTCGATTGCGGCGCCGTGGGATGGGACGTGCCCACGATTTCTTTAATGGGAAGGGCGAAACGCCCCCCCACTCTCCCATAAAAGCAGAGAGAGCGGCGCGGTTCCCCTCCCTGCGCACTCATTGCCATCGTCTTCTTCCTCAGATTCCTCTGTGCTTCGCCTCTACTCCTCCGCCACCACCAAGCTCTTCGTCCCCTTCCTTCCACCGCATCCGCCATGGCCCCAAAGACCGACAAGGCGAAGTCGGAGAAGTCCAAGCGGGAGAAGTCAGATCAGGCGGCGAAGCTCGCCGCGTACCGGAAGGAGCACATTGTCTTCGCGCCGAAGCTCGGCGTGCGGGAACTTTGGAACAAATATTATTTGTTCTGGGCCAAGGAGACCCCAGCGCACCCCCGCACGCGCGTCTACCCGGCCGTCGCCAAGGACCACTACCCCGGCGGGTATTACTTTTTCGCAGCCTTCTTCCACTGCGGTCTGTGCCCTCCCTTCTCAAACTTTTTCTGCGATATCATGAATACTTATGGCCTCCACCTCCTCGACTTCACTCCCAACGCCATCCTCACCATGTCCGTTTTCGCACACATGTGCGAAAACTTCGTAGGAATCCAGCCCAACGTAGCTCTCTTTAGGCACTTTTTCATCCCCAGAGTAGAGGCCGACGCCCCCCTCTCCGGAGGAATCTCTTGGGTGTTTAGGCTGAATAAGAAATCAGCTTACTTGCCGGGGGAGCTCCGCGGCAAGTGGGAAGAGTGGCGCGCGGAGTGGTGCTGGGTCGTCGAGGAGCGGCCGCAACACTTCACCGCGCCGCGCACATCGCCCATCGTGCGCGGCAGGGATTGGAGTAATTTCGATTCCGACGATACCAAGCTAGATATCGCTCTCGTCAGAATCCTCCGTCTTCGGATGGCGCCGCTGTCTGTCGCTGAAGTGGGCGCTGACTTTCTTCGTCGCCGGATCGCCCCCCTCCAAGACCGGAAAAGGCCGGCGTGGCAATACGGCGGCCCGGCAGACATCATGAGGCTGCGCCCCGGCCTCAATTTTAACTTCACAACACTCGAGCTGCGGGGTATGGTCAGGGAACTTTTCAAGTTCGACCCGGCACACCCCGAGTACTTCCGCGCTCCCCGGGGAGTGGTGCCGCTCTGCGCCAGCAGCGCCCGGGATCGCCTTGTCGCTATGATGCCCGCGTGTGACTCTCATGGATTGGAGCGCACGTGGATTGCGCCCAAGCCTATCGACGTCCTCGAGTTCTACGACAACCTTGCGGAGGTGTTGGAGAAGACGGACGATCTCAAGCTGCACACGCGGGCCACCACCGACCAAGAGATTGCTTACATGGCTTCTCGCGCTGAAGAAGTCGCCGCAGCCGCGGCGGCGGGAAACTTTGGATACACACCCGCGGAGGCGGAAGCCGCGGAGGCCTCCAGCCAGGCGGATAAGGAGGAGATTCGCAAGCTGCTAGAGCTCCCTCCCGACGCGCTCGCCGGGGTCCCCTCGCTGAGGCACTCCGGGATCAATGGGATCGCGACGGAGGCCGCGGCAATGGAGGGCACAGCCGGAGGAAGCAGGGGTGCCGCGAGGAGTGGAGGCGCCGGACGAAGCGGGGCCACCAAGGGGAAGGGGCCCGCAGTGCAAGGCGCTGGGGCCAGCGAACTGGCCGAGGGAGAGGAGGGGGAGGAGGAAGACACCGGCGGATCCACCGAGCTCTACGCCGACGACCTCTCCTCGTCGGAAAGCTCCCCGCCCCCGGCGAGCCCGAGGCAGTCCCCATTGAAGCGTCTCCGCAAGGCGGCGACGGGGGAGCAGGCGCGAGCGCCCCGGCAACAGCCAGCTCGCCGGGCAGCTCCCCGGCCGAGCCAAGACGCGCCAAGGGCGACCGGCGTGCCGGCCACGGCAGAGGCCCCGCGCGCGCGGACCACGACAGAGGCGTCCCGCAGGCCGGCACCGAGCCGGCAAGGATCTTCTCGGAGCGGAGCAGCTGCTCCGCCCACTTCTCGGGCGCCGGCCACCACAGGGGCTGGGCCTACGCAGCCCCCAGCCCCGGTGGCTCCGAAACGCGCGAGGGAATCTTCATCCTCCGCTCCTCGCGCCGACGCGCCCACCGTGGAGTTTGACTTCTCCGCGCTGAGCGAGGACGACGAGGAGGACCAAGAGTAAGGACCCGAGACCTTACTCCTTCTTGATTTTTATATCTCGATTGTTGCTGACGCTTGACTTTGCTTGTTGCTTGTGATTGCAGGACCTTGGAGCAGCGCGCGAAGAGGGTCAGGGTGCCCACAGTTGAGGTCGTAGAAGACCCATCCGTCGCGGAAGCAGGGATCGCACCGGAGCCGAGCTTGCCGGACCCGAGTGCCGCTCCGGGGAGTAGCCCCCAGCGCAGCCCCCAGCGTAAGTTAGAGGTTTACTGTTTTCGCTCGTCGGGGCGCGCTTAGGGCTTTGATCTCTCTTTCCCCTTTTTTTTTTTTCTGAATGTCTTGGTTCTTCTATCTTCTCTTGTGCAGAGGTGGAGCCGCAGCGGGAAGAGCGCCCGGAGACCGTCACCGAGGAGCCGCAGGCCCCGCCGTCCCCGGCAAGGCAAAACTCTCCGGCAAGGGAGAGCGCTCCGCCAAGGGCGGGCACTCCGCCAAAGCAGAGTACCCCGCCAAGGGCGAGCAGCCCGGCGAGGACGGCCACTCCGCCAAGGCCGAGCTCCCCGGCAAGGGAGCCCGCCGCAGAGGACGTCCGCCAAGGTACGTTCTGTACTTGGTTTTCTTGACTTTGCTTCTTTTTGGATCTTTGCTTGATTTTGAACTTCTTTTTCTTCTTCTAGATCTTCCTCCTCCTCCTCCCGCGCCGATGGAGACCGAGGTCATCAATATCGAGGATGAGGAGGGCGCGCAGGGCGGCGGCGATGACGTTCCCGTCGTCGTGGAGATGGCCGAGGCCACCGAGGAGGCGACCGAGGCCACCGAGCCGGCCGCGCAGGAGGCCACTCCGGCCGCTGACGCCGCGACCGGGGAGGGGGACGGCGACCGCACCGCCGACCCGGAGGTGGCGGGAGCACCGGATGCTACGCCGGCCGCCGGCCCCTCCACCGGCGAGAAGCAGGCGTACTATCTTCGTGCTCCCAATGGCGTCTTTATCCAAGTGCCTTGGGGGTCTTCATCAAGAGCTCCCGCGGAGGGCGAGGCGTTTGACGGAGAAGTCCTCGCCTCCGCGGGTCTGACAGTCGTCGAGGCGCCCGGCGAAGGAGATGGGCCCGAGGAGGAAAAGCTTCTCCACCAACTCCTGGCCCTTTACCGGGCCAGGCAGGCGAAGCTTGCCTCCCGGGAAGCCCTTGCTGCCCAGGCCGCCGCCGAAATGGAGAAGCGTGCGGCGGAGCTCAGCGCTGCCCACAAGGCGGGCCTCCGCGAGGTGGCGGAGGAGCGCGAGCGTCTCGCCGGTGAATATCAAGAGTGGCTTTTGGAGAAAGCCGAGGCTGAAGAACAGCAACGGCTCGCCGGGGTGGAGATGTCCCGGCGAGAAGGAGAGCTCGCGCAGCGGAAGGTGGATCTCGACTCCCATGAGGAGGACCTTGCCGCTCGCGAGGCTGCCCTCGGCGGGGAGCTGAAGGAGGCGAAAGCCGCCGCTGCTGCCGCGGAAGACGCCAAGAAGGAGCTTGCCGCCAAGGTTGAACGACTAGAAGCGGCGATGAAGGTGAGCACCGAGAAGGTTGCCGCGCTCATTACTGAGCGCGAGAAGGACGCCCACACCAACGCGGAGCTCCAAGTGAATCTGTCCAAGAGGGGCGATGAGCTTAAGGCCGCCAAGGACTCCATCGAGGACTTGGAGCTGAAAGTCTCAACTCTGAAGGATTCAATTGACGCCGCCAAGCTTCGAGAAGACAAGCTGAAGGAGGAGCTCCGCAAGGAGCGGACCTTGGTGGACAGCGCCAACAAGGCATCCGAGCTCTTCCGCAAGAACATTGAGCTGTGGACCGAAGAGCTGGTTTCTTCTGCATCCAACATTGACCAGGAGTTGCTTGCCTTGAAGGTCGAACATCTTATCTACTCGCCGGATCCAGACCTCCCGCACAGCGCCAAGCTCAGCCTCTTCTTCAGAGGCGTCGCTCCGGCCCTTGCAGGTCTCCGGAACCGCATCCCCGCGCAGCTGGCCGAGGAGTCGCGCCGTCTCTGCGCAGGAACTCTGGAGCGGGTCTTGACGAAGATCGTGTACCGCAACCCGGGGATCAACCTCAAGAACGTTCTTTGCAGCTTGCCGGCAGATGCAGACACGGAGGCCCTGAAGGAGCAGGTCAGCCATATCATCGCCAAGGTGGCGAAGCTTGGCAGGAAGGAGGGCGACCGCGTAGACTAGGGCCCCATTTATCTTTATCTTTTCGTTGCTGCACATTATGTTACGAACTCATTAGTCCATTGCGACAAGTTGTCCTTGTAAGATATTTGCTTTACTTCAATCAATCAGTGCAATGTTATCTTCCTTGTACCAATCTTTGACTTTGTATGTTCCTCACCCTACGCTCCCGGGGAGCTTGCCGGAAAGGGGCCCTTGCCGCGAGCGCTGAGCGCTGAGCAGCCTGCTGGCCAAGGTCCTCGCCGGCAAGCAACCTCGCCGCAGCAAGTCGCAACGCACTTAGCTTGCTGAGTGTACTCGGAAACGAAGCAAGGGCGCGACACTTGTCGCAGCTCACTTAAATCGTTGAGTGGACTCGAAGACAAGATAAGGGTGCGGCAAGCCACGGGTAGGTTCCTCCGCGCACAGGTTTCCCATATAAAGTGTGATTGTTCAAGGAAGACAACCAAAAATTAAAATTTGAACTGGTCAAATTCTAACAACTTATCTTTCACATGCTGCTTGCTCATGTTGTTTGCTTTCCGGTGAGGCTCTTCTTTCTTGAACGGCACTTAGTTCCTCCTCTACCTCCTTCCCCCCCGGCAAACTTGTGCGCGAGGAACGTTCCTTCTGCTTAAGAGAAAAAGGAAAAGGAGAGAGAAACAAGCATATTGCCTTTCGGCGTAATAGTGCTTACCGAATGTCTAAGTGTTGCATCAAATGCCAAATAAAACATGCGAATAGCAAAGAGAAGCATGCGAAAGGCAATCGATGCGAAAACACGAAATCTTTACTGATGCACGGGGTCTGCGCCCGGCTTTGTACAAAGGGTTACATGCAACAGCGGCAAGGCTTGTACAAAAGGTGGTTGCCGGAACGGATCACGGCAACCGCGCCTTAGGGGTGAAACTTGCGAAGATGCTCTATGTTCCAGGAGTTGCTCACCGGTAAGCCTTCTTCGGTCTCGAGGCGGACAGCGCCGGGCCTCGTAACTTGTCTCACCCGATAAGGGCCTTCCCACTTTGGCGTCAACTTGTTGGAATTCTTGGCGGACTGAACACGCCGAAGAACAAGGTCGCCTTCCTCGAGACTCCTGGCCTTGACTTTGCGGCTATGGTAGCGGCGCAAAGCTTGCTGGTATCGAGCAGCTCGTACAGCAGCCTGGAGACGTCCCTCCTCAAGGAGCAATGCGTCATCTTGCCGCAGTTGCTCTTGCTCGAGCTCATCATAAGCGAGCACTCGAGGAGATCCGTATACGAGTTCCGTGGGGAGAACTGCTTCTGCTCCATAGACTAGAGCAAAAGGTGTCTGCCCGGTGGCTCGACTCGGTGTCGTTCTGATTGACCAAAGAGCCGTCGGGAGCTCCTCTATCCAATTCCTTCCGCACTTGCGCAGCCTGTCAAAGGTCCTTGTCTTGAGTCCGCGCAGCACTTCAGCATTTGCCCTCTCCGCTTGGCCGTTGCTCCTCGGGTGAGCAACAGAAGCGAAACAGACCTTGGCGCCAAGGTCTTGGACGTACTGCATGAAGGTGCGACTAGTGAATTGTGTACCGTTGTCGGTGATGATCCTGTTAGGGATCCCGAAACGGCAAACAATCGACCTGAAGAACCTGACTGCTGACTGTGCTGTCACCTTTCTCACTGGCTCCACTTCTGGCCACTTTGTGAACTTGTCGATTGCAACGTACAAGTACTCAAAGCCCCCGACAGCGCGAGGGAAAGGGCCGAGGATATCGAGCCCCCAGACCGAGAAGGGCCATGACAAAGGGATTGTTTGGAGAGCTTGAGCTGGCTGATGTATTTGCTTTGCATGGAACTGGCACGCTTCACACTTGGTTACTAGTGCGGTTGCATCTTGGAGGGCTTCTTGCCAAAAGAATCCTTGCCGGAAAGCTTTCCCGGCAAGTGCCCTTGTGCCAATGTGGTGGCCGCATATGCCTCCGTGTATTTCTGCCAACAGCTTCTGTCCATCTTCTCTGGAGATGCACTTCAACCTGACACCATTGAGTCTTCTTCTGTACAGCTCGTTATCCACAAACTGATACATACTTGACTGCCTGGTTATCTTCTCTATCTCTTGAGGGTCGTCGGGAAGTTCTCCAGTTTGCAGAAAACGGACGATCTGCTGTGCCCATGCCGGAGCCCGGGGCTCGACGGCAAGGACTAAAGGCTCGAGGGCCGCTGCGGGAACCCCAGCTTCTACGGCAAAGACCTCTGGTCCTGTCGGAGCTGACGGTCCCCCGGCAAGCTCGCCGGGGCGAGGCTTGTCGGGAACACTTGCTTCAACTGCACAAGCCCGAGGGCTTGCAGGAGCAAACTGTTCCTCAGCGTTGTCGTTGATCTTGGGAACTTTGGCGGCGGGTTCAGGAAGATCCGCCGGCAAGTAGTCGCCGAAGACCAACTTTCTCTTCTTGGACTGCCCAATTGATGGTGTAACTGATGGTTGAGTCAGCTTGAGCAAAAAGGTCCCTGGTTCCACAGGTAGCTTCATCGCAGCACACTTTGAAAGGCCATCTGCAACTTCATTTTGAGCTCTCGGGATGTGCTCCATTTGCAGACCTTCAAAGTGTTCTTCAAGCTTCCTCACTTCATCTACATATGCTTCCATCAAAGGGCTCTGGTAGCTCTTGTTGACTTGTCGGACCACCAACTGAGAATCGCCCCGCACAATCAGCTTCCTGATCCCAAGTTCGGCCGCAATCCTGAGGCCGGCAAGCAAGCCTTCATATTCTGCGGTGTTGTTTGTCGCCTGCTCCCTGGGAAAGTGCATCTGGATAACATATTTGAGGTGTTCTCCGGTGGGCGCGATGAGTACCACGCCAGCACCGGCGCCTTGCAACGAGAAGGCACCGTCAAAATACATTACCCATTCACTTGTCGCTTCTTGCACGGGTACGCTCGTTTCTTGAACTTCTTCTTCTGGCGTTGGGGTCCACTCAGCAATGAACTCTGCCAAAGCTCGGCTCTGAATGGTTGAAGTACTTTCAAATTTGAGTCCGAAGCTTGACAGTTCCAGTGCCCACTCGACGATCCTGCCTGTTGCCTCCGGATTGTGTAATATCCTCTTCAACGGAAAGCGAGTGACCACTGTTATCTCATGGGCTTGGAAGTAGTGGCGCAGCTTCCTCGAGGCCATGAGGAGGCCGAAAAGCAATTTTTGCACACCGGAGTACCTTGATCTAGCTCCCTGGAGAAGGGAACTTACAAAATATACTGGGCGCTGCACCATCTTCTTCCGCACCTCTCCTTGTTCCTGCGCAGAGTCTTCCTTGTCGGGGCCAGAGCTTGTCGGGACAGCCCCCTGCTTGTCGCTAGATTCGCTTGCCGGTGACGCTGGCTCCTTGTCGGACTCCCTCTCCGCTACCAACGCAGCACTAACCACCTGGTTGGTTGCCGCTAAGTATAGCAACAACTTTTCCTGTGGTTTAGGTGCGACAAGTATAGGAGTGGAGGACAGGTACCGTTTCAAATCCTGCAACGCCGCCTCCGCTTCCGGAGTCCACTTCATGGGACCTGCCTTCTTCAAGATTTTGAAGAAAGGTAGGGCGCGTTCCGCGGATTTTGAAATGAACCTACTGAGAGCAGCAACGCAACCTGCAAGCCTTCTGACATCCTTGACGCGCTTCGGGGCTTCTATCTGCTCGATGGCTTTGATCTTGTCGGGATTGGCTTCAATCCCCCTTTGTGATACAAAGAACCCGAGAAGCTTGCCGGAGGGAACTCCAAAGACGCACTTCTCGGGGTTCAGCTTGAGCTGTATCCTGCGTAGGTTCTGAAACGTTTCTTCTAAGTCTTGAATCAGTGTTTCTTTGCTCTTGCTCTTCACCACGATGTCATCCATGTAGGCTTCTACATTCCTGTGGATCTGTGGCTCAAAAGCAGTGTACACTACCCTTGCAAAAGTGGAGCCTGCATTTTTCAGTCCAAATGGCATGCGGATAAAGCAATAGGTGCCACATGGAGTGATAAATGCAGTCTTCTCTTCATCTTCCTTAGCCATGAAAATCTGGTGATAGCCTGAGTATGCATCAAGAAAACAGAGTAGCTCACATCCGGCAGTGGAGTCAACGATCTGGTCAATGCGCGGCAAAGGGAAGGGATCCTTGGGACATGCTTTATTGACATCAGTGAAGTCTATACACAGTCTCCACTTCCCGTTGGCTTTGCGCACGACGACTGGGTTTGCCAACCACGTCGGATGGATCACACCTCTAACTAGGCCTGCTGCCTCCAGTTTCTTGATCTCCTCGTTGATGAACTCTTGGCGCTCCACGGCTTGCTTCCTCACTTTTTGCTTGATGGGCCGCGCATGAGGGCAGACAGCAAGCTTGTGCTCAATCACCTTCCTGGGAACACCGGGGATGTCAGATGGTTGCCAAGCAAACACATCGACATTCGCCCGCAGGAAGGCGACGAGCGCGCTTTCCTATTTGCTGTCAAGGGTGGCGCTGATGGTGAAGGTACCACCAGCGCCATCCTCCTTTGCGGACACCTTCTTGGTTGCCGGAGGAGCAGCCATTCCTTTCTTGCTCTTGCCGGTGGAGCTCGATGGAACGTCCTCGACGGCGGCGCAGCACTCCGAAGAGGTGCGGTTGCCGGAGTGTGTCCCAGAGCACTTGCCGGACTTGGTCTTCGTCTTCTTCCCCCCGGGAGCTTCAGCGGCAAGAGTATCCTTCTCGGCCGCAGCTGCCGCATCCCGGTAAATCTTGTCGGCGCAAATAAGCGCATCTTTCTTGTCGCTGTGGACAGTGATGACGCTCATCGGCCCCGGCATCTTCAGCACGTTGTAGGCATAGTGGGAAGCTGCCATGAACTTGGCGAGGGCGGGACGGCCGAGTATCCCATTGTAGGGCAATGGAATATCAGCAACGTCAAAGGTGATGCGCTCAGTTCTGAAGTTGAGCTCCCCGCCAAAGGTCACCGGCAGAGTAATCTTTCCCTTGGGCTTGCTCCTTCCCGGGTTGATTCCTTGGAATGAACCGGTCTCTTCGAGCTCGCCGTCTTGAATCTGGAGTTTCTTGATCACAGCAGAGGAGATCAAGTTCAGCCCGGCCCCGCCGTCAACCAACATTTTGGTGACCTTGAGGTTGCGGATGGTGGGTGAGACCAGCATCGGCAAGCACCCGACCGCAGTGGTGCGGTCAGGGTGATCCTCAAGGTCAAAAATGATGGGCGTGCTGGACCATTTGAGGAGCCTGCGTGACTCCACGGGCGGCTCCGCTGCATTCACCTCACGCACCCACTGTTTCAGCTGGCGGTGGGAGGTGTGCAGGGAGGCGCCACCGTCGACGCACAGGACCTCCGTGGCCTTCTGGAACTCCTGCTCGCTGGATCGCCCCCCTCCAAGACCGGAAGAGGCCGGCGTGGCAATATGGCGGCCCGGCAGACATCATGAGGCTGCGCCCCGGCCTCAATTTTAACTTCACAACACTCGAGCTGCGGGGTATGGTCAGGGAACTTTTCAAGTTCGACCCGGCACACCCCGAGTGGTTCCGCGCTCCCCGGGGAGTGGTGCCGCTCTGCGCCAGCAGCGCCCGGGATCGCCTTGTCGCTATGATGCCCGCGTGCGACTCTCATGGAGTGGAGCGCACGTGGATTGCGCCCAAGCCTATCGACGTCCTCGAGTTCTACGACCGCCTTGTGGAGGTGGAGCCGCTCCTCCGCCTTCTTATTCAGCCGGAGCGGACTCCCCTCCACGCTCTTCCCCCGGGTATTACTCAGCCGTCAAGAGCAAGCCTCCCGGGATGCGGCAGATTCTCAGTGGCGGGTTATTTGCTCCGGGTGGTATTCCGGCAACCGCATCTCTTCGGATTTGCTGACGATGTGCTCCTTCCGGAACGCGACGAGCTTCGCCGCCTGATCTGACTTCTCCCGCTTGGACTTCTCCGCCTTCGCCTTGTCGGTCTTTGGGGCCATGGCGGACGCGGTGGAAGGAAGGGGGCGAAGAGCTTGGTGGTGGCGGAGGAGTAGAGGCAAAGAGCAGAGGAATCTGAGGAAGAAGACGATGGTAATGAGTGCGCAGGGAGGGGAACCGCGCCGCTCTCTCTGCTTTTATGGGGGAGTGGGGGGCGTTTCGCCCTCCCCATTAAAGAAATCGTGGGCACGTCCCATCCCACGGCGCCGCAATCGACGCGTGCCGTTGCCGTGGGGTGCGGCGGATAGGGAAGTGGATTCGGCGCGCCGCGGGCCGCGGGTGCCCGTGCACTGTTTTGGGCCTGGCCCAACAGCGCTCGGCACCGTGTGTGGCCCAGGCCCGGGGGCTCCTGTCGGTGTACTAAGGTAGGGGTGCCTCAGTACCCCAACTTGTGCACGGGCAGTTGCAGCTTCCCGCGGCAAGGTTTACTGCTGGCTCGCCGGAGACCTTCCTGCTCCTTATCTAACCATTCAAAAACAAAGTATACAAGACAGAAGACCAAGACCCCGGCAAGAGGAGCTTGCCGGGAAGGCCGTTCCAGGCTCAAGATTGCTTAACTAGCACGAGGCCCTGGCAAGAGGAGCTTGTCAGGACGAACAGAAGATTTTATCTTAGAAGACCCAGCAAGGGCTCGGGGAGCGGCAAGCTTCCGGGCCCGGCAAGGTCGAGATCCCCGGCAAGGTGCTTGCCGGGGGAGGTGCGCTGTGTGCCCGCGCTCCAGCTCATCGGCCCACGCGTCGCCCTGGGGCCACTCCAGGGACGCGTGGCGGATGGCTGTGCAGCCTGGGGGACACGGTGGCACTCCACGGCAGTGGATCCATCGCCGTGGCAGACGGAGACGCAACGACGGGAGCTTTTGGGGTCGACGGCGACGGGCATTAAATGCCCTTGTCCCCCACTGTTAAAGTAGGTATAGACCACTGTTCTGTACTGTAGCTCCACTGTTCCCGCACTGTTACAACTACCACCTCTTTTACATTTTTACCCCTTTCTCCTACGTTGACACCTGTCGGTGACCCCTTGCACTATAAAAGGAGGCCCATGCACAACGTGGAGGGGGTTCGAAACCTAGATTACTCTCACGCACGGTGTAGCTGCTTCTTCAAGCTCCCGAGCGTTCAACTCAATACACAACCAAGCAGGAGTAGGGTTTTACGCATCCGTGCGGCCCGAACCTGGGTAAAAACTGCCCGCGCGTCTGTCTCGATCTGCTCTTTGTGCTCCCTCCGCCCTCGTACCGCATAGACAAGGGGCTCCGGTCCCATAGGTGTTCGTGGCGGACAGTTTCCCCCGACATCTTTGGCCGTCGACCCCAAAAGCTCCCGTCGTTGCGTCTCCGTCTGCCACGGCGATGGATCCACTGCCGTGGAGTGCCACCGTGTCCCCCAGGCTGCACAGCCATCCGCCACGCGTCCCTGGAGTGGCCCCAGGGCGACGCGTGGGCCGATGAGCTGGAGCGCGGGCACACAGCGCACCTCCCCCGGCAAGCACCTTGCCGGGGATCTCGACCTTGCCGGGCCCGGAAGCTTGCCGCTCCCCGAGCCCTTGCCGGGTCTTCTAAGATAAAATCTTCTATTCGTCCTGACAAGCTCCTCTTGCCAGGGCCTCGTGCTAGTTAAGCAATCTCGAGCCTGGGACGGCCTTCCCGGCAAGCTCCTCTTGCCGGGGTCTTGGTCTTCTGTCTTGTATACTTTGTTTTTGAATGGCTAGATAAGGGGCAGGAAGGTCTCCGGCACGCGCGTGGTGAACCTTGCCGCGGGGGGGCTGCCGCTGCCCGTGCACAAGTTGGGGTACTAGGGTACCCCTACCTTAGTACACCGACACCCTACCTCGCGGAGGTGCTGCAACACCCTCAAACCATTCAGGTATGAGAGGGGGTGCTGCACATCCACGATGTTGAGGGACCAAGGAGGAATTGAAGCAATGGAGCAACAAGTTTTCAAGTGCCGGGGTATGGTGAAACGAGGACTCAATGCCGACCACATGATGATCATGGAGTTCACCAACAACCACAAGATGGATGCCAAGAACATTGGGGAGGACATCTTCAAGCTCCACGAGAAAATCGAGCACCTCCAAGCCCACATATATGACCTACAAAACAAAAACTATGAGTATGAATATAGATTCAAGAAGATGAGTTTGGCTGCAGATTTGAGGTTCCCGGAGACTCGATCATCCTTCTACGATGGTGAGCCCATGCCTTGGAAGATGGACGCAAAGTCTACATCATCAACAACCCCATCATCACCACCTCCGAAGAAAGAGACATAAACACATGGGTATGGGCACTCCCCTTGGCAACTGCCAATCTTGGGGGAGATGTCCTAGTATCGTATCACCATCACACTCCTATCTTTACCATTTTTCTTAGTTTGATCCTTTTGGTAATATCTTGATCTAGTAGAATAAAGTTTAGTATGATCTAGTTGTGAGCTTTGCTTTATGATCTTTATCTATGTAATCGAGTCCGTGAGCTATATATATATAATAAAGATATATTAGTTTTGAGTCAAGGGCTTGATTATCTCACCATGATCATGAGAGAATAAAAGGAAGAATAAAAATAATCAAAGAGATCATATTGATCTTATGGAGAGTAATGACTTCACATATAAAGAGTATGATAAATAAAAGTTGTTGAGAGTTGACAAACAAAGTTTTGGTCATCGTTGCAATTAATAGGAAGTAATAAAGAAACAGAGGTTTTCACATATAAATATACTATCTTGGACATCTTTTATGATTGTGAGCACTGATGTCTACACACGCTTCTACTCTTGTAGACTATGTTGGGCCTCCAAGCGCAGAGGTTTGTAGGACAGCAGCAATTTCCCTCAAGTGGATGACCTAAGGTTTATCGAACTCAGGGAAGTAGAGGTTGAAGATGGTCTCTCTCAAGCAACCCTGCAACTAAGATACAAGAAGTCTCTTGTGTCCCCAACACACCTAATACAACTAGGAGTTGTATAGGTGCACTAGTTCGGTGAAGAGATGGTAAAATATGGATGATAGGAGTGGCAAAGCAAAGTAATATAAATCTGTAATAAAAAGTGCAGCAAGCAAACAAGTGGTAAACGTGAGCACAAATGGTATTGCAATGGTGGAAACAAGGCCTAGGGATCATACTTTCACTAGTGGCAACTCCCAACAACATTAACGTAATCGAATCACATGATATTTCCCATAAAACATGCAATGGAGACGCACCCGGAGGTCATTCCTTCGTGGTCAAGAGAGGACGAGAATTATGTAGGGCTACAAAAGCACACCTCAAAGTTCGTAATTCTCAATCTAAGGATTTCCCAATGTCACCGCGGTCATCCAAAGAGAGTCCCACAATCACCACAACATATCTAAAGGATAGTCAAAGACAAGCACCAAGAGACTCTCAATCTTCAATCAACACACAAGAGAGGAAATCACTCATGAAAATATTTTTCTAATCCATGTCCAATAGACCGCTGTCACCTTGGTCTCGGGGATTATACTTGATAAAGACAAGTGAGTACATCAATCCAATACATAGAGGAAGGGGAGATATCATGGGATCACCCTAGATTAACATAGCCTATGATCACAACGAAGATCACACATGGGAGAGAGAGCTAACCACATAGCTACACGTACGAGCCCTCGGCCCCGGAGAAGACTACTCACACATGGACATGGTGAGGAGGAGGTTGATGATGGTGTTGATGGAGAGGTGCAGCCCCGCGAGGAGGAGACGGTCGGCGGCAGCCACGGAGGCGGCGGCGGCGGCGGTGGCCCTAGGGGGCGGCGGCGGCCCTCGGGGCGGCGGTGGCCCTAGGGGCAGCGGCTCCTTGGCCCCCCTTCTTCCTTGTGGATGGTGCTGCAATGGTGCTGGTCCTCCCCTCCAAGACGGCGGCTCGGGAGGAGGAAAATTCGTGGCTTATAAGAACTTTTCACAGTCACATGACAAGTGCTTACTGAGACAATGAATCTGTAGTAATTAAGTTGCCTCATGAGAAAATCACAAAGAACTGAAAGTTTTACAATATCATACTGAAACATTAAATAGATTTGTAGTGAGCATGGTGTGCAAATATGATAAAGTGATACCTCGCTTGCCCCCTTTAGTGAAGCAAAACATAAATGCAGGGGCACCTCCAAGGTTTAAGTGACGACTAGATACAATGATTTCAGAATAAACGATATCATAATCATGCAAAAGACAATGGTACTTTGGGACAATGCACATTACACTCAGAATGACAATCATGCTCTCAATAGTTGGTGCTTTAAAGAAGGTGGAGTCTCTCGAACCGTGGCTTTTGATGGCAAGGTTGAAAACCCGTGGTCGGAAACAAAAACTAAACATGTACCAGAGCTCTTGGTTTTTTAAAAACAGAGGTAATAATTTATTTATTTAGAGATGCATATTTCGTCAACGAATGCTAGCAGATAACTCAATTACTTCTCGAGCTGGACAAATTTCGAGGAACGGCTCCCGCACGAGGACGATCAAATCCTCTTAATCTCCTTTGTTTATCACTTCCAAAGTTTTCTGATTTCTCATGAACAAAGCGTGAAGGAGGGTTTGTTTGTTGTATAATTTTTTTAATGAGTCGGGCGCACTCTAAGCCAGTTCCTTTTCATATTATGGGTTTGCACATTAGACATGCAATCCCGGGGTGAAGCTTGTCCAACTTAAAAAGATCATGAATTAACTACTACTTCCTCATGAGCTAAAACAGAGGCATAAAATAGAAATGCTTTTTTGAATAATTTCGAAATGGTACAACATAGTCTTCGTTAGGAATGGCAGGTAAATACCATGTATAGGAAGGTATGGTGGACTCATATGGCATAACTGGTTTAAAAGATTTGGATGCACAAGCAGTCAGTCCGCTTAGTACAGGTGGAGGTTAGCAAAAGACTGGGAGCGACCAACTAAAAGAGCAATGACGGTCATAATCATGCAGAGCGACAAAGCAACATTGAATCAGGCATGGAAGTTATATCGCTACTCAGAAATAAAAGATCATCAAGGCTTGACAGACTTTCTTTACAGTCTTAAATATGCGTGAGCATACGCCAAGTCAATCAAAATAAATTCTTGAAGGAAGATATCACTAAACTATACCACATCATAGGCAAACAAATCATGTTGGTACTCCAATAACACATTGGGAACCCCCCTAGCTATTTGAGACTAACCATAAGAAAGCATGAACTACTAAGCACCATTATGCACATAGCATTTTTATCATAGACATATCGACCAGTGCAACAAAAGCCAAATCTCTTAACAAGATAAGCATGATGACTAAAGAGAGTTCCAGCGACCAACTAAACAAAAGCTCTTTAAAAAGATAAGCATGAAAACTAAGAGCTAAGCATGACAGTAGCTATTGAAAGACCAAGAACATACACAGCAAAGATAAACATGAAAATTCTATGTTGTGTTCTAGGTTGAAGTGGAGCGTGTTTCTCTCCCACACAAAGAAGGCTGAGTTCCAACTCGTTATGAAAAGCAAGCAAAGCTAAAGAAAACTAAAAAGGAAACTAAAAGCAAGACGCTCCAAGCATAGTACATAACACATGAAGTGATAAAAATATAGTGCAACGAAAGACGAACTGATAATTGTTCATGGAGAAGGGGATGCACGGGGGCATCCCCAAGCATAGACGCTTGAGTCTTCTTGAATATTTCTTGGGGGTGCATGGGGTTATCCCCAAGCTTGAGCGTTTGACACTCCTGAATCTTTTTATCATCTTCCCTCGCACACTTGAAAACTCCCTTCATACATAACTCATCATAATCTGATTAGCGAGGTTAGTACCCTTAATAAAATAATTTTTCCTTGCTGGAAATAAGGATATTCTTGAAGGTCTACTGTTTCTCAAGATTGCCAAAAGGTTTTTGCAAAGAAAAAGCAAGCTCAAGGGTTGCAAAACGAAGGAAAGGCAAAACAGGACAGAATCTGTGAAAAACAGACTAGCAGGTAGTAAATAATTTTCTCGGGGCACTTCTGCAACTCAAATCAAAAAACTCAGAACAGACGCCCGAAAGCCAATTGTATAGAGCACGCTATCGTAAAAATTCAGACCAAAAAGATGAACTGGTGATTTTATACGAATTCCTGGACAGCACGTCACAACTTTTGAACTTTCTTGCAATCAGAGGCTAAACATGGCACAAAGCTGAAAAATAAAGATACAATGATGTTACTACAGTAGTAACAAACATCAAGACCACTAAAAACTGAAAGAACAAACTGAAAGCAAAGATAACAAGGGTTGTCTCCCTAGAGCTCTTTCTTTATAGCCATAAAGATAGGCTTAAGACTTTAATGATGCTCTCGTAGGAATAAGAGTTGAAGAACAAAAGAGAGCATCAAGAAGCAAATACCAAACACATTTAAGCCTAACATGCTTCCTATGCATAGGAATATTGCAATAGAATAATTCATTGAAGCACAAAGCAACTAGTATAGGAAGGCAAAACAAGCATAACTTCAAAATATTCACCATAAAGAGAGGAAACTTCTTATTAATAAGATATTTAGAACCATGACTCCCTCTCTCATTATAAATTTCAATGGCATCATGGATGAACTCAACAATATAACTATCACATAAGGCATTATTTCCATGATCCAAAAGCATAAAAGTGTCATTACTCTTCATATAAGCAAAATCTTTCTTATTAGGAATAGTGAGAGTAAGACTATCATAACCATCATGGTAATCATCGTATTTAGGAGGCATATCATAATCATAATAAAATTTATCCTCAATAGTAGGTGGACTGAAAATATCATATTCATCATTGTAATCATCATATATAGGAGGCATAGTATCATCAAAGTAAATTTTCTCCTCAAAAGTTGGGGGACTAAAAATATCATGTTCATCAAACGTGTCATCCCCAAGCTTAGAGCTTTCCATGTCATTAGCAACATTGATATTAAATAAAAACATACTAATAACATCACCACCATCATGATTGTTATGCAAATAATAAAGTTCCAAAGGTTTTTTAATTTTCTCTTCGAACACCTCATGTCCAAGTTCAAGGTAGAGCTTATAAAGCTCTCTCATATTTTTGTTGTTTTCCATTAAGCAAAACTAGTGAAAATAAAAATAAGAAACAAAAAGATTTAATTGCAAGATCTAAAGATATACCTTCAACACTCACCTCCCCGGCAACGGCGCCAGAAATAGCTTGATGTCTACACACGCTTCTACTCTTGTAGACTATGTTGGGCCTCCAAGCGCAGAGGTTTGTAGAACAGCAGCAATTTCCCTCAAGTGGATGACCTAAGGTTTATCGAACTCAGGGAAGTAGAGGTTGAAGATGGTCTCTCTCAAGCAACCCTGCAACTAAGATACAAGAAGTCTCTTGTGTCCCCAACACACCTAATACAACTAGGAGTTGTATAGGTGCACTAGTTCGGTGAAGAGATGGTAAAATATGGATGATAGGAGTGGCAAAGCAAAGTAATATAAATATGTAATAAAAAGTGCAGCAAGCAAACAAGTGGTAAACGTGAGCACAAATGGTATTGCAATGGTGGAAACAAGGCCTAGGGATCATACTTTCACTAGTGGCAACTCCCAACAACATTAACATAATCGAATACATGATATTTCCAATAAAACATGCAATGGAGACGCACCCGGAGGTCATTCCTTCGTGGTCAAGAGAGGACGAGAATTATGTAGGGCTACAAAAGCACACCTCAAAGTTCGTAGTTCTCAATCTAAGGATTTCCCAATGTCACCGCGGCCATCCAAAGAGAGTCCCACAATCACCACAACATATCTAAAGGATAGTCAAAGACAAGCACCAAGAGACTCTCAATCTTCAATCAACACACAAGAGAGGAAATCACTCATGAAAATATTTTTCTAATCCATGTCCAATAGACCGCTGTCACCTTGGTCTCGGGGATTATACTAGATAAAGACAAGTGAGTACATCAATCCAATACATAGAGGAAGGGGAGATATCATGGGATCACCCTAGATTAACATAGCCTATGATCACAACGAAGATCACATCATGGGAGAGAGAGCTAACCACATAGCTACACGTACGAGCCCTCGGCCCCGGAGAAGACTACTCACACATGGACATGGTGAGGAGGAGGTTGATGATGGTTTTGATGGAGAGGTGCAGCCCCGGGAGGAGGAGACGGCCGGCGGCAGCCACGGAGGCGGCGGCGGCGGCCCTTGGGGGCGCGGCGGCGGCCCTAGGGTGCGGCGGCGGCCCTCGGGGCGGCGGCGGCCCTAGGGGGAAGCGGCTCCTTGGCCCCCCTTCTTCCTTGTGGATGGTGCTGCAATGGTGCTGGTCCTCCCCTCCAAGACGGCGGCTCGGGAGGAGGAAAATTCGTGGCCCTTGGTGACCTAGGTTTCCTCTCTTTATATAGACTCTCGGATTCCCGTCATCAGATTTTGGGCCTCAGTAAAACGGGCTTTACTCGGCCATCCGGACTCCGATTTGGACGAATTTTATATCCAGAAGCATCGTCTCGAAATTCCCCACAACTTTCGCAACTAGACTTTTTCCGTTTGACGTAGTCTTCGAGCCGGAACGTGACCATCTTTAAAAAACGTTCTCAAACAGATTTCAGGAAAGTCAGAGTCCTACTCCAATACGACTCCTTTTTGCGTTTTTGTCAATTTCCAAGTAATTCCTACACAATAAAGTATAAAAAAAAACATTGTGCACTTTTGCAACCATTAGTAGGTTAGTCCAAATATGATCAAAAAGTGTATGGAAGTGCATAAATATCATAGCAATATCACACAAAAAGGGCATGGAGCAAGCAGAAATTATAGATACGTTTTTGACGTATCAAGCACTCATTCAAATATTACATGCTAAAGAGTTGATGTCGGACAAGGAAGACAATGTAATGGGTTATGTTTTCTTATATCTGAAATAAAGTATATTGTCATGGATCATCCAACTTGTTGAGCTTGCCTTTCCCCCTCATGCTAGCCAAACTCCTTGCACCAAGTAGAAATACTACTTTTGCTTCCAAATATCCTTAAACCCAGTTTTGCCATGAGAGTCCACCATATCTACCTTCGGATTGAGTAAGATCCTTCAAGTAAGTTGTCATTGTTGCAACTCTCTAAATATGTATGATCTATTAGTGTGGAGAAAATAAACTTTATACGATCTTATGATATGGAAGAAATAAAAGCGACGGACTGCATAATAAAGGTCCATATCACAAGTGGTAATATAAAGTGACATTTTTTTGCGCTAAGATTTTGTACATCCAACCATAAAAGCACATGACAACCTCTGCTTCCCTTTGCAAAGGGCCTATCTATTGTTCTTACCTTATATAAGAGTCATGATGATCTTCACCTTTCCTTTTTATATTTTATCATTTGGCAAGCACATTGTGTTGGAAAGATCCTGACATATATACCCAATTGGATGTAAGCTATCATGAACTATTATTGTTGACATTACCCTTGAGGTAAAAGGTTGGGAGGCAACACTATAAGCCCCTATCTTTCTCTATGTCCGATTAAAACTCCATACCCATAAGTATTGCATGAGAGTTAGCAATTGTGAAAGGCTAAATGATAGTTGAGTATGTGGACTTGCTGAAAAGCTCTTATATTGACTCTTTTTGATGTTATGATAAATTGAAATTGCTTCAATGACTAGGATCATAGTTTGTTAGCTTTCAATGAAGTTTCTGATTCATACTTGACATTGTGGCTGGATTGTTACGTTAGCATAAGAGATCATATGAATATATATATATATATATATATATATATATATATATATATATATATATATATATATATAGGAAAATGGTTGTGTACTCCTCGGAGTACGTACATCCGCTCCTCATATACCATATAGATGAATCTTTTATACCTTTTTATTATTTTTAATATACTTAATTAGTAATTATTAGATACCTAAAAATGATTTTCGTGAAAAAATTCATGCGAGTCTACATATTTTAAATGTTTACGTATATATTGATATGTTTGTACGTGAAAAAGGTATATTACAAAAAGTACGTCGCAGATGTTATTTTTTCAACAAAACTCATATTAGGGTATGTTAGAATATTTAATGAAGTATATTGAGAATGATAAAAAGGTATAATTAATGCGTATATGCGGTATATTGAGGATGGGAGTACATACTCCCAGGAGTACAAATATATATATATATATATATACAGCCGGTCTATTCTCATAACATTATGAGAATAATATTCTCATAACACTTCCGAACTGCATTGCAAAATTGCATTGGAGAGCTAAACGCACCGCACCACAGAGACCAGCGAACTTCATGTTGAAAAAACTGTACGTGTTGTTTTTTCTGTACCTTTTTTGCTCTAGCTTTTTAACCGTTTATCGGAATTATGCGTGTAATATACCGTTGAAAAGCTATGGAGTAGACGCATCTTCGCCATGTTGAACACTTTTCCAAATTCATCATAGTTTAAGAGTAGTTTCGAAAATCGTGCGGCTCATAACGAATAGCAGCGAGCGTTTTTTGGCGTTCTAAACCGCTCGTCGGAACGAAACATATGATACACCGTTGGAAAGGTATCGTCGCCACGCATCTTTTTCGTATCTATTATTTTTTTCTAATTCGCTACGGTTTAAGAGCAGTTTTGAATTTACTAAATCGCGGAATTGTGTTTTTCGATTTTTTTCAAATTTTCGGTAATGTTTTCACTCTAGTTTTTTAACCGTTTGTCGGAACAAGGCGTGTAATATACCGTTGGAAAGCTACGAACGAGGCGCAACTTTCATATGTTGAAATGTTTTTGAGATTCCTTATGGTTTTTAGTTAAATTTGAAAGTCGTGCGGCTGGCTACGAACTGCAGCGCGTTGAGAAGTGTTTGAGAAGCGAGCTGCTTTCCGATGTGTGTTTTGTTTTTTGATCACGAAGTGAACCGCATTACTCTTTTTGTGTTGTTTTTTGCGCGAGTTGAGAAGTGTTTTGAGAAGTGAGCTGCTTGCCGATGTGTGTTTTGTTTTTTGATCACGAAGTGAACCGCATTACTCTTTTTGTGTTGTTTTGGTAACAATTTTT
>LR738713.1:876011513-876025206 GCA_902687465.1 Secale cereale
CGTGGGCCGGGACGAGCAGGAGGCGGGGCGGCGCGGGCTGGGAGGAGGGAGGGCGGCGCCGGCCGGGAGGAGGAGGAGGCGGGGCGGCGCCAGACGGGAGGAGCAGGAGGCGGGGCGGCGCCGGCTGGGAGGAGGCAGGACGGCGCCGGCCGGGATGGGGAGGAGGCGGGGCGGCGCCCGCCGGGAGGAGCAGGAGGCGGGGCGGCGCGGGCTGGGAAGAGGGAGGGCGGCGCCGGCCGGGAGGAGGCAGGGAGGGGAGGGGAGGCGGCACTCCAGCCGCTCCCGCGGTAGAAGGTGCGGAGGGGAGGGGCAGTGGCGTTCGGGTGCGGGCTTCTGGACGTGGATTCGAGCGGGAGGTAGGTGGGTAGGTGTTATGAGAATAAGTCCGTTGTTAGGAGAATAAGGTCTTAAGGGGTGTTATGAGAATAGACCCACCCTATAAGAATGATCATGATGCCCTCTTGTCCGTATTTTATTTTATCGACACCTCTATCTCTAAACATGTGGACATATTTTTGGATATCGGCTTCCGCTTGAGGACAAGCGACGTTTAAGCTTGGGGGAGTTGATACGTACATTTTGCATCATGCCTTTATATTGATATTTATTGCATTATGGGCTGTTATTACACATTATGTCACAATACTTATGCATTTTCTCTCTTATTTTACAAGGTTTACATAAAGAGGGAGAATGCCGGTAGCTGGAATTCTGGGCTGGAAAAAGGAGCAAATATTGGAGACATATTCTGCACAACTCAAAAAGCCCTGAAACTCCACGAAAGTCAGTTTTAGAAAATATAAAAAACATCTGGCAAAGAAAGTACCGGAGGGGGGACACCCACCGTCCACGAGGGTGGGGGTGCGCCCCCTGTCTCGTGGGCTACCTAGCAGCCCCCCGATGCCCATCTTCTGCTATATCAAGTATTTTGACCTGGAAAAAAAGATCATAAGGAGGCTTTTGGGATGAAACACCGCCATCTCGAGGCGGAACCTTGGCGGAACCAATCTAGGGCTCCGGCGGAGCTGTTCTGCCGGGGAAACTTCCCTTCGGTAGGGGGAAATCTTCATCATCGTCATCACCAAAAACTCTCCCATCTTGGGGAGGGTTATCTCCATCAATATCTTCACCAGCACCATCACATCTCAAACCCTAGTTCATCTCTTGTATCCAATCTATGTATCAAAACCTCAGATTGGTACCTATGGGTTACTAGTAGTGTTGATTACTCCTTGTAGTTGATGCTAGTTGGTTTATCCAGTGGAAGATCATATGTTCAGATCTATTATGCATATTAATACCCCTCAGATTATGAATATGAATATGATTTGTGAGTAGTTACGTTTGTTCCTGAGGACATGGGAGAAGTCTTGCTATAAGTAGTCATGTGAATTTGGTATTCGTTTGATATTTTGATGAGATGTATGTTGTCTTTCCTCTAGTGGTGTTATGTGAATGTTGACACATGACATTTCTCCATTGTTTGGGCCTAGAGGAAGTCATTGGGAAGTAATAAGTAGATGATGGGTTGCTAGAGTGACAGAAGCTTAAACCCTGGTTTATGCGTTGCTTCGTAAGGGGCTGATTTGGATCCATATGTTTCATGCTATGGTTAGGTTTACCTTAATATTTCTATTGTAGTTGCGGATGCTTGCAATAGAGGTTAATCATAAGTGGGATGCTTGTCCATGTAAGGGCAGCACCCAAGCATCGGTCCACCGACATACCAAATTATCAAAGTACCGAATGCGAATCATATGAGCGTGATGAAAACTAGCTTGATGTTAATTCCCATGGGTCCTCGGGAGCACTTTCCTCCGTCGCGCGGTAATGCCGAGTACTACCCAGAAGCTCTCACGGAGGAGCAGAGAGAAGCGGCACGGCGTAGAGACGAGCAAGCTTTCCAGACCCCCATCATTGGGGAGACGGCTAAAGGCCAGGCTTTGGCGGCTGCGCGTGTGGCCACTCTGGCTAAGTGCGCACGCCTTGAGAACCACCAAGGCCAAGGTCACTCAACGACCGCACTCGCACGCGAATCCCAAGCTCAAGTCGACAGCAGCGACAACTATTTCCGACTGGATCTCAAGACGAGTGTCGGGTATACCGCACTCCCATTCAGAATGTTGCAGCAGTTGCATGAATAGCAGACGCAATTCAACCATCCTGTTACAAGGCGGGGAGAGGTCTGGAAAAGATTCGGACATTACTCGGAGCAGCTGGAGAACAGAACTCGGTTGTTTCTTAGTCGCGTAACAGAACACATAACAGATCTATTAGAGCAGGCACAGTTCAGTCGGCGCACAGCCCAGATCGCCTCCGCGGTGCAAGGGTCGTGGTTATCATCAGGGCCAGCACCTGGATCGTGAGCACGGACAGTTCGATCCCTGGTATCATCATGATGACCATCGTCGAGTGCCCACACCCCCTCCGAGGGGTGGATCGTACGTGCCCCAACGCTATGATGGCAGGTGCCCGTATGGTGACGAGCAAAGAATTCCAGTCAACCCCCGTGAGCCTGGGTTCGATGCGAGGTCAATCCTTGTGTAGGGCCTGGTCGACAGAGGAAGGGCTAACCGAGAAGGTATGGACAGAGATCATCTGAGTGGAAACAGATCATTCGCCTCAGGACCCGAGTGTTTCAGCAGAGCCATTCGGGCTGTAAAGATACCTCCCAACTTCAGAATGGCCGCGGGGGTGAGAAAGTTTACTAGCAAGTCGAAGCCAGTCACGTGGATAGAAGATTACCGAGTGGGTGTGCAGATTGGGGGAGGCAACGATGAGGTATCCATGAAACATCTGACCCTGATGCGTGAAGGCTCTACCAGGGCATGGTTGAATCAGATGGCACCTGCCAATATATACTGCTGGGAAGATTTGGCCCGAGTATTTATCGAGACGTTTGAAGGCACTTGCAAGGAGCCCGCTGGACTGATTGAATTGCAGCATTTCATCCAGAAACCAAATGAAACTTTGAGAAATTACATCCAGCGTTGGACCACGCTTCACCATGTGATAGAAAACGTTTATGAGCATCAAGAGGTTTGCGCCTTCAAGGAGGGTGTCAGGTACAGGGAGCTAATCCTGAAGTTTGGCCGCTTGGGTGATATGGCTGAACCATATGATGGAGATTGCCACTCGGTATGCTAATGGGGAAGAAGAAGACCGCCTCCGCAGTGGCAAAGGAAAGGACATGGATCCTGAATCCAGTGGTGGAAATACCGATCGGAAACAAAAGCATAAAGCCGAGACCGTAGGTCAGGCCGAAGCGGCAGTTGTGACGACCCAAGGAAAATTCAAAGGAAAACCGAAGGGGACATGGGTACACAAAAAAGTAAAAGATCTGTCGGGACAAGACGGCCTTTACCTTCCGTGTCCCATTCAAATGAAGAAAGATGAAGAGGGTAACCCTATTTACTCCAAATATACCACTCGACAGTGCAGATTCCTCATGTAGCAGTCCAACGAGAGTCGGCAGAATGAGAAAGGCTTTGACAAGGACGAAAATGAAGAGAAGGCAGAAGATTACCCAAAGGTTAATGCTACTTTGGTTATTTTTGCTGATGTTGAGAGTAAGAGTCGACTGAAAGTCATCAACCGCAAAGTGAACATGGTCGCTCCGGCAACCCCGACGTACCTCAAGTGGTCGCAGACTGCTATCACGTTCGATCAGTCAGATCACTCAGCGCACGTTGCTACCCCTAGGCGGCAAGCTCTGGTGGTCGAGGCAGTTGTTGGAGGCACTCGGTTGTGGAAAGGCCTCATGGACGGTGGTAGTGGTCTGAACATCCTGTATGCTGAGCCCCTCTAGGGGATCGGCATTCCGATGTCTCGACTCAGCAAAAGCAATATGATGTTTCAGGGAGTCATCCCAGGGAAAAAGGCCAAATTGCTTGGCTAGATTTCCTTCGATGTGGTATTTGGTGATTCGAAGAACTTTTGGAAGGAAAAATTGAAATTTGAACTGGTGGACTTTCATAGTGCCTATCATGCTATTCTGGGTCGACCAACCTATGCTCGTTTCATGGCCCGTCCATGCTACATGTACCTCAAGCTGAACATGCCTGGCCCCAGAGGTGTGATTACGGTGACTGGGAATAGGCACAGAGTGGAAGAATGCCTCCAAAAGGGGTGCAAGATTGCAAGCAGATGGCGGCTGTAGAACTAGAAGAGTACAAGAAGAATGCTGGTACGGGTGACCTGCTCGGCGCCAAGAAGCCCGCTTCAGAATCCGCGTTTCAGTCGGCTTTGGAGATGAAGCTAGTTCATATCCACCCAGAAGATCCCACAGCTTCTCTGACTCACATTTCAACAACGCTCGACAACAAATAGGAAGTCGTGATCATTAAGTTCCTCCGGAGAACTGGGACATCTTTGCATGGAAACCATCAGAAATTCCAGGTGTACCCAGGGGGCTGGCTAAGCATCGTTTGTGTGTCGACTCAAAGGCCAAACCTGTCAAAGAGCATTTCCGTTGTTCTGCCACGGAGAAGAGGAAGGTGATTGTCGAAGAAGTGGCTCGGCTCCTTGTGGTTGAGTTCATACGCGAGATATACCACTCCGAGTGGCTCACCAACATCGTCATGGTCCGCAAAATGGATAATTCACTCCGCATGTGTATTGACTTCAAGCACATCAATCTGGCCTGCCCGAAAGATCATTTTATGCTCCCTCGCATTGACCAGATTATCGACTCGACTGCTGGGTGCGAGGGTTTGTCTTTTCTTGATGTGTATTGCGGATACCATCAGGTTCGACTGTACGGGCTAGATAAAATAAAAACGGCCTTCATCACCCCATTCGGGTGCTTTTGCTATATCATTGTGCCATTCGGTCTTAAAAATGCAGGCGCCACATTCATGCGCATGATCTAGAAGTGCCTACTCACTCAGATCAGTCGGAATGTGGAAGCTTATATGGATGATATTGTGGTCAAGTCACGTAAAGGTTCTGACCTATTGATTGACCTCGCTGAAACCTTCGCCAATTTGAGAGGGTATGACATTAAAGTAAATCCGTCCAAGTGCACATTTGGAGTACCTGGAGGAAAATTACTCGGTTTTCTCATTTCCGAATGGGGGATCGATGTTAATCCAGAGAAGATCAGCGCAATTGTCCGAATGAAGTGCCAGAGCATGTGCACGACGTCCAGAGGCTCACAGGTTGCCTCGCTGCGCTTAGTCGATTCATTTCTCGTCTCAGCGAAAAGGCACCGCCTCTTGCTACTTCTTGAGCTTGCGTTGGTTTTTCCCTTGAAGAGGAAAGGGTAATGCAACAAAGTAGAGATAAGTATTTCCCTCCATTTGAAAACCAATGTATCAATCCAGTAGGAGACAACTCACAAATCACCAATACTTGCACAAACAATCAAACAACTTGCACCCAATGCGATAAAGGGGTTGTCAATCCCTTCATAGTTACTTGCAAAAGTGAGATCTGATAGAGATAGATAAACAAAAGGTAAAATATTTTTGGTTTTTTTGGTTTATAGATTGGAAATTGAAAGATTGCAAAATAGTAGATCGAAAACTAATATGATTAAAATTAGACCCGAGGGCCATAGGTTTCATTAGAGGCTTCTCTCTTGATAGCAAATAATACGGTGGGTGAACAAATTACTATCGAGCAATTGATAGAAAAGTGCAAAGTTATGAAGATATCTAAGGCAATGATTATGTAATATAGGCATCACATCCGTGTCAAGTAGACCGACTCCTGCCTGCATCTACTACTATTACTCCACACATCGACCGACTCCTGCCTGCATCTAGAGTATTAAGTTCATGAAGAACATATTAACGCTTTAAGTAAGATGCCAAGATTTAGCGGGATTAACTCAAGCAATATGATGAAAACCCCATCTTGTTATCCTCAATGGCAAGAATACAATACGTACCTCGCTACCCTTCTGTCACTAGGTGAGATCACCGCAAGATTGAACCCAAAGCAAAGCACTTTTTCCATTGCAAGAAAAACCAATCTAGTTGGCCAAACCAAACGGAAAATTCGAAGAGAATTACTAAGATATCAAATCTTGCATATAAGAATTCATAGAAGATTCAAATAATATTCATAGATAAGCTGATCATAAATCGATCTCGACGAACACACCGCAAAAGAAAATTACATCGGATATATCTCCAAGAACATCGAGGAGAATATGGTATTGAGAATGAAAGAGAGAGAAGAAGCCATCTAGCTACTAGCTATGGACCTGTAGGTCTGTGGTAAACTATTCACGCTTCATCAGAAGGGCAATGGTGTTGATGTAGATGCCCTCCGTGGTTGAATCCCCCTCCGGCAGAGTACCGGAAAAGGCCTCCAGATGGGATCTCATGGATACAGAAGGTTACGACAGTGGAAAAGTAGTTTCAATGCCCCTCTAGGGTTTTGGGAATATATGTGAATATATAGGCGAAAGAGGTCGGTGAGAGGAGCTGCGAGGGGCCCACAAGGGTGGGGGCGCGCCCACCCCCCTAGGGCGCGCCCTCCCCCCTTGTCGCCGCCTTGTGGCTCTTCTGACATGGTTCTCAAGTCTATGGGTGTCTTTGGGTCCATGGAAAAATCATTGCGAAGGTTCATTCCCTTTGGGCTCCGTTTGATATTCGTTTTCTGCGAAACTCAAAAACAAGGAAAAAACAGAAACTGACACTGGGCTCTAGGTTAATAAGTTAGTCCCAAAATTAATATAAATAGCATATTAATGCATATAAAGCATCCAAAACAGATAATATAATAGCATGGAACAATAGAAAATTATAGAGACATTGGAGACGTATCAAGCATCCCCAAGCTTAATTCCTGCTCGTCCTCAAGTAGATAAATAATAAAAACAGGATTTTTGATGTGGAATGCTACCTAACATATTTATCAATGTAATTCTTCTTTATTGTGGCATGAATTTTTAGATCCATAAGACTCAAAACAAAAGTTTATCAATATCAAAATAGTAATACTTCAAGCATACCAAAAGCAATCTACGAAGCTTCAAAAAATAACATGGCTAAAGAAGTTATCCCTACAAAATCATATAGTCTTTTATGCTCCCTCTTCTTAACATAAAGTATAGATGAAGCCCATCCCGATGTCAACCAAGCAATTGCTTTCATACTTTAATTTTTCAAACTTTTTCAACTATTCACGCAATAGATGAGCGTGAGCCATGGACATAGCACTATGGGTGGAATAGAAGGTGGTGGTAGACAAAAGGAGGGAGAAAGTCTCACATCAACTAGGCAAAATAATGGACTATGGAGATGTCCATCAGTTGATATCAATGTGAGTGAGTAGGGATTGCCATGTAACAGATGCACTAGAGCTAGAAGTCTATGAAAGATCAAAAGAAAACTAGTGGGTGTGCATCAGCTTGCTTGCTCATGAAGACCTAGGGTATTTGAGGAAGCCCATCGTTGGAATATAAAAGCCAAGTTCTATAATGAAAAATTCCCACTAGTATATGAAAGTTATAACATAGGAGACTCTCTATCATGAAGATCACGATGCTATTCTGAAGCACAAGTGTGGAAAAAGATAGTAACATTGTCCCTTCTCTTTTTTTCTCATTTTTTTATTTGGGCTCTTTGGCCTCTTTTTTGGGGCTTCTTTGGCCTCTTATTTATTTGGGCTTCTCTGGCCTCTTTTATTTATAATCTCACATGGGACAATGCTTTAATAATGATGATCATCACACTTTTATTTACTTACAACTCAATACTAGAACAAAATATGACTCTATATGAATGCATTCGGCGGTGTACCGGGATGTGCAATGATCAAGAGTGACATGTATAAAAAATGTAAACAGTGGCTTTACCACCAATACTATGCCAACTACATGATCATGCAAAGCAATATGACAATGAAGATGCGTGTCATAACAAACAAAACGGTGGAGTTACATGGCAATATATCTCATAATGGCTATGGAAATGCCATAATAGGTAGGTATGGTGTTCTTTTATGAAGGGTATAAGGTGGTTTGATGCACCGGCGAAAGTTGCCAGCACTAGAGTGGCCAGCAAGGTGGAAGGGTGAGAGTGTGTATTATCCATGGACTCAACATTAGTCATAAAGAACTCATGTACTTATTGCGAAAAATATATTAGCCCTCGAAGCAAGGTACTACAACACATGCTCCTAGGGGGGAGGTTGGTAGGAGTTAACCATCGTGCCCCCGACCTCCACGCAAAGATAAACAATCAAGATACAATGTGTGCCAATTGGTTTACATAGTTAGGAGACCATACATGCATGCTACGGGAATCACAAACCTTAACACAACAATTTCTTTAACCTCACAAACTACCACTAGCATGACTCTAATGTTACCATCTTAACATCTCAAAACAATTTTAAGGAATCAAACTTTTCATAGTATTCAATGCTTCATATATGAAAGTTTTTATTATGTATGCCTATCATATTAGGACTAGATTCATAACAAAAGCAAATTACCATGATGTTATTAATTACTCTCAAAATAATATAAGTGAAGAAAGAGAGTTCAACAATTTCTATAAAATAAAACCACCGCCGTGCTCTAAAAAGATATAAGTGAAGCAGTAGAGCGAAATTGCCTAGCTCAAAAGATATAAGTGAAGCACATAGAGTCTTCTAATAAATCACGAGTCAAACGTGTCCCTCTCAAAAGGTGTGTACAGCAAGGATGATTGTGGCAAACTAAAAAGCAAAGACTCATATCATACAAGACGCTCCAAGCAAAACACATATCATGTGGTGAATAAAAGTATAGCCTCAAGTAAAGTTACCGATAGACGAAGACGAAAGAGGGGATGCCTAGGGTTGTCCTTGGCTCTTGGTTGTCGTTGAATATGACCTTGGGTTTCCTTGGGAATCCCCAAGCTTAGGCGCTTGCCACTCCTTCTTCCATAGTCCATCAAATCCTTACCCAAAACATGGAAACTTCACAACACAAAACTCAACAGAAAACTCGTGAGATCCGTTAGTAAAACAAAGCAAATAACCACTCAAGGTACTGTTGTGATATCATTATTATTTTATATTGGTGTAATATCTAATGTATTCCAACTTTTCCATCGTTCATATCCCCCCTCCCCCCGATACTAGCCATAGATTCATCAAAATAAGCAAATAACACATGGAAAACAGAATCTGTGAAAAACAGAAAAGTCTGTAGTAATCTGAAAACTTCTCAAACTTCTAGAACTCTAAAAATTCTGAAAAAATAGGACGACGTGGAGAATTTGTATATCGAAATTTTTTAAATATATTCAGAAGGTTTGCACGTTCCAGCAAATTATTTAATTTTCTATACTGGGCGCAAAAGTTTTTTCAGCAAAATCAAATCAACGATCACTGTAAGCCATCCCAAAGGTCTTACTTGGCTCAAACACTAACTAAAACACGAAAACACCATTACTACAGAAGTAATAATGTGTATTTATTGAAATACAGAACCAAAAAGCAAAAAACAAAAATAAAATTGGGTTGCCTCCCAACAAGCGCTATTATTTAACGCCCCTAGCTAGGCATAAAACATAGATCTAAGTGTTGTTATAGTAATGATAAGGCAAATCTCGAAAGCTCATCTCATACTCTCTTTGTTCAGTAGCAAACTTTCTTTGCGGTAAGCAAAAGTAATCAAAAGGGCTAAATTTAATGGGATAAGGATCCCTAAGATCAAGCTCGGCAGGAATAGGTTCCTCTTCAGGCCCCTCATATTGTATGACTAATTCATCATTATAAGTGTTCTTTTGGCAAAAACTCATAAGCCTACTTCCAAGAAAGAAACCCAATCCGTTGTTTTGAATAGCAAAATCGTCATTAAGCTCAGAAATTTTATCAACTAAAACATTGATAGGAACCTTTTTTCTCAAGTTCTCATTAAAAGCAATAGGATCGAGAGATCACAAACGCATTATTTCTTCTTGTTTAAAGAGAATCCCCTCTATGGGAGGGCAACCGCCATCTACTTTGTAATGCGCAAAAATTTCACTAGCTTCTTTCATAATGAATCTGAACTCATGGGCTAGAAATATAGTGGCAGCGCGCTTAATGGAAGAATGCTCGATATTAGAAAATTCCAGAAAAATCCTTTGTATGCATGGGTGCATATGACCAAATTGTCTTTCAAGTTCAACTATAAGAAAAGATATAGCATCCGCAAGGCTATTAGTTTTATACATGGGGAGGGGTCGCCTAGAAGACACACCAACAATTGTTAGCCGTGTGCAGTGAGTTTATGCCTCTGGTCATATTCTCGTAGTGCTTAGGCAAAGCCCTACGTGGATCATTTCACCATCATTGTCACCACGCCGTCATGCTGATGGAACTCATCTACTTCCTCAACACTTTGCTGGATCAGTTCGAGGGACTTCATCGAGTTGAACGTGTGCAGAACTCGAAAGTGCCGTACGTTCGGTGCTTGATCGGTCGGAACGAGAAGAAGTTCGACTACATCAACCGCGTTGTCAAATGCTTCCCCTTTCGGCCTACGAGTGTACGTAGACACACTATCCCCCTCTTGAAGGAAATATGCCCTAGAGGCAATAATAAAGTTATTATTTATTTCCTTATATCATGATAAATGTTTATTATTCATGCTAGAATTGTATTAACTGGAAACTTAGTACATGTGTGAATACATAGAAAAAACAGAGTGTCCCTAGTATGCCTCTACTAGACTAGCTCATTGATCAAAGATGGTTATGTTTCCTAGCCATAGACATGAGTTGTCATTTGATCAACAGGATCACATCATTAGGAGAATGATGTGATGGACAAGACCCATCCGTTAGCTTAGCACTATGATCGTTTAGTTTTACTGCTATTGCTTTCTTCATGACTTATACATGTTCCTATGACTATGAGATTATGCAACTCCCGAATACCGGAGGAACACCTTGTGTGCTATCAAACGTCACAATGTAACTGGGTGATTATAAAGATGCTCTACAGGTGTCTCCGAAGGTGTTCGTGGTGTTGGCATAGATCAAGAATAGGATTTGTCACTCCGAGTGTCGGAGAGGTATCTCTGGGCCCTCTCGGTAATACACATCATAATAAGCCTTGCAAGAAAATGACTAATGAGTTAGTCACGAGATGATGTATTACGGAACGAGTAAAGTGACTTGCCGGTAACGAGATTAACTAGGTATGGTGATACCGACGATCGAATCTCGGGCAAGTAACATACCGATGACAAAGGGAACAACGTATGTTGTTATGCGGTTTGATCGATAAAGATCTTCGTAGAATATGTAGGAGCCAATATGAGCATCTAGGTTCCGCTATCGGTTATTGACCGGAGATGTGTCTCGGTCATGTCTACATAGTTCTCGAACCCGTAAGGTCCGCACGCTTAATGTTTGATGACGATCGGTATTATGAGTTTATGTGTTTTGATGTACCAAAGGTAGTTTGGAGTCCCGGATGAGATCGGGGACATGACAAGGAGTTTTGAAATGGTCGAGTCGTAAAGATCGATATATTGGACGACTATATTCGGACATCGCAAAGGTTCCGAGTGATTCGGGTATTATTCGGAGTACCAGAGAGTTACGGGAATTCGCCGGGGAGTATATGGGCCTTATTGGGCTTTAGGGGAAAGAGAGAGACGCCCCCCCCCCCCCAATGCTTAGTCCGAATTGGACTAGGGGGAGGGGTTGCGCCCCCTCCTTCCTTCTCTTCTCTTTTTCCTTTCCTTCTCTCCTACTTCTACTACTTGGAAGGGCTCCTAGTTCAACTAGGAAAAGGGGAATCCTACTCCCGGTGGGAGTAGGACTCCCATAGGGCGCGCCATAGAGAGGGCCGGCCCTCCCCCTCCTCCACTCCTTTATATACGGGGCTAGGGGCACCCCATAGACACACAAGTGGATCAATTGATCTCTCCCAACGGTGTGCGGTGCCCCTCTCCACAGAAACACACCTCGGTCATACCGTTGCAGTGCTTAGGCGAAGCCCTGCGCCGGTAGCTTCATCATCTCCGTCACCACACCGTCGTGCTGACAAAACTCTCCCGCAAGGCTCTCCTGGATCAAGAGCTCGTGCGACATCATCAAGCTGAACGTGTGCTCAACGTGGAGGCTCCGTACGTTCGGTGCTTGATCGGTTGGATCACGAAGAAGTTTGACTACATCAACCGCGTCACAAGACGCTTCCGCTCCCGGTCTACGAGGGTATATAGACACACTCACCCCTCTCGTTGCTATGCTTCTGGTAGATAGATCTTGCGTGATCGTAGGAAATTTTTGAAATACTACGTTCCCCAACAGTGGCATCATGAGCCAGGTCTATGCGTAGATGATATGCACGAGTAGAACACAAGTGAGTTGTGAACGATACTAGTCATACTGCTTACCAGCATGTCATACTTTGGTTCGGCGGTACTGTGAGATGAAGCGGCCCGGACCGACATTACGCGTACGCTTACACAAGACTGGTTTCACCGTTATGAGCACTCGTTGCTTAAAGATGACTGGCGGGTGTCTGTCTCTCTCACTTTAGCTCAATCGAGCATGGCTACGCCCGGTCCTTGTGAAGGTTAAAACAACACATACTTGACGAAAAATCGTTGTGGTTTTTGTATGCGTAGAGAAGAACGGTTCTTGCTAAGCCCGTAGCAGTCACGTAAAACTTGCAACAACAAAGTAGAGAACGTCTAACTTGTTTTTGCAGGGCATGTTGTGATGTGATATGGTCATGACATGATGATTTATATGTTATTGTATGAGATGATCATGTTTTGTAAAGTTATCGGCAACTGGCAGGAGCCATATGGTTGTCGCTTTATTGTATGAAATACAATCGCCATGTAATTGCTTTACTTTATCACTAAACGGTAGCGATAGTCGTAGAAGCAATAGTTGGCGAGACGACAACAATGCTACGATGGAGATCATGGTACTGTTGGAAATATGCCCTAGAGGCAATAATAAAAGAGTTATTATTATATTTCCTTGTTCATGATAATCGTTTATTATCCATGCTATAATTGTATTGATTGGAAACTCAAATACATGTGTGGATGAATAGACAGACTTTGTGTCCCTAGTGAGCCTCTACAGGACTAGCTCGTCGATCAAAGATGACCGCGGTTTCCAGGTCATA
Organism: Secale cereale; assembly: GCA_902687465.1. Lineage (NCBI taxonomy): Eukaryota > Viridiplantae > Streptophyta > Magnoliopsida > Poales > Poaceae > Secale > Secale cereale. The sequence continues at coordinate 876,024,600 of LR738713.1, forward strand.
GACATGAGTTGTCATTTGATAACGGGATCACATCATTAGGAGAATGATGTGATGGACGAGACCCAAACATTAAACATAGCTTTTGATCGTGTCAGTTATTGCTATAGTTTTCTGCATGTCAAGTATAAGTTCCTATGACCATGAGATCATGTAACTCACTGACACCGTAGGAGTGCTTTGTGTGTGCCAAACGTCGCAACGTAACTGGGTGACTATAAAGGTACTCTACAGGTATCTCCGAGGGTGTCTGTTGAGTTGACATGGATCGAGACTGGGATTTGTCACTCCGTGTGACGGAGAGGTATCTCCGGGCCCACTCGGTAATACGTCATCTCAATGAGCTCAAAGTGACTAAGTAGTTGGTCACGGGATTATGTATTACGGTAACGAGTAAAGAGACTTGCCGGTAACGAGATTGAACTAGGTATAGAGATACCGACGATCGAATCTCGGGCAAGTAACATACCGACGAGACAAAGGGAACTGTATACGGGATTGCCTGAATCCTTGACATCGTGGTTCATTCGATGAGATCATCGAGGAACATGTGGGAACCAATATGGGTATCCAGATCCCGCTATTGGTTATTGACCTGGGAGTGTCTCGG
>LR738713.1:876025216-876057113 GCA_902687465.1 Secale cereale
CCGCCCCCCCCCCCATGCCCTGGCCGCCGGCCCCCTAGGGGAAACCCTAGGGCGCCCCCCCTCTCCTCCTTCCCCCTATATATAGAGAGGTAGAGGGAGGGCAGCCAACACAAGTTCGTGCCTCGGTGCTGCCCTCCCTCTCCCATAACATCTTCTTCTCCCGCGGTGCTTAGGCGAAGCCCTGCTGGAATCCTCTATCACCACCACCACCACGCCGTTGTGCTGCCGGTTCTCCATCAACCTCTCCTCCACCCCTTGCTGGATCAAGAAGGAGGAGACGTCCCCGAGCCGTACGTGTGAAGAACGCGGAGGCACCGTTGCTTCGGTGCTTGGATCTTCAGCGATCTGAATCGCGGCGAGTACGACTCCATCAACCGCGTTCTTAACGCTTCCGCTTAGCGATCTACAAGGGTATGTGGATCCTACTATCCCCTCGTAGTTGCATCTACTAGATTGATCTTGGTGAACGTAGAGAAAATTTTTGTTTTCCATGCAACGTTCCCCAACAGTGGCATCATGAGCTAGGATCTTGCGTAGATGCTTTCTCGAGTAGAACACAAAAGGGTTTGTGGCGTTGATGTTTAAATTGCTGCCCTCCTTAGTCTTTCTTGATTCAGCGGTATTATGGGATGAAGCGGCCCGGACCAACTTTACATGTCCACGTACATGAGACCGGTTCCATCGACAGACATGTGACTTTTGTTGCATAAGATGGCTGGCGGGTGTCTGTCTCTCCTATCTTAGTTGAATCGGAATAGAACAAGGCGGTCCTTGTAGAAGGTTAAATAGCAACTTGAATATCACCGTTGTGGTTTTGCGTAGGTAAGAAGCGTTCTTGCTAGATACCCATAGCAGCCACGTAAAACATGCAACAACAAATTAGAGGACGTCTAACTTGTTTTTGCAGGGTATGTCTGTGATATGATATGGCCAATGACATGATGAGATATATTTGATGTATGAGATGATCATGTTGTAATAGTTAATATCGACTTGCATGTCGATGCATACGGCAACCGGCAGGAGCCATAGGGTTGTCTTTAATTTTTGTATGACCTGCGTGTCAATCATTAAGCGCTTTGTAATGCTTTACTTTATCGCTAAACGGTAGCAATAGTAGTAAGAGCATGGTGGGCGCCGACAACCCCGATGGCGACACGATGATGGAGATCATGATGATGGAGATCATGGTGTGGCGCCGGTGACGATGGAGATCATGCCGGTGCTTTGGAGATGGAGATCAAAAGCACGAGTTGATGGCCATATCATGTCACTTATGATTTGCATGTGATGTTAATCCTTTTATGCATCTTATTTTGCTTAGGACGACGGTAGCATTATAAGATGATCCTTCACTAAAATTTCAAGATAAAATTGTGTTCCCCCCGAGTGTGCGCCGTTGCGAAGGTTCGTCGTTTCGAAGCACCACGTGACGATCGGGTGTGATAGACTCTACGTTCGCATACAACGGGTGCAAGCCAGTTTTGCACATGCAGAACACTCGGGTTAGACTTGACGAGCCTAGCATGTACAGACATGGCCTCGGAACACGGAGGACCGAAAGGTCGAGCATGAGTCATATAGTAGATATGATCAACATGTTGATGTTCACCATTGACACCACCTCATCTCACGTGATGATCGGACTTGGGTTGGTGGATTTGGATCATGTCACGCTCGAATGACCAGAGGGATGTCAATTTGAGTGGGAGTTATAAATAATTTGATTAGGTAGTAACTCACTTATCATGAACAATAGTCTAAAATGTCTTTGCAAATCTTTTGTTGTAGATGGCTCGCGCAGTAGCTCCCCTGAATTTTAATGCGTTCCTAGAGAAAGCTAAACTGAAAGATGATGGGAGCAACTTTGTGGACTGGCTCCGCAATCTGAGGATCATCCTCACAGCTGCCCAAAAGGTTTATGTCCTAAATGCACCGCTAGGTGACCCCCCCCGCTCCTACAGCCCCTGCGGACGTTTTGAACGTCTGGCAGACACGTTCGGATGACTATTCGATAGTGCAGTGTGCCATGTTGTACGGCTTGGAAGGAGGACTTCAAAGGCGTTTTGAACGTCATGGTGCATATGAGATGTACCAGGAGTTGAAGTTCATCTTTGAAAAGAATGCTAAGATCGAGAGGTATGAGACCACCGATAAATTCTTTGCTTGCAAGATGGAGGAGAATTCGTCTGTCAGTGAACACTTACTGAAGATGTCTGGGTACTATACCCGCATAGCTGATCTGGGACTTGTGTTCCCGGATGAGGCTATCATTGACAGAATTCTCCAGTCACTCCCTCCTAGCTACAAGAGCTTCGTGCAGCAGTATAACATGCAAGGGATGAACAAAACCATCGCCGAGCTGTTTTCGATGCTGAAAGTCGCTGAGGCAGACATCCAGAAGGAGTATCAAGTGTTGATGGTCAATAAAACCACCAGTTTCAAGAAGAATGGCAAGGGCAAGAAGGGTAACTCTAAGAAGGGTGGCAAAGCAGTTGCTAATCCAGTGAAGAAACCCAAGGCTGGGCCCAAGCCAGAGACTGAGTGTTTCTATTGCAAGGGGAACGGCCACTGGAAGCGGAACTGCCCCAAGTATCTGGCGGAAAAGAAGGGGGCCAACAACAACAAAGGTATATGTGATATACATGTTATTGATGTGTACCTTACCAACTCTCGTTGTAGTGCCTGGGTATTTGATACCGGTTCGGTTGCTCACATTTGCAACTCTAAACAGGAACTGCGGAATAAACGGAGGCTGGCGAAGGACGAAGTGACGATGCGCGTGGGAAATGGTTCCAAGGTTGATGTGATCGCCGTCGGCACGCTCGCTCTTCGATTACCATCGGGATTAGTTATGAACCTGAATAATTGTTATTTAGTGCCTGCGTTAAGCATGAACATTATATCTGGATCTTGTTTATTGCGAGACGGTTACTCATTTAAATCAGAGAATAATGGTTGTTCTATTTATATGAGTAATATCTTTTATGGTCATGCACCCGAAGTTAGGGGTTTATTCTTATTGAATCTCGATAGTGATGATACACATGTTCATAACATTGATGCCAAAAGAGGTAGAGTTGATAATGATAATACCACTTTCTTGTGGCACTGCCGTCTGGGTCATATCGGCATGAAACGCATGAGGAAGCTCCATGCTGATGGACTTTTGGAGTCTCTTGATTTTGAATCACTTGACACGTGCGAGCCGTGCCTCATGGGCAAGATGACAAGGACCCCGTTTTCAGGGACAATGGAACGGGCAAGTGACTTATTGGAAATCATACATACTGATGTGTGCGGTCCGATGAGTGTAACGGCGCGCGGTGGATATCGTTATTTTCTCACCTTCACTGACGACTTAAGTAGATATGGGTATATTTACTTGATGAAGCATAAGTCTGAAACTTTTGAAAAGTTCAAGCAATTTCAGAGTGAAGTTGAAAATCATCGTAACAAGAAGATCAAGTTCCTACGATCTGATCGAGGGGGAGAATATATGAGTTATATCTTTTATGGTCATGCACCCGAAGTTAGGGGTTTATTCTTATTGAATCTCGATAGTGATGATACACATGTTCATAACATTGATGCCAAAAGATGTAGAGTAGATAATGATAATACCACTTTCTTGTGGCACTGCCGTCTCGGTCATATCGGCGTGAAACGCATGAGGAAGCTCCATGCTGATGGACTTTTGGAGTCTCTTGATTTTGAATCACTTGACACGTGCGAGCCGTGCCTCATGGGCAAGATGACAAGGACCCCGTTTTCAGGGAAAATGGAACGGGCAAGTGACTTATTGGAAATCATACATACTGATGTGTGCGGTCCGATGAGTGTAACGGCGCGCGGTGGATATCGTTATTTTCTCACCTTCACTGACGACTTAAGTAGATATGGGTATATTTACTTGATGAAGCATAAGTCTGAAACTTTTGAAAAGTTCAAGCAATTTCAGAGTGAAGTTGAAAATCATCGTAACAAGAAGATCAAATTCCTACGATCTGATCGAGGGGGAGAATATCTGAGTTATGAGTTTGGTGATCACTTAAGAAAATGTGGAATTGTTTCACAGTTGACGCCACCTGGAACACCACAGCGTAATGGTGTGTCCGAACGTCGTAATCGAACCCTATTAGATATGGTGCGTTCTATGATGTCTCTTGCCGATTTGCCACTATCGTTTTGGGGATATGCGTTAGAGACAGCTGCATTCACTTTAAATAGGGCTCCATCTAAGTCCGTTGAGACAACACCGTATGAACTATGGTTTGGTAAGAAACCGAAGTTGTCTTTTCTCAAGGTTTGGGGTTGCGATGCTTATGTCAAAAGGCTTCAGCCAGAAAAGCTCGAACCCAAAGCGGACAAATGTGTTTTCATAGGATACCCAAAAGAAACTGTTGGGTACACCTTCTATCTCAGATCCGAGGGCAAAGTGTTTGTCGCTAAGAACGGGTCCTTTCTCGAGAAAGAGTTTCTCTCGAAAGAATTGAGTGGGAGGAAGGTAGAACTTGATGAGGTTATTGAACCTCTACTTCAACCAGAGAGTAGCGCAGCACAGAAAGATGTTTTTGTGGAGCCTACAGAGGTTGAAGAGGAAGCCAATGATGATGATCAAGGAGCTTCTGATCAAGTTACTACCGAACCTCGTAGGTCGACAAGGGTACGCACTGCACCTGAGTGGTATGGTAACCCTGTCTTGGAGGTCATGTTGTTAGACAACGGTGAACCTACGAGCTATGGAGAAGCGATGGTGGGCCCGGATTCCGACAAATGGTTAGAGGCCATGAAATCCGAGATCGGATCCATGTATGAAAACAAAGTATGGACTTTGGAAGTATTACCTGAAGGGCGGAAGGCCATTCAGAATAAATGGATTTTTAAGAGGAAGACGGACGCTGACGGTAATGTCACCGTGTATAAAGCTCGACTTGTGGCAAAGGGTTTTTCACAAGTTCAAGGGATTGACTACGATGAGACTTTCTCACCCGTAGCGATGCTTAAATCCGTCTGAATCATGTTAGCGATAGCTGCATATTTCGATTTTGAAATTTGGCAAATGGATGTCAAAACAGCGTTCCTTAACGGTTTTCTTAAGGAAGAGTTGTATATGATGCAACCAGAAGGTTTTGTCGATCCAGAGAATGCTGACAAAGTATGCAGGCTCCAGCGTTCCATTTATGGGCTGGTGCAAGCATCTCGGAGTTGGAATCTTCGCTTTGATGAGGTGATCAAAGCGTTTGGGTTTATACAAGTTTACAATGAAGCTTGTATTTACAAGAAAGTGAGTGGGAGCTCTATAGCGTTTCTAATATTATATGTGGATGACATATTGCTGATTGGAAACAATATAGAATTTTTGGATAGCGTGAAGGGGTATTTGAACAAGAGTTTTTCGATGAAGGATCTCGGTGAAGCTGCTTTCATATTGGGCATCAAGATCTATAGAGATAGATCAAGACGCTTGATAGGACTTTCACAAAGCACATACCTTGATAAAGTTTTGAAGAAGTTCAAAATGGATCAATCCAAGAAGGGGTTCTTGCCGGTATTGCAAGGTACAAAGTTGAGTAAGACTCAATGCCCAGTGACTGCGGAGGATAGAGAAAAGATGAGTGTCGTCCCCTATGCTTCAGCCATAGGCTCTATCATGTATGCAATGCTGTGCACAAGACCAGATGTCAGCCTTGCCATAAGTATGGCCGGAAGGTTTCAAAGTAATCCTGGTATGGATCACTGGACAGCGGTCAAGAATATCCTAAAGTACCTGAAAAGGACTAAGGATATGTTTCTCGTTTATGGAGGTGATCAAGAGCTCGTCGTAAAGGGTTACGTCGATGCAAGCTTTGACACTGATCCGGATGACTCTAAGTCTCAAACCGGATACGTATATATTCTCAACGGGGGAGCGGTAAGCTGGTGCAGTTCCAAGCAGAGCGTGGTAGCTGATTCTACATGTGAAGCGGAGTATATAGCTGCCTCGGAGGCGGCAAAGGAAGGTGTCTGGATGAAGGAGTTCATGACAGATCTTGGAGTTGTGCCCAGTGCACTGAACCCAATGACTCTGTTCTGTGATAACACTGGTGCCATTGCTCTAGCCAAGGAACCAAGGTTTCACAAGAGGACCAGACACATAAAGCGACGCTTCAATTCCATCCGCGATTCGGTCAAGGAGGAGGACATAAACATTTGCAAAGTACACACGGATTTGAATGTTGCAGATCCGTTGACTAAGCCTCTTCCACGGGCTAAGCACGATCAACACCAAGACTCTATGGGTGTTAGATTCATTACCTTGTAATGCTAGATTATTGACTCTAGTGCAAGTGGGAGACTGTTGGAAATATGCCCTAGAGGCAATAATAAAAGAGTTATTATTATATTTCCTTGTTCATGATAATCGTTTATTATCCATGCTATAATTGTATTGATTGGAAACTCAAATACATGTGTGGATGAATAGACAGACTTTGTGTCCCTAGTGAGCCTCTACAGGACTAGCTCGTCGATCAAAGATGACCGCGGTTTCCAGGTCATAGACATGAGTTGTCATTTGATAACGGGATCACATCATTAGGAGAATGATGTGATGGACGAGACCCAAACGTTAAACATAGCTTTTGATCGTGTCAGTTATTGCTATAGTTTTCTGCATGTCAAGTATAAGTTCCTATGACCATGAGATCATGTAACTCACTGACACCGTAGGAGTGCTTTGTGTGTGCCAAACGTCGCAACGTAACTGGGTGACTATAAAGGTACTCTACAGGTATCTCCGAGGGTGTCTGTTGAGTTGACATGGATCGAGACTGGGATTTGTCACTCCGTGTGACGGAGAGGTATCTCCGGGCCCACTCGGTAATACGTCATCTCAATGAGCTCAAAGTGACTAAGTAGTTGGTCACGGGATTATGTATTACGGTAACGAGTAAAGAGACTTGCCGGTAACGAGATTGAACTAGGTATAGAGATACCGACGATCGAATCTCGGGCAAGTAACATACCGACGAGACAAAGGGAACTGTATACGGGATTGCCTGAATCCTTGACATCGTGGTTCATTCGATGAGATCATCGAGGAACATGTGGGAACCAATATGGGTATCCAGATCCCGCTATTGGTTATTGACCTGGGAGTGTCTCGGTCATGTCTACATGGTTTCCGAACCCGCAGGGTCTACACACTTAACGTTCGGTGACGCTAGGGTTGTTAGTGAGAATAGTGTATGGTTACCGAAGGTTGTTCGGAGTCCCGGATGAGATCCCGGACATGACGAGGGTCTCCGGAATGGTCCGGAGACGAAGATTGATATATAGGATGAAAGGTTTCGGAGTCCGGAAGTGTTCCGGGGAGCATCGGGAAATCGGCGGACGACCGAAAGGGGTTTCGGGGGTTCCGGAAGTAGTTCTGGGCCTAATGGGCCACAAGGGGGGACACCACAGCCCTCAGGGGGCTGTGCGCCCCCCCCTGGGCCCTCTCCTTGTGCGCCAAGGGAGGTGGACCCCTCTAGGGTGGCCGCACCCCCTTAGCCTTGGGGGGCAAGGCACCTAGGGGGGGAAACCCTAGGGCCTGCCTTGGCCGCCCCCCCCCCCATGCCCTGGCCGCCGGCCCCCTAGGGGAAACCCTAGGGCGCCCCCCTCTCCTCCTTCCCCCTATATATAGAGAGGTAGAGGGAGGGCAGCCAACACAAGTTCGTGCCTCGGTGCTGCCCTCCCTCTCCCATAACATCTTCTTCTCCCGCGGTGCTTAGGCGAAGCCCTGCTGGAATCCTCCATCACCACCACCACCACGCCGTCGTGCTGCCGGTTCTCCATCAACCTCTCCTCCACCCCTTGCTGGATCAAGAAGGAGGAGACGTCCCCGAGCCGTACGTGTGAAGAACGCGGAGGCACCGTTGCTTCGGTGCTTGGATCTTCAGCGATCTGAATCGCGGCGAGTATGACTCCATCAACCGCGTTCTTAACGCTTCCGCTTAGCGATCTACAAGGGTATGTGGATCCTACTATCCCCTCGTAGTTGCATCTACTAGATTGATCTTGGTGAACGTAGAGAAAATTTTTGTTTTCCATGCAACGTTCCCCAACAGGTGTCACGCCGGTGACGATGGTGATCATGACGGTGCCTTGGAGATGGAGATCAAAAGCACAAGACAATGATGGGCATATCTTGTCACATATTTTGATTGCATGTGATGTTTATCTTATTATGCTTCTTATTTTGCTTAGTACGGCGTTAGCATTATAAGATGATCCCTTTCAAAATTTCAAGGTACAAGTGTTCTCCCTGAGTATGCACCGTTGCAGAAGTTCGTCGTGCCGAGACACCACATGATGATCGGGTGTGATAAGCTCTACGTTCAAATATAACGGGTGTAAGATAGTTTTGCACATGCAGAATACTCGGGTTAAACTTGACGAGTCTAGCATGTACAGACATGGCCTCGGAACACTGGAGACCGAAAGGTCGAGCGTGAATCATATAGTAGATATGATCAACATAAGATGTTCACCATTGAAAACTACTCCATCTCACGTGATGATCGGACATGGTTTAGTTGATTTACATCACGTGATCATTTAGATGACTAGAGGGATGTCTATCTAAGTGGGAGTTCTTTAGTAATATGATTAAATTGAACTTTAATTTATCACGAACTTAGTCCTGATAGTATTTGCAAATTATGTTGTAGATAAATAGCTCGCGTTATAGCTCCCCTATGTTTTTAATATGTTCCTAGAGAAAACTAAATTGAAAGATGTTAGTAGGAATGATGCGGACTAGGTCCGTGATCTGAGGATTATCCTCATTGCTGCACAGAAGTATTATGTCCTTGCTGCACCGCTAGGTGACAGACCTATTGCAGGAGCAGATGCAAACGTTATGAACGTTTTGACAAAAGCTCGGTATGATGACTACTTGATAGTTTATTGCACCATGCTTTACGGCTTATAACCGGGACTTAAAAAACGTTTTGAATGGCACGGAGCATATGAGATGTTCCAAGAGTTGAAATTAGTATTTCATACTCATGCCCGTGTCGAGAGGTATAAGACCTCTGATAGTACTTTGCCTACAAGATGGAGGAGAATAGCTCAACCAGTGAGCATGTGCTCAGATTGTCTGGGTACTACAATTGCTTGAATCAAGTGGGAGTTAATCTTCCAGATAAGATAGTAATTGACAAAGTTTTCTAGACACTATCACCAAGTTAGTAGAACTTCGTGATGAACTATAATATGCAAGGGATGACGAAAGTAATTCCCGATCTCTTCGCGATGCTAAAATCGGTGAAGGTAGAGATCAAGAAAGAGCATCAAGTGTTGATGGTTAACAAGACCACTTGTTTCAAGTAAAGGGCAAAGGGATAGAAGGGGAACTTCAAGAAGAATGACAAGCAAGTTTTCACTCCCGTGAAGAAACCCAAAGCTAAACTCAAGCCTGAAACTAAGTGCTTCTACTGCAAATGAAATGGTCACTAGAAGTGGAACTGTCCTAGATACTTGGTGGATAAGAAGGATGGCAAAGTGAACAAAGGTATATTTGATATACAGATTATTGATGTGTACTTTACTAGTGTTCATAGCAACCCCAGGGTATTTGATACCGGTTCAGTTGCTAAAATTAATAACTCGAAACGGGAGTTGCAGAATGAACAGAGACTAGTTAAAGGTGAAGTGACGATGTGTGTTGGAAGTGGTTCCAAGATTGATATGATCATCATCGCACACTCCCTATACTTTCGGGATTAGTATAGAACCTAAATAAATGTTATTTGGCATTTGCGTTAAGCATGAATATGATTTGATCATGTTTGTTGCAATACGGTTATTCATTTAAAGTCACATAATAATTGTTATTCTGTTTACATGAATAAAGCCTTCGATGGTCATACACCCAATTAAAATAGTTTGTTGGATCTCGATCGTCGTGATACACATATTCATAATATTGAAGCCAAAAGATGCAAGGTTAATAATGATAGTGCAACTTATTTGTGGCACTGCCGTTTAGGTCATATTGGTGTAAAGCTCATGAAGAAACTCCATAGTGATGGACTTTTGGAATCACTAGATTATGAATCACTTGGTGCTTGCGAACCATGCCTCGTGGGCAAGATGACTAAAACTCCGTTCTCTGGAACAATGGATCGAGCAACAAATTTGACAGAAATCATACATACTGATGTATGTGGACCGATGAGTGTTGAAGCTCGTGCAGGGTATCGTTATTTTCTGACCTTCACCAATAATTTGAGCAGATATGGGTATATCTACTTGATGAAGCACAAGTCTGAAACATTTGAAAAGTTCAAAGAATTTCAGAATGAAGTAGAGAATCATCGTAACAAGAAAATAAAAGTTTCCACGATCTGATCGTGGAGGCGAATATTTGAAGTTACGAGTTTGGCCTTCATTTAGAACAATGTGAAATAGTTTCACAACTCACGCCACCCAGAACACCACAGCGTAATGGTGTGTCCGAACGTCGTAACCGTACTTTATTAGATATGGTACGATCTATGATGTCTCTTACCGATTTACCACTATCGTTTTGGGTTATGCATTAGAGACAGCTGCATTCACGTTAAATAAGGGCACCATCTAAATCCGTTGAGACGACGCCTTATGAACTGTGGTTTGGCAAGAAACCAAAGTTGTTGTTTCTTAAAGTTTGGGGCTGCGATGCTTATATGAAAAAGCTTCAACCTGATAAGCTTGAACCCAAGTCGAAGAAATGTGTCTTCATATGATACCCAAAGAGATTGTTGGGTACACCTTCTATCACAGATCCGAAGGCAAGATATTCCTTGCTAAGAATGGATCCTTTCTAGAGAAGGAGTTTCTCTCGAAAGAAGTGAGTGGGAGGAAAGTGGAACTTGATGAGGTAATTGTACCTTCTCCAGAATTGGAAAGTAGTACATCATAGAAACTAGTTCCAGTGATTCCTACACCAATTAGTGAGGAAGCTAATGATGATGATCATGAAACTTCGGATCAAGTTACTTCTGAACTCCGTAGATCAATCAGAGTATGTTCCGTGCCAGAGTGGTACGGCAACCCGGCTCTGGAAGTCATGTTACTAGACCATGATGAACCTACGAACTATGAGGAAGCGATGATGAGCCCAGATTCTGCAAAATGGCTCGAGGCCATGAAATCGGAGATGGGATCCATGTATGAGAACAAAGTGTGGACTTTGGTTGACTTGCTCGATGATCGGCAAGCCATTAAAAATAAATGGATCTTTAAGAGGAAGACTGACACCGATGGTAATGTTACTATCTACAAAGTTCGACTTGTTGCGAAAGGTTTTCGACAAGTTCAAGGTGTTGACTACGATGAGATTTTCTTACTCGTAGCGATGCTTAAGTCTGTCAGAATCATGTTAGCAATTGCCGCGTTTTATGAAATCTGGCAAATGGATAAACAAAACTGCATTCTTTAATGGATTTATTAAAGAAGAGTTGTATATGATGCAGCCGGAAGGTTTTGTCAATCCTAAAGGTGCTAAATAAGCAAGCTCCAGCGATCCATCTATGGACTGGTGCAAGCATCTCGGAGTTGGAATATACGCTTTGATAAGTTGATCAAAGCATATAGTTTTATACAGACTTGCGGTGAAGCCTGTATTTACAAGAAAGTGAGTGGGAGCACTGCAGCCTTTATGATAAGTATATGTGAATGACATATTGTCGATCAGAAATGATGTAGAATTTTCTGGAAAGCATAAAGGAGTGTTTGAGAGGAGTTTTTCAAAGAAAAACCTCCGTAAAGTTGCTTACATATTGAGCATCAAGGTCTATAGAGATAGATCAAGATGCTTCATAAGTTTTTTCAATGAGTACATACCTTGACAAGATTTTGAAGTAGTTAAAAATGGAACAGTCAAAGAAAGAGTTTTTGCCTGCGTTGCAAGGTATGAAGTTGAGTAAGACTCAAAACCCGACCACGGCAGAAGATAGAGAAAGAATGAAAGTCATTCCCAATGCCTCAGTCATAGGTTCTATAAAGTATGCCATGCTGTGTACCAAACATGTTGTGTACCTTGCCATGAGATTGACAAGGAGGTACAATAGTGAACCAGTATTAGATCACTGAACAGCGGTCAAAATTATCCTTAGAGGACTAAGGAAATATTTCTCGGTTATGGAGGTGATAAAGAGTTCGTCCTAAAGAGTTACGTCGATGCAAGCTTTAATACCGATCTGGACGACTCTGAGTCTCGATCTGGATACATATTGAAAGTGGGAGCAATTAGCTCAAGTAGCTCCGTGCAGAGCATTGTTGACATAGAAATTTGCAAAAATACATATGAATCTGAATGTAACAGACATGCTGATTAAACTTCTCTCACGAAGCAAAACATGATCACACCTTAGTACTCTTTGGGTGTTAATCACATGACAATGTGAACTAGATTGTTGACTCTAGTAAACCCTTTGGGTATTGGTCGCATGGCGATGAGAACTATGGGTGTTAGTCCCATGGTGATGTGAACTATTGGTGTTAATCACATGGTGATGTGATCTAGATTATTGACTCTGGTGCAAGTGGGAGACTGAAGGAAATATGCCCTAGAGGCAATAATAAAGTTATTATTTATTTCCTTATATCATGATAAATGTTTATTATTCATGCTAGAATTGTATTAACTGGAAACTTAGTACATGTGTGAATACATAGACAAAACAGAGTGTCCCTAGTATGCCTCTACTAGACTAGCTCATTGATCAAAGATGGTTATGTTTCCTAGCCATAGACATGAGTTGTCATTTGATCAACGGGGTCACATCATTAGGAGAATGATGTGATGGACAAGACCCGTCTGTTAGCTTAGCACTATGATCGTTTAGTTTTACTGCTATTGCTTTCTTCATGACTTATACATGTTCCTATGACTATGAGATTATGCAACTCCCGAATACCGGGGGAACACCTTGTGTGCTATCAAACGTCACAACATAACTGGGTGATTATAAAGATGCTCTACAGGTGTCTCCGAAGATGTTCATGGTGTTGGCATAGATCAAGAATAGGATTTGTCACTCCGACTGTCGGAGAGGTATCTCTGGGCCCTCTCGGTAATACACATCATAATAAGACTTGCAAGCAAATGACTAATGAGTTAGTCATGAGATGATGTATTATGGAACGAGTAAAGAGACTTGCCGGTAACGAGATTAACTAGGTATGGTGATACCGACGATCGAATCTCGGGCAAGTAACATACCGGTGACAAAGGGAACAATGTATGTTGTTATGTGGTTTGACCGATAAAGATCTTCGTAGAATATGTAGGATCCAATATGAGCATCCAGCTTCCGCTATTGGTTATTGACCGGAGATGAGTCTCGGTCATGTCTACATAGTTCTCGAACCCGTAGGGTACACACGCTTAACGTTTAATGACGATCGGTATTATGAGTTTATGTGTTTTGATGTACCGAAGGTAGTTAGGAGTCCCGGATGAGATCGGGGACATGACGAGGAGTCTCAAAATGGTCGAGACGTAAAGATCGATATATTGGATGACTATATTCGGACATCGGAAAGGTTCCGAGTGATTCAGGTATTTTTCGGAGTACCGGAGAGTTACGGGAATTCGCCGAGGAGTATATGGGCCTTATGGGGCTTTAGGGGAAAGAGAGAGACGCCCCCCCCCCAATGCTTAGTCCGAATTGGACTAGAGGGAGGGGCTGCGCCCCCTCCTTCCTTCTCTTCTCTTTTCCCTTTCCTTCTCTCCTACTCCTACTACTTGGAAGGGCTCCTAGTTCAACAAGGAATAGGGGAATCCTACTCCCGGTGGGAGTAGGACTCCCCTAGGGCGCGCCATAGAGAGGGCCGGCCCTCCCCCTCCTCCACTCCTTTATATACGGGGGTAGAGGCACCCCATAGACACACAAGTTGATCAGTTGATCTCTTCCAACCGTGTTCGGTGCCCCTCTCGACAGAAACACACATCGGTCATACCATTACATTACTTAGGCGAATCCTTGCGCCGGTAGCTTCATCATCTCTGTCACCACGCCGTCGTGCTGATGAAACTCTCCCGCAAGGCTCTCCTGGATCAATAGCTCATAGGACGTCATCAAGCTGAACGTGTGCTGAACGCGGAGGCTTCGTACGTTCGGTGCTTGATCGGTTGGATCGCGAAGAAGTTCGACTACATCAACCGTGTCACTAGACACTTCCGCTCCCGGTCTACGAGGTATGTAGACACACTCACCCCTCTCGTTGCTATGCTTCTGGTAGATAGATCTTGTGTGATCGTAGGAAATTTTTGAAATACTACGTTCCCCAACACCTCTCGTTGCTATGCATATCATAGATAGATCTTGCGTGAGCGTAGGAAATTTTGGAAATTGCATGTTACATTTCCCAACAGTCGGTAGCTTGGTGCCTCAACCATTCTCATCGGGGTTTCACTGGATCTGGGATTCCAGCATGCTAGTAGCTCCCTGTCGTCTCCCGATGTAGGTGGAGGTGGCCTCCACCGTCCAGCCCCTGCTTCACCTGCTTTCCCGAGCGGGCAATACTGTCCTCTCCCTCGACAACCACCAGATCCACTGGGATCCATGCCGCCGTGAAGTTTGCCTGCGTGCTCACCCTGCCCCACGCCATCCATTCATAGGGGAGAAGGACGAGGAGCTCCATCACCGTCCACTCTGCCATTCACGGGTGAAGCCCTCCCAAGCAGTTTGCGTCATGTGCGCGTGCAGGATGGCGGGTGCTTCGCTGCAGTCCGTCGGCGTCCCCGCAGTCCGTCGGCGTCCCCGCAGTCCATCCAGCTAGAGCATGCAGTGCCCACACATCGGTGCCGTCTGATACGTCCAAAACGTATCTATAATTTATGCTTGCTCCATGCCACTTTTGGGTGATATTGCTATGATATTCATACACTTCCATACACTTTTGATCATATTTGGACTAACTTACTAATCCAGTGCACCCCAGTGCCAGTTTCTGTTTTCGGCTGTTTTTGTAGTTCAGGTTTTCACGTTTCGAGAACTGCCTAGAAAATTCCAGAAAAATTATATAAAAAATCAGCGATCCGGAAACAACACTGCGTCCGAAGGGCAGCTTGGGGGGGCCACCAGGGCTCCAGGCGCCCTGGCGGCGCGCCCCCCCTGGGCCGCGCCGGGGGGGGGGGCGCCTGGGCCCCCCGAAGCCCGTCCGGTGCCCCCCTTTGGCATATATTTAGAGGGACCTCCGAAACCCTCAGAACAGGAACTCTTTTCACGATCCCATCTCTGTTCCACCGCCGCCGCCGCTTCCAAGATCGGGAGCACCAGGAGAACTCTTCCCGGCACCCTGCCGGAGGGGAGGATCACCATCGGGAGCTTCTCCACCACCATGGACGCCTCCCGGATGACTCGTGAGTAGTCTCCCTTGGACCATGAGTCCATGACCAGTAGCTATGTGATGTTCTCCTCCCGTTCTTGTGCTTCACTAATTAGTACTCGTGAGCTGCCCTACATGATCGAGGCACCTATGTAATCCTTATGCTGTTGCTATGTTGAGTTTGTTGGGATCCGATGGATTATGAGATTATGTTCAGATTGATCTTGAGTAATATATTTGATTCACCTCTTTTATATTTTTGTTCATAAGTAATTCTTGCATGTTCTCCGTTGTTATTTATTGCTTTGGCCGAGTAATAGGTAGTGACTCCAAGAGGGAACGTTATGCTCGATTGTTGGTTCATGCCCCTCGATGACTAGCTTGAGTGACAGAAACATGAGTCTAGGGGATGTGCTGTTGCCACAAGGGGGAAAACAATGGTGCTTGTGCCCGCGGGTGCAAGGATTGTTTACTTTACGCAAAGTTCTTTTAATGCAGTTGTCTGTTGCATTGAGTTTACACTATGGGTGGGACTCGCAACTTAATACCAGCGAGATGTTCTGGATAGATATCTCAAGGTGGATGATTAGTAGTAGATATTGATGGATTTCGGTCTACTTACTTTGGCGTACCGCCCATGCTTTGAACCTCAACCTTTCTTGCAATGTAGTCAGCATTGGTTTGCGTTCGTGGTCCTGTCAATTGCCCAGCTGTAATTTGTTTACCTCACATAGCTGTTTTATCGTCTTTTGGGAGAGAGACATCACTAGTGAACATCATGAGACTCCGGTCCATATTACCATCATTGATCACATCCACTATTTACTTTTCGTTATTACTTACTATTGCAAAAACTATCTATCACTACTATCATTGTTGTTAACCCTTTGTGAACTACAAGGCCGGAGAGATTCACAACCTCTCTGTACTCGTTGGGAGCAAA
The DNA here is from genome assembly GCA_902687465.1 of Secale cereale. Classification (NCBI taxonomy): domain Eukaryota; kingdom Viridiplantae; phylum Streptophyta; class Magnoliopsida; order Poales; family Poaceae; genus Secale; species Secale cereale. The sequence continues at coordinate 876,041,505 of LR738713.1, forward strand.
GTTATTTGTATCTGTGTGCAGGTCCACGTTGGTTGCTACTAATCTGGCGCCGTAGCAATTGACACCTACTTGTTGAACCTAGGAGTCTCTGGGGAATCGATCCTTGGCATCTTTGCTAGGGGAAAACACTTCTACTTACTACATCTTACACCTTCCACTTGGGGTAACCAACGAGGGTTTCGAGGCCCATCAAGGAGTATTTTCTGGCGCCGTTGCTGGGGACCCCACTCTTCAGGATAGGGGAGTTGCATGCTATCTTTTACCTTTGCTTTTTAGTCTTGTTAGTTTACCTTTCATTTTTACTTTAGTTCCTTTTATCGAAAATCACAAAAATAGTTATCTTGCTTGCTTGCTACTATGGGTTCCACCGAGAACACCAAGTTGTGTGACTTCACTAGTCACAACAACGATGACTTTATCAGCACACCTATCACTACACCTGCCACTTCAGCACCTTCATATGATATTAAACTTGCTTTACTGAACTTAGTCATGAGAGAACAATTCTCCGGTGCTGGAGATGATGCTGCTTTACACTTGAACAACTTTGTTGAACTTTGCGATATGCAAAAGTACCAAGAAATAGATGGTAATATTGTTAAGCTTAAGCTTTTTCCTTTCTCCTTGGGAGGAGGAGCTAAAATTTGGTTTCAGTCTTTGCCTAGAAATAGCATAGATTCATGGGACAAGTGCAAAGATGCTTTTATCGGAAAATACTATCCACCTGCTAAAATTATCCAACTTAGAAGTAACATTATGAATTTTAAACAATTGGATAATGAACACGTTGCCCAAGCTTGGGAACGTATGAAGTCTCTTATCAAGAACTGCCCTACTTACGGTTTGACTACTTGGATGGTTATCCAAACTTTTTATGCAGGCTTGAACTTTACCTCGCGGAACTTGTTAGATTCGGCCGCGGGAGGAACTTTTATGTCAACTACACTTGGTGCTGCCACAAAGCTTCTCGATGAGATGATGACCAACTATTCCGAATGGCACACCGTACGCGCTCCAACAGGTAGGAAGGTAAACTCTGTTGAGGAGATTTCCTCCCTCAATGAAAAAGTTGACTTGATCATGTCTCTACTTTCGAAGCAATCTACTGTTGATCCTCGTGATGTTCCTTTAAATTCTTTGATTGCTCAAGAACAAGTAGATGTGAACTTTATCTCTAGAAACAATTTTAACAACAATGCTTATAGGAGTAACTTTGGTAACAATTCTAGACCGTTCCCCTCTAACTCTTATGGGAACAACAATGCTTATCCTAGTACCAAGAACTCCAATACTGAACTAGAGACCATGCTTAGAGATTTCATCACTACCCAAAAAGCCTTTAATAAGAATGTAGAAGAGAAACTACATAAACTAGATGATCTTTCTTTTAAGGTAGACCACTTAGCCAATGAGGTAAAATTGCTAAAAATTGAAACTTCTCCACTTAAGGAGAGGGAAGTCATCCCTATTAATGCTACTCAAGTGCAAATTAATGAAAATATTAGGATGATGGCTAAGCTAAAAGAAAGATGGGCTAGAGAAAGGGAGGAAGAGGAAAGAATTAAGAGCCTTCCTACCCACCACACTGTTGCTACTATCCAAGTTATTGAGGATGTTCACACTCTTAGCACCCAATGTACTCCTGGTCCCAATGGACCCATTAATGGTGATGCTATAGAAACTACCAACCAAGTGAACCTTAAGGACACCACTACCACTTTACTTGATGCTCGTGACCTTGATTTTGATAATTGCACTCTTACAGAAGTTATTGATTTCCTTCACAAGATGTCTAGAGATCCCCGCACTAGCACGCTTAACCTTGCCTTCACAGAGCATATCACTAATGCTCTCATCAAAGCTAGGGAGGAGAAACTTAGAGTAGAAGCCTCCATACCTAGAAATCTAGAAGATGGTTGGGATCCTATGATAAAAACTAATTTGAATGACTTCTCTTGTTATGCATTATGTGATGTTGGTGCTAGTACCTCTATTATGCCCAAAAGAATATATGATATGCTTAAATTGAAACCTTATGATTCTTGTTCTTTTGGTGTTCGTCTCGTTGATTCTTCCATAAAGAAACCTTTGGGGAGGATCGACGATGTTCTTATTGTTGTCAATGATAATTATGTGCCCGTTGATTTTACTATTATGGATATTGAATGTGATCCTTCATGTCCAATTATTTTGGGACGTCCCTTTTTGCGCACCGTTGGTGCTATCATTGACATGAAAGAGGGTAATATAAAATTTCAGTTTCCTCTCAAGAAAGGGATGGAACACTTCCCTCGAAAGAAGATCAAGTTACCTTTTGAGTCCGTTGTACGGGCTAGTTATTCTTTTACTCTTGATAAAACTTGATCTATGCATTATGCCTAGCTTAAAGGCATAAAAGAAAGCGCTTTTGGGAGGCAGCCCACATGAATAACTTTTTTGCTTTTGTTGTGTCTTGATGTTGTTTACTTCTGTAGCGTCATCATTGTATCTTTGCTTTTCATATTTGTGCCAAGTATAGCCTCTGATTGCTAGAAATTTCAAAAGTTGTGAGGTGCTGTCCAGGAAACAGATTCTGTCCTTGGATAGAAAAATTCGTATAAAATCACCAGATCATCTTTTTGGTCTGAATTTTTTCGAAAGTGTTCTCTATATAATTGTCTTTCGTGCGTCAGTTCTGAGTTTTTAGATTTGAGTTGCAGAAGTATCCCGAACAGACCAATTACTGCCTGCTGTTCTGTTTTTCACAGATTCTGTCCTGTTTTGCCTTACCTTCACTTTGCAAATTGAGAACTTGCTTTTTCTTTGCAAAAACCTTTTGGCAATCTTGAGAAACAGTAGAACTTCAAGAATATCCTTATTTCCAGCAAGGTATAATTATTTTCATAAGGGTATAACCTCGCTAATCAGATTATTATGAGTTATGTATGAAGGGAGTTTTCAAGTGTGCGAGGGAAGATGATAAAAAGATTTAGGAGTGTCAAGCGCTCAAGCTTGGGGATGCCCCCATGCACCCCCAAGAAATATTCAAGGAGACTCAAGTGTCTAAGCTTGGGGATGCCCCCGTGCATCCCCTTCTCCATCAACACTATCAGTTCGTCTTTCGTTTCGCTATATTTTTATCACTTCATGTGTTATGTGCTATGCTTGGAGCGTCTTGCTTTTAGTTTTCTTTTTAGTTTTTCATAACGAGTCGGAACCCAGCATTCCTTTATATGGGAGAGAAACACGCTCCACCTCTACCTAGAACATTACATAGAATTTTCATGTCTATCTATGATGTGTGTGTTCTTTGTCTTTTAATAGCTACTATCATACTCTGCTCTTAGTATTCATGCTTATCTTTTCTAGAGCTTTTATTTAGTTGGTTGCTTGAACTCTCTTTAATTACCATGCTCACCTTATTAAGAGAGTTTGCTTCTGTTGCATGGGTTAATGTGTCTATGATAAAGATGCTACTTTCATGATGGTGCTTAGTAGTTCAGGTTTTCTTTTGGTTAATCTCAAATAGCTGGGGGGTTCCCAATGTGTTATTGGAGTACCAACTTGGTTTGTTTGCCTATGATGTGGTATAGTTTAGTAATGTCTTCCTTCGAGAATTTATTTTGATTGACTTGGCGTATGCTCACGCATATTTAAGACTGTAAAGAAAGTCTGTCAAGCCTTGATGATCTTTTGTTTCTAAGTAGCGATATAACTACCATGCCTGATTCAATATTGCTTTGTCGCTCTGCATGATTATGACCGTCATTGCTCTCTTAGTTGGTCGCTCCCAGTCTTTTGCTAACCTCCACCTGCACTAAGCAAACTAACCATGCAATACATAGCTCATGGGAAAGTATCCTAAAACTATTGTGGTAAAGAATATGTTGCTTATGTATCTTATTTCTTATAAGTTGCTTGCTGAGCGGTAACCATGTTTCTGGGGACGCCATCAACTGTCACACTTTTGTTGAATATCATGTGAGTTGCTATTCATGTTCGTCTTGTCTGAAGTAAGGGTGATTTACCGTGGGTTGAATAACTATGCATATTGTTAGAGAAGAACATTGGGCCGCCAACCAAAGCCATGCATCATGATGGAAGTTTTAGCTTGGACCTTAATCCTCAATCTCTCATGAGAATATGCTTATGCATTAAAGAGGAGTCCATCATCTATTTTCTATGTTGTCCCGGCATGGATGTCCTCAAGTTGAGATCTATCAAAAACGAGAAATCAAATGCGATTTATCTCCTTGGACCTTTGTACAGGTGGCATAGAGGTACCCCTTTGTGACACTTGGTTAAAACATATGTAATGCAATGATAACCCATGGGGATCCGAGCTAATTAGGACAAGGAGCGAGCACTATTGGTATTCGATGCATGAGGCTTGCAACTTATAGGATGTTTTATGCATGACACATATGAAGTACTACTACCGTTGACACAATTGCTTCCATGTTTTCAAATAAAAAGCTCTAGCACTTAACCTTTCTTTTACCTTTATGTTGAAGCACCAACTACTGAGAGCATGATTGTCATTCTGAGTGTAATGTGCATTGTCCCAAAGTAGCATTGTCTTTTGCATGATTGTGATATCGTTTATTCTGAAATGATTGTATCTAGTCATCACTTAAACCTTAAAGGTGCCCCTGCACCTATGTTTTGCATCACTAAAGGGGCAAGCTAGATATCACTTTATCATATTTGCACATCATACTCATTGCAAATCTTTTTGATGTTTCAGTTTCATGTTGTAAAACTTTCAGTCATTTGTGATTTTCTCTTGAGGCAACTTAATTACTTTAGAATCATTGTCTCAGTAAGCTTTTGTCATATGACTGTGAGAAAGTCCTATATGGTTAATAGCATGTCACCACAGAAATTATTCTTGTTATCATTTACCTACTCGAGGACGAGCAGGAATTAAGCTTGGGGATGTTGATACGTCCAAAACGTATCTATAATTCCTGCTTGCTCCATGCCACTTTTGGGTGATATTGCTATGATATTCATACACTTCCATACACTTTTGATCATATTTGGACTAACTTACTAATCCAGTGCACCCCAGTGCCAGTTTCTGTTTTCGGCTGTTTTTGTATTTCAGGTTTTCACGTTTCGAGAACTGCCCAGAAAAATCCAGAAAAATTATATAAAAAATCAGCGATCCGGAAACAACACTGCGTCCGAAGGGCAGCCTGGGGGGGGCCACCAGGGCTCCAGGTGCCCTCGCGCCCCCCCCCCTGGGCCGTGCCGGGGGGGCGCCTGGGCCCCCCGAAGCCCGTCCGGTGCCCCCCTTTGGCATATATTTAGAGGGACCTCCGAAACCCTCAGAACAGGAACTCTTTTCGCGATCCCATCTCTGTTCCGCCGCCGCCGCCGCTTCCAAGATCGGGAGCACCAGGAGAACTCTTCCCGGCACCCTGCCGGAGGGGAGGATCACCACCGGGAGCTTCTACACCACCATGGACGCCTCCCGGATGACTCGTGAGTAGTCTCCCTTGGACCATGAGTCCATGACCAGTAGCTATGTGATGTTCTCCTCCCGTTCTTGTGCTTCACTAATTAGTCCTCGTGAGCTGCCCTACATGATCGAGGCACCTATGTAATCCTTATGCTGTTGCTATGTTGAGTTTGCTGGGATCCGATGGATTATGAGATTATGTTCAGATTGATCTTGAGTAATATATTTGATTCACCTCTTTTATATTTTTGTTCATAAGTAATTCTTGCATGTTCTCCGTTGTTATTTATTGCTTTGGCCGAGTAATAGGTAGTGACTCCAAGAGGGAACGTTATGCTCGATTGTTGGTTCATGCCCCTCGATGACTAGCTTGAGTGACAGAAATATGAGTCTAGGGGATGTGATGTTGCCACAAGGGGGAAAACAACGGTGCTTGTGCCCGCGGGTGCAAGGATTGTTTACTTTACGCAAAGTTCTTTTAATGCAGTTGTCTGTTGCATTGAGTTTACACTATGGGTAGGACTCGCAACTTAATACCAGCGAGATGTTCTGGATAGATATCTCAAGGTGGATGATTAGTAGTAGATATTGATGGATTTCGGTCTACTTACTTTGGCGTACCGCCCATGCTTTGAACCTCAACCTTTCTTGCAATGTAGTCAGCATTGGTTTGCGTTCGTGGTCCTGTCAATTGCCCAGCTGTAATTTGTTTACCTCACATAGCTGTTTTATCGTCTTTTGGGAGAGAGACATCACTGGTGAACATCATGAGACTCCGGTCCATATTACCATCATTGATCACATCCACTATTTACTTTTCGTTATTACTTACTATTGCAAAAACTATCTATCACTACTATCATTGCTTTTAACCCTTTGTGAACTACAAGGCCGGAGAGATTGACAACCTCTCTGTACTCGTTGGGAGCAAAGTTATTTGTATCTGTGTGCAGGTCCACGTTGGTTGCTACTAATCTGGCGCCGTAGCAATTGACACCTACTTGTTGAACCTACGAGTCTCTGGGGAATCGATCCTTGGCATCTTTGCTAGGGGAAAACACTTCTACTTACTGCATCTTACACCTTCCACTTGGGGTAACCAACGAGGGGTTCGAGGCCCATCACCGTCCCAGCGGCATGCGTGCCGTCTAGTTTGTTTGCATGATTTTTCTGCTATTTCCCGGTGCTCCCACAACTTGCTGAATGCTCATATTAATCCCTGAGCTGCTTCAACTTGAGGTTTAAAATCATGTTGATCCCTTCCTGGTCCAGCTTGGCCTGTCCCGAACTTTTAGTTTTTGTAAAACTTCAGTGGTCGCGTGTGCAGTTCAGTGTCCGGATTTCCGCTGATGATCGTGTGTAGGGCATGCAGTTCGATCGGCGGGTGGATGGATGTTTTATTTGCTGTATAATTTGGTTGTGCAGTGTGATGCATAGGTGTATGAAGTTCTGATGTGAAAAGTTTGGGAAAAGGCAGTTGACTAGTTTGGTTCGAGCATCCCAGACTATCAACGACCATTTAGCTTGACACTACTGTGCAGTTCATTCCTTGTCTTCGTTCCAGCCGCCCTTAGAGATTGACAAAGAAGTTCACTGCAGTTTGTTCTGTTTGTAGGATGGTTAGAGAAAAAAGTTATGGAGTTCACCAACCTTGGCAAATTCAGTTCAGCTTGAAAGTATTTGTAAAAAAAGAAACATAAATTTAGCATTTAGTGTGTAACATTAAAACGCAGTAGATTAGCAATAGTAATTAAGTTTGGACGTGTTCACAAAAAAGTAGTTCAGAAACAACAAAAGGCATGCGCTCCACCTCGCTCTGTGACGGTTCACTTTTCCTTCTGATGTGCACTGCACTCATCCCATGAGGTGTGCACTGCACTTATCCCACGAGGCATTGGGTGTTTTGGGATCAGTCAACTTCATCGGCAACTGCAGTATGCTTGGCCGTCGGATGCAGCTCCTCCCGTCAGATGCAGCTCATGTGGAGTTATCTGTGTGTTTCCGAATCAGTGAACTCCATTGGCCACTGCAGTGCGCTTGGCCGTTGAATGCAGCTCATGTGGTGTCTGACTAACAAAATACATCACAAAACTCAAGACAAAAGAAAATCATGCAGCTCGATTGCATCAGGCCGTTCTGATGCAGTGCGGTTTTCCGTCTGAAGCAGTGCGTTCTTCTGTCTGATTCAGTTCCTTTCGTTGATTTTGGTGTCGTGAAAAACAGAGTGTCCGTATTTTGGTAAATTCAAAATTACTCTTAAACCGTAAGTTGTGCCTCGTGGATGTCTTTCCAACGACGTATCGTTTGAATCATTTCGAGCAGCGGTTTGTAAAAATTTCATGAAAAAACGGCCGCTACCACACGTCGTCCGCTGCACGATTTCTAAAATTAACTTAAAACCTTTAGGAATCTCAATAACATTTCAGCATATGAAAATTGCGCCTCATCCATAGCTTTTCAGCGGTGTATCGCACGCCTTGTTTTGACAAACGGTTAAAAAACTGGAGCGAAAACAGTACCGAAAAATTCAAATTTTATTGAAAAGCATAATTTCGCGATTTAGTAAATTTTAAACTTCTCTTAAACCGTAGCGAATTATAAAAAATAATAGATATGAAAAAGATGCGCATCGATGATATCTTTCCAACGGTTTATCATTTACTCTATTTCGACGAGCGGTTTAGAAACAAACATGAAAAAACGCTCGCTGCCACTCGTCGTGAGCAGTTTACAAAACTGCTCTTAAACTATGATGAATCTCGAAAAGTGTTCAGCATGGCGAAGTTGCGCCTAATCGATAGCTTCTCAATGGTATATTACACGCGTCGTTCCGATAAACGGTTAAAATTTAGCGCAAAAAATGTACAAAAGAAATAACGCGTGCAGTTTTTTCCGACATGAAGTTCACTAGTCTCTGTATTGCAGTAACTTTGCTACTGAAAGTGCAGTGCCCTCGCGTTGAGCGTGCAGTGTGGAAGTTTTTTTATCAGAATAACTCTGCTAATATTCTGATATGTGTGTGTATGCGTATGGTTGTATGAGAAATTCTATGATATATGATTGGTCATATCAGAAAGGGAAACGTTTCGGAACGGCGCGCCGGCCGAGCCTTCGGCCGGTCGCGTCACGTGCGCTCGATCTACTATAGGAAATCGTGCGTCTAGCACACGCCTTCTGTTTTTTTTTTCTTTGTCTTGTCTTCTTCCTTCCACCTCAACCCACCACTTCCTATCCTTTTTCCTGGGCAACCACCAACAGGCTCGTGCAGCCATGCACTCCCTCGCGTCTGCTACAAACCAGCACAGAAATCCAACCTCACGTCATTTTTGCTGCAACCTCGTCGACATGGCAGCGTCCTTGTGCCCCGCGCCTATCGCCATGGCCGCGGCGGAGCTGAACCTCGCGACGGCGGCGATGGCGATTTGCTGCAACCGTAATCTGTTTTTGCTACTACCGGCAAAGTGTTTTGCTGCATCCATCACGGCGGAGCTGAACCTCGCGACAGCGGCGATGGCGTTTTGCTGCAACCGTAATCTGTTTTTGCTACTACCGGCAAAGTGTTTTGCTACATCCATCATGGCGGAGCTGAACCTCGCGACGGCGGCGATGGCGATTTTGCTGCAACCGTAATCTGTTTTTGCTACGACCGGCAAAGTGTTTTGCTACATCCATCACGACGGAGCTGAACCTCGCGACGGCGGAGATGGCGATTTTGCTGCAACCATAATATGTTTTTGCTACGACCGGCAAAGTGTTTTGCTACATCTATTCAACAGCGTTGATTGACTGGTGGGCGTCGTCGACGCAATTCCGTTCAGCGAGCATCAACGGCGAGGGGCGGCAGCAGAGCTACAACCAAAGCTACAACCGTCGCCGCTGAGAGCTGCAACCGCAGGAGGAGCTGTTGCATGGATCGAGGCAGCGACGAGGACGGCCGGCAAGGGTAGGGACCGGCGACGTGGACTGCCGGCGAGGGTGGGAACTGACGATGAGGACGGCCGGCGAGGATGGGTACCGGCGATGAGGACGTCCACCGGAGGGGAGCAGCGCGAGAAGGCTAGACGCAGGGAGTTACGCGAGCGTAAGATGCATAAGGAGGAAGAAGATCTGGGGTGAATTGGTTTTTTTTTTCTTCCTTAGATCGAACGGCAGAAGTACTCGCATCCTGCGGCTGGGGCGCGACCGGCCCAAATTACTCCCCTATCAGAAATTCTATGATATATGTGTATGCACATGGTAGTAGTGTAAACTATGTTTGAAATGGCAAATAATTAAATGAAAAACACAAAACCCCTAATTATTTGTGTTTCATTCATGTGAAGCACCGTGTGTTTCAGGGAACGGATGAGTTAAAAAATCGTTTTGTGCCTGTGGGACTTGAGGGAGAAAATCCTTAGAGCATCCACAGTGTGAGGAAATCCTGCCTCTATAGCCGCCTCCAAAGCTTTAACGCCGCCTCTAAACATTGCAGACGTTGCCTCTAAGCTTAAAAAGCTTACCATCGACGCTATGGCTAGAGGCAGCCTCCAAGCTCTCACAAGTAGTAAAATAATGAATGGGTCCTCTTAGTCAGACGGTGGATGAGGCAAAAGGAGGAGAAACGGTGCATGTCAGTTTAGATATTAAATATTTTTTAAAATTCACAAGATGGGCTCCATCTTAGAGGCAGCAAGCCAGCAACACTGCGGCATTTTAAATAAAATTTAGAGGCAGCTCGTGGGCCCCAGCTTAGAGGCTGTTCAAGAGAAGATTTTTGCTTGAACAAATTAAGCAAGTGGAGTAGTATCGTCTAGGATCGATCTTATATATATGCACAGTGCAATTTTTTAAAATATCATCACAAGGAAGAGAACATTGCACGTACATATATATATATTCTCCGATCGAGGTCCAGTTCATTCATTCAAGGAGAAGGAAGGAGGGAGGGATGATGATGGACATGGACTACGTGGCGGTGGCGCCGTTGGTCGCGGCGGCGGTTGCCTTCTACTTTCTCGTGGAGCAGCTGTCCTACCACCGCAAGAAGGGTGTCCTGCCTGGCCCGGCCTTGGTCGTGCCCTTCCTCGGCAGCATCGTGCCCATGATCCGCGACCCCACCGGCTTCTGGGAGCTACAGGCGGCGCGCGCAAGGGAGTCCGGCGCCGGGCTGGCCGCCGACTTCCTGGTCGGCCGCTTCATCGTCTTCGTCCGCGACTCGGAGCTCTCCCACCGCGTCTTCGCCAACGTCCGCCCCGACGCCTTCCACTTCGTCGGCCACCCCTTCGGCAAGAAGCTCTTCGGCGACCACAACTTCATCTACCTCTTCGGCGACGAGCACAAGGACCTGCGCCGCCGGATGGCGCCCACCTTCACGCCGCGCGCTCTCTCCACCTACGCCGCCATCCAGCAGCGCATCGTCCTCGCCCACATCCGCAAGCTGCTCGATGAGACGTCTCCTGCGACCCCGGCGCCCATCCGGGTTCCCTGCCGCGACATGAACCTCGAGACCTCGCAGACGGTCTTCGTGGGGCCCTACCTCACCGAGGAGGCGAGGGCGAGGTTCGGCGAGGACTACGCTGTCTTCAACGTGGGCGTCATGGCGTTGCCCGTTGACCTGCCCGGCTTCGCGTTCCGGCGCGCCAAGCTGGCCGTGGGGCGGCTGGTGCGCACGCTCGCCGAGTGCGTCGGCCAGAGCAAGGCGCGGATGCGCGCCGGCTGCGAGCCGGAGTGCCTCGTCGACTACTGGATGCAGGGCCTGGTGAAGGAGATGGACGAGGCCGCGGCGGCGGGGCGGCCGCTTCCCAAGCACACCGCCGACGAGGATCTTGGGGGCTACCTGTTCGACTTCCTGTTCGCCGCGCAGGACGCGTCTACCTCCTCGCTCTGCTGGGCCGTGGCCGCCCTCGGCTCCCACCCTGACGTGGTGGCCCGCATGCGCGCCGAGGTGTCCGCGGTCTGGTCGCCCGAGTCAGGGGAGCCCATCACCGCGGAGAAGTTCCTGGAGCTCAAGTACACCCACGCGGTTGCGCGCGAGGTGGTCCGGTACCGCCCTCCGGCGACGCTGGTGCCGCACATCGCGGCGGAGGCGTTCCAACTGACGGAGTGGTACACGGTGCCCAAGGGTGCCATGGTGTTCCCGTCAGTGTACGAGTCGTCGTTCCAGGGGTTCGCGGAGGCGGAGGCGTTCGACCCGGACCGCTTCTTCTCGGAGGCGAGGAGGGAGGACGAGGCGTTCAAGCGCAACTTCCTGGCCTTCGGCGCCGGCGCGCACCAGTGCATCGGCCAGCGCTACGCCCTCAACCACCTCGCCCTCTTCCTCGCGCTCTTCGTCTCCGTCGTCGACTTCAAGCGCCACACCACCCACGGCTGCGACGAGCCGGTCTACATGCCCACCATCGTGCCCAAGGACGGCTGCGCCGTCTACCTCCAGCAGCGTTGCCCCTTCTGATCCTTCCCTATCCCTTGGTGCTCCCCCTGATCCATCGTCTGTGTCGACCACAACCGATCCGTCTCGTGTGTTTTTGTTTTCCTTGCATTTTACACCACATTATCCAGTGAAAAATACATTTTATTCTGTGTGCCACTGCAGTTTAGCTACATGTCAGCCAGCTGAATTTCGAATTCGGGTGAGTCGATTTTGAATGAAGGAAGGGCCTTGCCGCAGAGAAACAAGGGGCTCGTTATCATCACCCCATTATCTATCTTAGGGCTCGGTGGTTGGGCTTCGCCGTAGAAAAAAGATAGCGGGACGGGGCTAGAGGGATGACCGGGGACGGCAGCAACACCGGCATGAGGGGGGGAGGGGATTTAGGGGAGAGTGATGTGGCGAAGCAGTCGAGGGAGCACCGCCGGCCGCGGGTGGAAGATGTATAGGCGGTCCGGCCGGTGGTTGTGGTCGGTTCAGTTCGAGATCGGGAGGAGGAAGACAATGAACAATATTTTCAGAGGTGGAAGAAGATCATCTGTCCATTCCTTTTTGCATTCAACGGCAGGGAACAAATCGACTGACCGCAAAAAAAAATTAAGTCGACTGGTCCCTAGTCAGTCATCCAGATCCAGTGAGTCACCCCCATAATATGAAAACATATGTATTTATTTAATGATGATTTTTTTTTTTAGAAAAGGGGCATTCCCCGGCCTCTGCATCAGACTGATGCATACGGCCATCTTATTAATAAAAAAGGTCAAGGTCTCCAAAAGTATGCGAAATAAGAGTACAAAATGCTCAGACTGAGCCATAAAAAACGTGAGAACCCCACAATCGGATGCGTTAATGCAAACAGGGCCTAGACTCCTAGCCTATTACATGACCGCCATCCAAACCGGCTGAAGATAGCCCGAGCTACCATCTCCCATCGGATAGACCCAGTAACCAAACGCTCCCTGGCATCCATCGGAGTGAGTAGCGACCACATACGGATCAATGCAGTGGCCCTGTGAATAACCTGCAAAAAATGAACATTTGTACTCTAGTTGTATATAACCTTTGTGCCGCAGTAATTAGACCACTAATACTAGTTACGTACTGCTTCCTTCATCTAGAAAGGAAATGGATGCATTTAGACGTATTTTAGTTATAGATTCATCAATTTTTATTCATTTCTCTGACAAGTATTTCTAGATGGAGGGAGTGGTATAATTAAGGAGGATAAATTCTGTAAAGATCAGGATGAGTTTAATTGCACTATAATTAAGTTGGTTTGTGAGGTGTGTACATGGCTGATTGTTATGATCGATAAAAGAAACAATAATAGCATATAGCCGAAACATGTAGGCTAATCAGCCATCAATAAACAAAGTTCAATAAGTGTATGCAACAACGCAACAAGACGAACAACGATAAGGAACTAAGCAACAAACCCACATCACTGGTATCTTTATCTTTCTGCCAACGGTAGCTAACCATCCAATGCTATCTACTCCACATAAATTATATGCCCCGGAACCAAGTTGTCTCAAAGAAATACAAGCCATGGTCACCTGCAATCATCATAACACTTGTTCGCACATAGCTAACTTATAAGTTATGATTGAGGGGGGCTATTAGATTTTGTGTTATTAACCATGTACGTGATGAGTTAACTCATTCGTTTGGGCTCTACTTGATATCCTACCTTGTATGTATCTAGCTTGAGAATCAAGCCATACGACAAAATGGATCAATATGTCGTCTCCCTTGTTCTTATTGAGCACTCAAAACATCCCTAGCTATCCCCTAAAAAACCACTCCCGGAGATATAAACTTAAACCATATAACTTTGCAATTTACTATATTCCCATATTCAAGTCTAGTTGAATCAGTGCTACATTAGACTGCAAATAGTAGTTGGCTATGTACACAACATATGTGAGATATGAAGAGGATAAACAAAAGAAGAGTGTGATAGTAATATTCTGAAAAGATCACCGGTCAGTCCAATTGCGGTATCATGAAGTTGGTTTTGAGTTATCTACTTGGATGACTATTATGATCAATAAATTGTAAAACATTTAGAGCTAATTGGGTACTCAAAAGCTAGCATGGGGTTGCCCAGTCAGCAGTCAACACGCTCAAAACTGATCAATCGAGTCAAAACTAGCTTCAATAGAGTGGGGAAGGGGGTGATTTCCGAACCAAGTGGCAGGTCGAGGGTGTGGGACAACCGGCTTTGGAGTTGAGAGTTGAATCCAAAACCGAGTGGCAAGTCCAAGACTGTAAAGCGGACTTTTCTCTTGCAAATCTAAGCTCGGGGGCTTTCTGTCCGACTTTCCTCTTCGCACTATGGAAGAATTTGCGATGCGAGATGGTGTCAAGCTGGTTATTGATGTGTGCTTCCATTGCATTATAGTGAAAAGTGACACCCAGATTCTGCTTAATTTGTGGAAGTCTGCATTAAAAAATAAGGAAAATAAAGTTGAATTCCGCCTAACTCTTTATTGCTCTCTATCAACGTATGCTAACTCCTCTAAGGCCTCCTTTGGTTCATAGGATAGGATTATCATAGGAATAGGAAATTTGTAAGAAATGAGATGGCATGTATCTCAAATCCTATGAGTAGGAATAGGAAAAGAGATGTCATTTGGTTCATACCAAAGGAATTTTTCCATTGAGTCTAGGCTCATTTTTATTTTCCTATGAAATGTGGAGGATAGGAACGAATCCTATGTAGGAATAGGAATCCATTCCTATGAACCAAAGGGCTCTAAAGGAAAAAAATTCTATAAGAATCCTATCCGATAGAATTCCTACGAAATTCCTCCAAACCAAAGAAGACCTAACCTTGCGCATGAAGGATTGGGCATTTAATGTCCGCATGCGTGTTGCATGTTTTTTTTTTGAATATGTGCGTACTATGCGCGTTGCATGTTGCATGTGCCATTCCATGGTCGGGAAGCTAAGCTTAATAATGGGCCTTTCTATGTGATGTCGCAAGTTGCATATTGCATGTGATGTTGCATGTAGAGGAAGTTAAACAATACACCTAAACAAAAAGATAATACAAACATTACAACACGGCCAAAAAGACGTAGTAGTAGAAAAGGTTAAAGAATCGCTTTCCAAAGGTACATGGCTAAACTATAAGATAATAAACATTACTCCCTCTATTAAAATAAAGTTTGTATTAATTTTGTTAGCCAAACTTTATAAATTTTGATCAAGTTCATAGAAAAACTATCTACCACTATAATACCCAATTAATATCATTACATTCATCATCAATAAATTATCATATAGGTATTTTAGTTATTAATATTTACTTTCTAAATTGACCAAACTTTACAATATTTTGACTTAGGATAGATATAATGCACGCTATATTACTCAAGAATTATTCTTACAATCAGAAAGAACCAACTCGTCGCGTGTGCCTACATACCACCCACTGTCAATTTTAGAATTGGAACAAATTTCCTTAACCCAAGAACCGCAAAATTTGAAGTCATGTGAAAGCAGATCCCTGAAAAACAGGTGGTCATGGACGCCCTTGACTGATAAATGTACATGCACGTGATCTTTTGTGCAATCTCGTACAGTATGCAACAGGATCATAGGATGGGCGTAGGCCACTTGCATGGCTTCCAGCTCATTTTTTATTTTTATTAGACAAGCATGTACAGCTGATTTTTTATTTTTATTAGACAAGCTCGTACAGATGATGGCGCGTTTGGTAGCATGCATCCAGGCCAACCATGCCCGTTGGATG
>LR738713.1:876057212-876091707 GCA_902687465.1 Secale cereale
TTTTTTTTTTTTTTTTTGCGTTGGGCTATTTGGTTGTATCCAGAAATAAGAGAAGAGCGAACGCAGGAGGCTTCTCAGCGGTTTGGCGTTCTGGGCCGTTGGATATCGCTGCTTGATGCGATTTGGGTCGTCGGATCGGCCCCTGGAACGACCTCGTCCGTCGGATCAAAACAAGCTTTTTTTTCGAGGGTACGCCAATGGCGTACCATAGCTTTATAGAAGGGAGAAATATGTACAAGAGATTATATATGCGCTAGCTAGGTGTCACATGTTGACCCTAGCTTAGCCTCCACACCATTCCCTCTATCTACTCTACTACTCTAACTCTAGTTGTCCTCCGAATGCTCCTGCTTTGGCCCAAATCCTTATGTCATCAAAGATCATATTGGCGGTATCCCATTCATTCTTGACCGTGCCAGCACCCGTAAATATCCTGCCCCGCCAGGGGCATCTCCGTCATTTCGCATGACTGGGAAAATATCCAATAGTTGCAGGGGTGAGTACCTGGTCATTGCTCTCCCCGCAGGCCC
Organism: Secale cereale; assembly: GCA_902687465.1. NCBI lineage: Eukaryota > Viridiplantae > Streptophyta > Magnoliopsida > Poales > Poaceae > Secale > Secale cereale. The sequence goes on from LR738713.1 coordinate 876,057,743, forward strand.
GCACTCGGGCCACGCCCCTCTCTTCTCCTTGCTGCCTCGCCTCTCTCCCTCCCTCCAAACCCTAGACCCGCCTGCGCCTCCCTGCCCCGCCGCCGTACAGTTCCAGCCCCTGCCCCGTCGAGCGGCTCATGGCGGTGCCGGATTCGGTGTCGGGGTTGTGGCGCGCTGCCTGTGCGTGGGGAGAGGCACCCCGACCTGGTCCAAGACTCGCACCACGGCATGCTCGCCGCCGTCCTCGTCAGGTGAGCCCTGTCCGTGAGGGAGAGCGAGCTCTATGCCCCTGATTGGCTCAGGGTCGCCGGCAAGGCGCCATGGTGGTTGCTCGTTCCCCTATTGCCTTTTTCATGTTGCCACCGCCCCAACTCCTCTCACACTTCTGGTCGCCGAGCTCGAGCTATAGTGGCGCGCAGCTAGGTCAGACCACCCCCTCGCCTTCTCTTGCTTGTACGCCGCCGCCTGTGAGAGCCAGGAAGATGAGGAGGCTGAGAGGGAGATGGTTCCATTTATTTACCAGTCTTTTGTTGATCTGGGATCTCGTTTGGTTGCAGGTCCCCTCTTTCTTCCATTCTTTCCGTCGGATCTCCTGATGTCTCTAGGTATGTGTCTATTTTCTCCTGTTCTTGGTGATTGGATGCTGCTAATCTCTATTTTTTTCCTTTCTATACCTGCAGGTTGGTCCTCTATGGCTCAATCCCCTGGTCGATGCCTCCTTCGATCTATGCCTGCTCGTCTCTGTTTACTGATCTGCAGCTCAACCCTTCTTCTCCCCCTCCTTTATGCTCCCCTTCTTTTCCAGAGCACAAAGTTCCTTTGTAGCTCAGGCTACATGGAACCTCTTATCCTCAACCCTCCAGCCTTGCTTTCAGATCCGTACTCTCCAACTAACTAACTGCACGAAGATTTCTCTTTTTTGTTTCTCTCAAATGACACAACATATGAACTTCAAACTTTGTAGATCGTACAAATATCGAAACATCAATGTGTGAAAAAACTTTCAGATTTTTTGGTCAGATATAAATATACAAAATGAGATTTTTTTTACTAAAAATACTATTTTAAGTATTTAAAATACATGAAAAAAATCTGAAAGTTTTTTCTCACATTGACGTTCTAATGTTTGTTCGACCTGCAAAGTTTGAAGTTCATATGTTGTGTCGTTTGAGAGAAACAAAAAAGACAAATACGTGTGCACGGATCGCGATGTAGAAATGGATGGCAAAGATAAGGGGTACCATGTAGCCCGAGCTACACAAAACCACACTCAGAGCTAGGTACACGGTTGTATGGTGATATGCTGTGGTTGGGCATAGGCTGGAGAATAAGATCCTTCTATTTCTTGTCTTTTTTCTGATACAACCAAAAGTATCATTCACATTGTGAACTGGTTTTTTTGTGGTTGCCTTGCCTTCTCACTAGTAGAAAACAGGGCATTGGTCCAGGCCTGTCCATCCCATTAGCCTCGGTTCAATCTAGAACCGGGTCCAATGGGGGCACTGGACCCGGTTCGTGAGCCCAGGGGGCCGGCCGGGCCACGTGGGCCATTGGTCTCGGTTCGTCTGGACCTTTTGGTCCCGGTTGGAGCGACAAACCGGGACCAATGGCTCTTGGTCCTGGCCCACCACCATTGGTCCCGGTTGGTAATATGAACCGGGACCAAAGGCTCCCCTTTAGCCCCGGTTCGTAGCACCAACCGGGACCAATGAGGTGCCTATATATAACCCCTCACTCAAGAGCAGAGCTCACTGCTCTATTTTTTTTGGCCGAGGGGGAGAGGGGTTAGTGGTGCTCTAGCTCACCTCCTATGCACACAACGTGTTCGGTGGAATGCCCGAGCCACACTAGTTAAGCTTTTCTCCTCTCGAAGCTCTATTTTCTCCGAGATTTGTCTAGGTTTAGCGGTCCGTCACGTCCCGTCCCCGTCTTCGCCGCCGTCGATCGCCCCCGCCGATCTCGTCACCGGCACCACCGTGGTGAGCCTCTTGTTATGTCCATGCTTTTCTTACTTTTATTATTGCTTGTTATTATTGCTTTAGATAGATATTTGTCTAATTTTCTTACGTTTATTATTGCTTGTTATTATATAGTGCGATGGTTTTGATATCCGCCCACGTGGGCCCTCGTCCTGTCTATGATTCAGATGTGGTATATTATCTTTAATTTATAACTATTTGTTTTAGTGGTTATGATAGTTATGCCGACCAACCTGACATGCATAGATGTTTTATTATGTCTAGGAGGTAGTTGAACCGGAAATTCCAACCGACCCTCTTGTGGAGAGGTTAAATTTAGTTGAAGAGGAAAACATTTCCTTGAAGAAAAAATTGGAAAAATGGAGGAGGAGAAGATGGAATTGGAGTTGCATGTTGCGGAAGTCATCGATGATCACAAGATCAAGATGGACCCTATTGTCGAGAGGTTAAATTTAGTTGAAGAAGAAAACAAATTCTTGAAGGAAAAAATAAAAAAATTGTGGACGAGAAGATGATATTGGAGTTGCATGTTGCGGATGTCGTCGATGATCACAAGATCAAGATGGATGCAATGCGGTTGAAGATTAAAAAGGTTAGAAAATATGCCATTGATACCGAGGCTTGGTATCATTATGCCGTTGGATCAATTGTTACCTTGGTTGCGATTATGATCGCATTTGTTTTCGCATTGAAAAGTTTTACATAGTTTCGATGTGTATGGAGAGCTATATGTTGTTAGATGAGAACTATATATGTATGTACTTTGGTTTTAATGTGATGATGAACTTTTATCCATTTGGTCACTTAATTATCTATTTATGATGTTCTGTAATGGTTTTTGACACACTTAATTATATATAATGCACGCAGATGAACCGGCAATGGATGTACGGTGACAGACACACCTCCGAGTACATTAAGGGCGTGCATGAGTTCCTAAATGCGGCTGAGGCAAACAAGCAGAATGGTTTTATGTGTTGTCCATGCACTAAATGTGTGAATACGATGTCTTACTCTAACCGGAAAATCCTTCACTCCCAGCTGCTTTACAAGGGTTTCATGCCACACTATAATGTTTGGACGAGGCACGGAGAAATAGGGGTTATGATGGAAGACGGCGAAGAAGAAGAGTACGATGACAACTATGTGCCCCCTGAATACGGTGATGCTGCAATGGGGGGAGCTGGTGAAGATCAAGAGGAACCAGACGATGTGCCCAATGATGCTGCAACGGGTGAAGCTGCTGAAGATCAAGAGGAACCAAATGATGATCTCCGCCGGGTCATTGTTGATGCAAGGACACAATGCGAAAGTCAAAAGGAGAAGCCGAAGTTCGATCGCATGTTAGAGGATCACAAAAAAGGATTGTACCCCAATTGCGAAGATGGCAACACAAAGCTCGGTACCGTACTGGAATTGCTGCACTGGAAGGCAGAGAATGCTGTGGCTGACAAAGGATTTGAGAAGCTACTGAAAATATTGAAGAAGAAGCTTTCGAAGGATAACGAATTGCCCGACAGTACATACGCAGCAAAGAAGGTCGTATGCCCTCTAGGATTGGAGGTGCAGAAGATACATGCATGCCCTAATGACTGCATCCTCTACCGCGGTGCATACAAGGATCTGAACGCATGCCCGGTATGCGGTGCATTGCGGTATAAGATCAGACGAGATGACCCTGGTGATGTTGATGGCGAGCCCGCCAGGAAGAGGGTTCCTGCGAAGGTGATGTGGTATGCTCCTATAATACCACGGTTGAAACGTTTGTTTAGAAACAGAGAGCATGCCAAGTTGATGCGATGGCACAGTGAGGACCTGATGGCTTCTCGCCCCTCGTTGGTAACCCCAAGTGGAAGGTTTGAGATGCAGTGTAGCGGTAGTTTTCCCTTGGCAAAGATACCAAGGATCGATTTCCCCTGAGACTCCCAGTTTCAACAAGAAGGTGTCAATTGCTAACGGCGCCAGATATTAGCAATCAACTTGGACCTGCACACAGATACAAATAACTTTGCTCCCAACGAGTACAGAGAGGTTGTCCATCCCTCCGGCCTTGTCGTTTACAAAGTGTCAAACACAAGAGATAACAGTGATAGGTAAAACTGTAACTAGTATGTAAAAGCAGAAAGTAAATAGCGGATGTGATCAGTGATGGTAATATGGACCGGGGTCCCATGATGTTCACTAGTGATGTCTCTCTCCCAAAAGACGATAAAACAGCTATGTGAGGTAAACGAATTACAGCTGGGCAATTGACAGAATTATGTGCGCAAACCAATGCTAACTATGTTGCAAGAAAGGTAGAGGTTCAAAGCATGGGCGGTACGCCAAGGCAAGTAGACCGAAATCCATCTGCATCTACTACTAATCATCCACCTTGAGATATCTATCCAGAACATCTCGCTGGTATTAAGTTGCGAGTCCCACCCATAGTGTAAACTCAAAGCAACAGACACCTGCATTAAAAGAACTTTGCGTAAAGTAAACAATCCTTGCACCCGCGGGCACAAACACCGTTGTTTTCCCCCTTGTGGCAACAACACATCCCCTAAACTCATGTTTCTGTCACTCAAGCTAGTCATCGAGGGGCATGAACCCACAATCAAGCATAACGTTCCCTCTTGGAGTCACTACCTACTACTTGGCCAAAGCAATAAATAGCATCGGAGAACATGCAAGAATTACTTACGAACATAAATATAAAAGAGGTGAATCAAATATATTACTCAAACACAATCTGAACATAATCTCACAATCCATCGGATCCCAGCAAACTCAACATAGCAACAGCATAAGGATTACATATGTGCCTCGATCATGTAGGGCAGCTCACGAGGTCTAATTAGTGATTCACAAGAAGGGGAGGAGAACATCACATAGCTACTGGTCATGGACCCATGGTCCAAGGGAGACTACTCACAACTCATCCGGGAGGCGTCCATGGTGGTGGAGAGGCTCCCGGTGGTGATCCTCCCCTCCGGCAGGGTGCCGGGAAGAGTTCTCCTGGTGCTCCCGATCTTGGAAGCGCGGCGGCGGCGGAACAGAGATGAGATCGCGAAAAAGGGTTCCCGTCTCGAGGGTTTCGGGACACGATATAAATATATGCCAAAGGGGGGCATCAGCGGAGGCTTGGGGGGCCCAGGCGCCCCCCCGGTGCGGCCAGGAGGGGGGCCGCGCCACCAGGGCGCCTGGAGCCCTGGTGGCCCCCCTCCGGCCCTACTTCGGCCGTGTGGAAGCTTCCGGAACGCTGATTTTTTATATAATTTTTCTGGAATTTTTCTGGCAGTTTATGTGATGGGAAAACCCGAAGTACAAAAACAGGAGAAAACAGAAACTGGCACTGGGGTGCACTGAGTTAATAGGTTAGTCCAAATATGATCGAAAGTGTATGGAAGTGTATAAATAACATAGCAATATCACCCAAAAGAGGCATGGAGCAAGCAGAAATTATAGATACGTTTTGGACGTATCAACATCCCCAAGCTTAATTCCTGCTCGTCCTCGAGTAGGTAAATGATAACAAGTATAATTTCTGTGGTGACATGCTATTAACCATATAAGGACTTTTTATAGTCACATGACAAAAGCTTACTGAGACAATGAATCTGTAGTAATTAAGTTGCCTTATGAGAAAATCACAAAGAACTGAAAGTTTTACAACATGGTACTGAAACATCAAATAGATTTGTAATGAGCATGGTGTGCAAATATGATAAAGTGATATCTCGCTTGCCCCTTTAGTGAAGCAAAACATAAATGCAGGGGCACCTCCAGGGTTTAAGTGATGACTAGATACAATGATTTCAGAATAAACGATATCACAATCATGCAAAAGACATTGCTACTTTGGGACAATGCACATTACACTCAGAATGACAATCATGCTCTCAGTAGTTGGTGCTTTAAAAGAAGGTGGAGACTCTCGAACCGTGGCTTTTGTTGGCAAGGTTGAAAACCCGTGGTCGGAAACAAAAACTAAACATGTACCAGAGCTCTTGGTTTTAAAAACAAAAAAAAAATTATTTTTTTGGATATGCATGTTTCGTCAACAAATGCTAGCAGATAACTCAATTACTTCTCGAGCTGGACAAGTTTCGAGGAACGGCTCCCGAATGAGGACGATCACATCCTCTTAATCTCCTTTGTTTATCACTCCCAAAGTTTTCTGATTTCTCATGAACAAAGCGTGAAGGAGGGTTTGTTTGTTTTATTATTTTTGAGCCGGGCGCACTCTTTGCCAGTTCCTTATCGTATTATGGGTTTGCACATTAGACATGCAATCCCGGGGTGAAGCTTGTCCAACTTAAAAAGATCATGAATTAACTACTACTTCCTCATGAGCCTAAACAGAGGCACAAAACAGAAATGCTTTTTTGAATAATTTCGAGATGGTACATGAAAGTCTTCGTTAGGAATGGCAGGTAAATACCATGTATAGGAAGGTATGGTGGACTCATATGGCATAACTGGTTTAAAGGATTTTGGATGCACAAGCAGTCAGTCCGCTTAGTACAGGTGGAGGTTAGCAAAAGACTGGGAGCGACCAACTAAGAGAGCAATGACGGTCATAATCATGCAGAGCGACAAAGCAACATTGAATCAGGCATGGAAGTTATATCGCTACTCAGAAATAAAAGATCATCAAGGCTTGACAGACTTTCTTTACAGTCTTTAATATGCGTGAACATACGCCAAGTCAATCAAAATAAATTCTTGAAGGAAGATATTACTAAACCATACCACATCATAGGCAAACAAATCATGTTGGTACTCCAATAACACATTGGGAACCCCCCAGCTATTTGAGACTAACCATAAGAAAACATGAACTATTAAGCGCCATTATGCACGTAGCATCTTTATCATAGACATATTGACCAATGCAACAGAAGCAAACTCTCTTAATAAGATAAGCATGATAACTAAAGAGAGTTCAAGCAACCAACTAAACAAAAGCTCTTTAAAAAGATAAGCATGAGAACTAAGAGCTAAGCATGATAGTAGCTATTGAAAGACAAAGAACATACACAGCAAAGATAAACATGAAAATTCTATGTTGTGTTCTAGGTTGAAGTGGAGCGTGTTTCTCTCCCACACAAAGAAAGCTGAGTTCCGACTCGTTATGAAAAGCTAAAGAAAACTAAAAAGGAAAACTAAAAGCAAGACGCTCCAATCATAGCACATAACACATGAAGTGATAAAAATATAGTGGAACGAAAGACGAACTGATAATGTTGATGGAGAAGGGGATGCACGGGGCCATCCCCAAGCTTAGACGCTTGAGTCTCCTTGAATATTTCTTGGGGGTGCATGGGGGCATCCCCAAGCTTGAGCGCTTGACACTCCTGAATCTTTTTATCATCTTCCCTCGCACACTTGAAAACTCCCTTCATACATAACTCATCATAATCTGATTAGCGAGGTTAGTACCCATAATAAAATAATTGTTCCTTGCTGGAAATAAGGATATTCTTGAAGGTCTACTGTTTCTCAAGATTGCCAAAAGGTTTTTGCAAAGAAAAAGCAAGCTCAAGGTTTGCAAAATGAAGGAAAGGCAAAACAGGACAGAATCTGTGAAAAATAGAACAGCAGGTAGTAAATGATTTTTTTGGAGCATTTCTGCAACTCTAATAAAAAAACTCAGAACAGACGCCCAAAAGACAATTTTATAGAGCACGCTGTCGAAAAAATTCAGACCAAAAAGATGATCTGGTGATTTTATACGAATTTTTCTATCCAAGGACAGAATCTGTTTCCTAGACAGCACGTCACAACTTTTGAACTTTCTTGCAATCAGAGGCTACACTTGGCACAAAATTGAAAAGCAAAGATACAATGATGATGCTACTGTAGTAACAACATCAAGACACAACAAAAGCAAAAATAAAAAATTTATTCATTGGGCTGCCTCCCAAAAGCGCTTTCTTTTATGCCTTTAAGCTAGGCATAATGCAAAAAGATCAAGTTTTATCAAGAGTAAAAGAATAGCTAGCCCATATAACGGACTCAAAAGGTAACTTAATCTTCTTTCTAGGGAAGTATTCCATCCCTTTCTTGAGAGGAAATTGGAATTTTATATTCCCCTCTTTCATGTCAATGATAGCACCAACGGTGCGTAGAAAAGGACGTCCCAAAATAATTGGACACGAAGGTTCACATTCAATACCCATAATAGTAAAATCAACGGGAACGTAATTGTCATTGACAATGATAAGAACATCGTCGATCCTCCCCAAAGGTTTCTTTATGGAAGAATCAACGAGGCGAACACCAAAAGAACAAGAATCAAAAGGTTTCAGTTTAAGCATATGATATATTCTTTTGGGCATAACAGAGGTACTAGCTACAACATCACATAATGCATAGCAAGAGAAGTTATTCAACTTCATTTTAATCATAGGATCCCAACCATCTTCTAGCTTTCTAGGTATGGAGGCTTCTACTCTAAGTTTCTCCTCCCTAGCTTTGATGAGAACATTAGTGATATGCTTTGTGAAGGAAAGGTTAAGCGTGCTAGTGCGGGGATCTCTAGACATCTGATAACCCTCAACCGTAGGGGATCGAGATAGTCTTCGCGGGTAAGAATAACCCAATTTATTGATTCGACACACGGGGAGCCAAAGAGTATTTACAAGCTTTAACAGTTGAGTTGTCAATTCAACCGCACCTGAAATATACTAACTTGCAACAAAAGATAAGCGGTAACAGTGATATGATAGTGATGATAGTAATATTAAAAGTAAATAGCAAAAGTAAATAGCAGTAGTAAATGGCAAAAGTGGCAACTAGTGACAAGCATGGTTTAAAATACTGTAGGCTAGGGAGATGGATGGTTGGGCGTTGCATGGATGAGATAGTTTCTAACTTGGGGCACGGCACACGGAAAAGTAATGATCATGTAGGCAAATATCAAACATTAGGCATGTATCCCGTAGGTAGTTGTACGTGCTTGCAATAAGAACTTGCACAACATCTTTTGTCCTACCATCCCGCTACGAACGGGGCCCAAAGGAACTAATGGATATTAAGGTGCTCCTGTCAAAGAGCACCGGAACAAAGCAATGAACTCAATGGATACATGTAATCCTCAAACTACGGACCATCCCCTTTGGTGTCCCAAGCTGTCACCTTTGGGATCGCCGGTTCCGAACCGTAACAGGTGCATACAACTCATAGATAGGATCAACAACACAAATATATTCATGCAAACACATAAGGTTCAGATCTGAAATCATGGCACTCGGGCCCTAGTGTCAAGCATTAAGAATAACAAGTTGTATCAAAGATGATAAACACCATACTAGATGATAGGCAACATGCCCCCAACAATCTGACGAACTATTACATGATCTAACTCATCCAATCCTTACCATCCCCTTCGCCTACAGCAAGGGAATTACTCACACATGAAGGGGGAAGTCATGGAGGGATGATGGAGTGGTGATGATGATGACAATGGCGACGATCTCCCCTCTCCGGAGGCCAAATCAGCCTCCAGATTAGCCCTCCCGAAGAAGAACAGAGGGTGGCGGCGGCTCCGCGACGCGAAACAGCGAAAAGGACTTCCGATCTGGGGTTTCTGCCTCGGAGGAAAAAATACGGGCTAAAGTTGGGCACCAGGGGGCGTGGGCCCCACCCAGGCGCCACCGGCGCGGCCCAGGGGGGGAGCGCCCACAGGGCGCCTGGGCACCCCCTGGCCCCCCTCTGGCCCCACTTCTGGTATGTTGTTTCTTCGGGTGCGTGGATTTTTCGTAGATTTTTCTGAGATGCTTAAAAATCCGTTTTCCTGCACACAAATAAACCATACAGGCAGCTCTGCTGAAAACAGCGTCAGTCCAGGTTAGTTTAGTCCAAATCATGCAAGAATGAGGTCAAAACAATATCAAAAGTGTTTGGAAAAGTAGATACGTTTGAGACGTATCAACTCCCCCAAGCTTAGCATATTGCTTGTCCTCAAGCAATTCAGTTCAACGAACTGGACGCAACGAAGAAAACTTTGACAAACTCTTTTGCTTCATTAGATGTATATAAGCATGTACCACGAAAAGAGTTCAGCAAGTATTAAAACAATACTTATGAAAACAATGCAAGGAGCAATCCTTCTTTCAAGTGACCAGTCACAAATAATTATGAGTAAACAATATATTACTGAAAATCAAGACAAGATCACATTGCACATAGCTTGAGCATATTAAGGCGGTATCTCGCTAGCCTCCATGAGTGAAGCAAAACATAAATGCAGAGACTCCTCCAGAGTTTTAAAGGAGACTAGAACTAAGAATTTCAGAATAAATCATATCACAAGTATGCAGAAGACAATGTAATACTTTGGAACAATGCACATTACACTCAGAATGACAATTATGCTCTCCTAGTCAGTGCTTTGAAGAAAGAAGATGAGACTCTCGAACCGTGGCTTTTATTGGCAAAGTTGAAAACCCGTGATCGGAAACAAAAACTAAACATGTACCAGAGCTCTTGGTTTTAAAAACAGAAGTAAATATGTTTTTGAGAGGTGCATATTTCGTCAACGAATGCTAGCAGATAACTCAATCACTTTTTAAGCTAGACAAGTCTCGAGGAACGGCTCCCGCATGAGGACGATCACATCCTCTTAATCTCCTTCGTTTATCACTGCCAAAGTTTTCTGATTTCTCATGAACAAAGCGTGAAGGAGGGTTTATTTGTTATATTATCTTTTCGAGCCGGGCACACTCAATGCCAGTTCCTTTTCATATTAGGGGTTTGCACATTATGCATGCAATCCAGGGGTGAAACTTGTCCAACTTAAAGAGATCATGAATTAACTACTACTTCCTCATGAGCTAAAACATAGGCACAAAAGAGGTAGTGCTTTTGATTAATTTCGAGATGGTACATGAAAGTCTTCGTTAGGGATGGCAGGTAAATACCATGTATAGGAAGGTATAGTGGACTCATATGGCATAACAGGTTTAAAGGTTTTGGATGCACAAGCAGTCATTCCGCTTAGTACGGGTGGAGGTTTAGCAAAAGACTGGGAAGCGACCAACTAGAGAGCAATAACGGTCATAATCATGCAGAGCGACAAAGCAACATTGAATCGGGCATGAAAGTGATATAACTATTCTAAAACTCGAAGATCATCAAGGCAAAGTAGACTTTATAGTCTTAAACATGTGTAAGTATGTGCCAAGTCAATCCAAAAATTCTCTAAAGGGAAATACCACCATAGTATGCCAGACTAGGAACAGTGCAATACATGTAGATCATTTCAATAACACATTATATACTCTAGTTATTGGAGACCAGCCACAAAGAAAGCATGAACCACTGGATGAGCATTGTAAACATAGCACTATGTCGCTACAAGCTGGTCTCTAGATCATAAGTACAGGCATATGTACAAAAGTAGAAACAATAAGAGTTCATACCGGTCTTCCTTGTTGCTTCCTTTCAGTCGATCTTCATCATTACTGCTTTTCATTTGCACGATCGAACGTAGGAAATATAATCAAATGCCATCACGGACTCGAGCTGATCTCTGAAAACAAAGCAAACTAAAGAGAGAAAGGAAATCTTTTTGGGTTTTTCAAAGGTTGAATAAAAAGCAAAAGAAAGAGAAAATCTTTTTGTTTTTTTTGCAAATAGAGGAATAAAGAAGAACGGGTAAAAACTTCGAAAAGATCAAAGTGAATAAAACGGATAATACAATGGAAAAGTGAGAAGGGCACGTACTCCCCCAAGCTTAGGCTTTTGGCCTAAGTTGGTAGCAGCTACTGCCCCCAGGAGCCTCCTGCTCCAGGGGTATGGTGGTGAGACCAGGGGTCGTAGAAGGATGATGGCGCGTACACCGAACTCCTCGGAGTCTCCCACGAGGAAGGTTCCGGGCGCCAAACAGAGGAAGACCCTTCACCAAACTCGGTGGCGGCCTCCTCCTGAAAATGTGGTATCTCACCGTGCCTCTCCTCGTCGGGCACAACCCCCTCCATGGGGTTATGGAACTGATGCTAGACCACGAACTCATCGAACTGGACAACATCAAAGGACCATCCGTTCCTGCGAGAATAATCAAACAAAAGAGGTGCAGGTAGACGGATCTCGCGTTCCGCGGTAGTTCCGAAATGCAAGATATAAACAAGGTTATCAAGTTCAGAGCCCATGGTAACAAACTTATGCCTCTTCATAGCAGCAAGATCAAAGTTTAAATAAGTAAAAGGAGTATCATCAGGGTGTGGGGTGCCTCCAAGATGCTCTAAGATAAGCGTGGCATAAATCCCCCCATATAAGTCCCCCTTGTTACCGTTCATAGCAAGGCGTCGAGCAATTAAGGTACCAATATGATAATTAGACCTCCCTGAGAGGGCTGCTGCCAGGATAGCAATATCCGGAGAAGAAATGTTGCTCGTGTTGTCACGAGCTAAATACTCCTCTAGCAATATAATATGCAAAATACCTGAGGTGAGGAAACAAGATACTGGAGATCTTCGACCGATGAATATCCCTCGTACCCATGCTGCAGAGAGAGTTGATGACGGTTTTCAGCTCGGAGGGCTGCGTGCCCATCCTTGTCGTCCTCCCAATGTTCGGCACACCTATTACTTCACAAAAATTTCCCAGAGTCATGGTGATAAGATCATTATAAATTTTAAACTCAATAGCACCTGAATCAGGATTATATCTAAAACTGTCAATGAAACCGGAGGTGAGTTTCTGATACTGAGTAACACGGCTCGTGACGAGTCGTGTCAAACCTGCATTAGCACAAAGATTATAAAACTCATCCTTGATTCCCGCAGCTTCCATGAATACGTCACATGGATATGTCATCGCACGTGCTGGACATGTATCTTCCAATGACTCCAGGGGCACATGATCTTCATTATAGCTCACCCTGGCAGTCGATGGTGAAGCTGTGGCTCTAGTGACTCGATCGGAGTGTGCAGGTCTCCTCTTCTCAAGCCATCCTTTTGCCCTTCCTAATAGACTCATTTCTGAATTTTTTTACAATTCACAAAAACGAGGATTAAAACAAAGTGAGCTAAGGCAAACTACTCAACTCACTTGCCCAAGGCATAAACTTGCATCAAAACTTGGAAAATAACTTCCTACACATGCATCCAAGCTCATCTCTACAGCACCAAGAACTACTAAATACTCACAAATGAGGCCACCAATCAAAAATCTAATTGGAGGGGTGGAGGAGTCACATACCAGGGAGTATTTGCTCAAAATTCCAGCTCAAATGATGGGTTGTAGAGAGAGATCGAAGAATCGCCCCCAAGAACAGCAAGAACAAGAAGAACACGACCAGAACTCGGGTTTCTGGAAAAATAGAGAGAGAGAGAGGAGGAAGAGGTACCTGGAGGGGGGCCTTGTGGGCCCCAGGCGCCCTGTGGGCGCGGCCAGGGGCTGGGCCGCGCCAGCTGGCCGCCTGGGCCACTGGTAGCCCCCCATGGCTGGCCCCAGGACTTTTCGGGTCTCTCCCGTTGTGGAAATTTTTAATATAATTTTTCTGGAATTTTTCTGAAAACTTCACTGTTGAAATTTTTTCGAAGTTCAAAAAGCTGCGAAACTCTCTGAAAACTTGAAGTAGTTAGTAGTATTGTAAAGCTTCAAAAACATAGATACTTGGTACAGCAGGTATGACAACACTAAAAACAAAATGAAAACATAGAAAGCTCAACTTTTTATCCGTATATAACACGTTCATTAGTAAGGTTGATCAAGTCTTACCAACAAACAAGCGATATATAGAGCAAAAAGTATCACCTCCCACAAAGCAATCACTGAACTTTTACCTTGATGGACATTGTCCCTACCATGATAGTTTTGTATTTGTGAGGCACATGTAGTGGACAATCCCATTCTCCAATTTTCACGGTCTCGATATTCTCTATAGAGTTGAGGGCATGCCTCCCGTCGGTCTTCTTCGGAAAATATACCATGTGTTCTTTATCATTCACATGAAAGGTAACCTTCCCTTTGTTGCAATCAATAATAGCACCTGCGGTGTTAAGGAAAGGTCTACCAAGAATAATGGACATGCTCCCATCCTCGGGCATGTCAAGCACAACAAAATCAGTAAGAATTAAACAATTAGCAACTTCAACTGGAACATCCTCACAAATACCTATCGGAACGGCGGTTGACTTGTCAGCCATCTGAAGGGAGATATCTGTAGGAATTAGTTTCTCTAAACAAAGCCTCTCGTAAAGAGAGAGAGGCATAACACTCACTCCCGCTCCAAGATCACATAAAGCAGTTTTGACATAATTATTCTTTATGGAGCAAGGGATGGTGGGTATACCTGGATCACCGAGCTTCTCAGGAATCTTTCCACTGAAAGAATAGTTAGCAAGCATAGTAGATATTGCATCATTAGGGACTTTTCTTTTGTTAGTGGCAATATCTTTCATATATTTTGAATACGGAAGTAACTTAATAGCATCAGTCAAAGGGATTTGAAGAAAAAGAGTTTTAATCCATTCACAAAACTTATTATAATGCTCTTCTTCTTTAGATTTGATGGACTTACCTGGAAAGGCATGGGTTTCTGTACCCATGGTTCTTTCTCCTTCCCATGTTTCCTTGCGATGAAGTCTTCTTTAGTGTACCTCTTACGTTTGTCAGGTGCTTCTTCTTCTCGAACTTCAGGTGGATCATTCTTCTCATTATTATTACTTTCAGGTTCAGCACCGTCTTCAGTCTCAGCATCGGAGATAGATACACTGTTGGGATCAATAGCTGGCTCTTCATCTGCAATAGGATCATTAGAATTGTCAGTCTCTTTATGTTTCTTTTTCTTATTTGGAGAGACAACAATTTCTTCTTCCTGCATTTGAGAATCTTGCTCGATTCTCTTCAGATGTCCCTCTGGATAAAGAGGATCTTGAGTACTAGTTCCTCCTCGGGTCTTAATCCCAAAAGCCTGCAATTTATCTTGTCTGGCATTGTTAGCAAGCAAATCTCTTTGCACATTAGAAATTTGATCAAGCTGAGTTTGAACCATATGAAAATGCTTCACAAGACACTGAACATCATTAACTGTTCTATCTAAAACACCAAGCAACTTTTTGATAGCAAGGGAATTATCATGCAACTGACTTTCTATCCTCTCATTAAAATGATTCTGTTTCATAATAAAATTATCAAACTCATCTAAACATTGATCAGGAGGCTTACCATGAGGGATGTCACTTTCGTTGAAATCTAAAAGAGAGTGTACCTCTACCATAGGAGGGTGAGTGGTAGGCTCACACAGCTTCTCAATAGGGGGTAGATTCTTCACGTCTTCAGCTTTAATACCTTTCTCTTTGATAGACTTCTTTGCTTCTCGCATATCCTCGGGGCTTAGAACAAACATGCCCCTCTTCTTTGTTGGTGGAGGTGGTTCAGGGACGGACCAATCTTCATGGTTCTTGGCAATTCTGCCCATTAGATCTTCCGCATCGTCTGGTGTTCTTTTCCTGAAAACACAACCAGCACAACTGTCCAGATAGGACCTAGAGTCATCAGTTAAACCAGCATAGAATATATCAATTAATTCATTCTTAGGAACTCCATGTCCTGGTCTAGCCTGAATCAAACTGCAGTACCTCCCCCAAGCTTTACGGAGGGACTCATCCTGTAACTGTTTAAAGTTATAAATTCTTTGTAAAGCAGCATGTTGCATATGAGCAGGAAAGTACTTATCAACAAAAGAGTGAGCTAAGTCCTGAGGACTCTTAATAGAACCGCATGGGAGTGAATCATACCATGCTTTAGCACCTTCCTTCAAGGAGAAAGGAAGAAGCTTGGTCACATAAAAGTAGCGTATCTTCTCATCTGTGGTAAACAGGCTACCTAGTTCACCAAGTTTAGTTAGGTGTGCAATAGCATCATCATTTTCTCTGCCATAAAAGGGGTCAGCTTCAACCATAGGTATAAGTGAAAGATCAACAGAGAAATCAAAATCAGGATCATCAATGCATATAGGAGATGTAGCAAACTCAGGATTAGGAACGGTTTTGTTTTTCAAAGCGTGTTTTTCAAATATTTTCTTAATAGTTTCAGGGTCAGAGCCAGCAAACTCTGTCAGTTCCTTGCATAAATCTTCATCAAGTATATAGTAATCATCATCAAGGAGCCTCTCCTGGAGTTTACTCAATTCAGGAAAATCATAAGTTTCACCAATAGGGTAGCGAGTAACAGGAAGTTCAATTCCATATTTTTCAGCAGCAGCAGTAATTTGTTTCTCAAGAGCATAACCAAGGGAACTAATATCATCATCAAAAGTAGTAGAAGCATCATCAAGTGTATCAGACATAGTAACAGATTCAGTAGGAGCATCATGTGGTGGTGGTGAGGCAAACTTACTCATGACAGAAGGTGAATCAAGCATAGCACTAGTGCTCAGAGCAGTACCTCTTCTTGTAGTGGATCATAAGATCGGAACCTTGGGGTCACCTTTCTTACCCATAGTGAATAAAGTGCAGCAGGTAGGATACCTCAAGTAGACTTGTAAATATTGCTATGCTCCCCGGTAACGGCGCCAGAAAACGGTACTTGATAACCCTCAACCATAGGGGATCGAGATAGTCTTCGCGGGTAAGAATAACCCAATTTATTGATTCGACACACGGGGAGCCAAAGAGTATTTATAAGCTTTAAGAGTTGAGTTGTCAATTCAACCGCACCTGAAATATACTAACTTGCAACAAAAGATAAGCGGTAACCGTGATATGATAGTGATGATAGTAATATTAAAAGTAAATAGCAAAAGTAAATAGCAGTAGTAAATGGCAAAAGTGGCAACTAGTGACAAGCAAGGTTTAAAATACTGTAGGCTAGGGAGATGGATGGTTGGGCGTTGCATGGATGAGATAGTTTCTAACTTGGGGCACGGCACACGGAAAAATAATGATCATCTAGGCAAATATCAAACATTAGGCATGTATCCCGTAGGTAGTTGTACGTGCTTGCAATAAGAACTTGCACAACATCTTTTGTCCTACCATCCCGCTACGAACGGGGCCAAAAGGAACTAATGGATATTAAGGTGCTCCTGTCAAAGAGCACCGGAACAAAGCAATGAACTCAATGGATACATGTAATCCTCAAACTACGGACCATCCCCTTTGGTGTCCCAAGCTGTCACCTTTGGGATCGCCGGTTCCGAACCGTAACAGGTGCATACAACTCATAGATAGGATCAAGAACACAAATATATTCATGCAAACACATAAGTGTTGGGGAACGTAGTATTTTAAAATTTTCCTACGATCACGCAAGATCTATCTACCAGATGCATATCAACGAGAGGGAAGAGTGTGTCTACGTACCCTCGTAGACCGGAAGCGGAAGCGTCAAGTGGCGCGGTTGATGTAGTCGAACTTCTTCGCGATTCAACCGATCAAGCACCGAACGTACGGCACCTCCGCGTTCAGCACACGTTCAGCTTGATGACATCCCACGAGCTCTTGATCCAGTTGAGCTTCACGGGAGAGTTTCGTCAGCACAACGGCGTGGTGACGGATATGATGTATCTACCGGTGCAGGGCTTTGCCTAAGCACTGCAACGGTATGACCGAGGTGTGTTTCTGTGGAGGGGGGCACCGCACACGGCTGGAACAATTCAACTTGTGTTTCCTAGGGTCCCCCCTGCCCCCGTATATAAAGGAGCAAGGGAGAGGCCGGCCCTAGAGGGGGCGTGCCAAGTGTGGGGAGTCCTACTAGGACTCCCAAGTCCTAGTAGGATTCCCCTTTCCTTTCCGGAGTAGGAGAGAAGGAAAGAGGTGGAGAGGGAGAAGGAAAAGGGGGCTGCACCCCTTGTCCAATTCGGACCAGAGGGGGGGCGCGCGCCTCCTTCCTTTTGGCCTTTCTCCTCTATTCCCGTATGGACCAATAAGGCCCATATACTCCGAAAAATACCCGAATCACTCGGAACCTTTCCGATGTCCGAATATAGTCGTCCAATATATCGATCTTTACGTCTCGACCATTTCGAGACTCCTCGTCATGTCCCCGGTCTCATCCGGGACTCCGAACTCCTTCGGTACATCAAAACTCATAAACTCATATTACCGATCGTCATCAAAGGTTAAGCGTGCGGACTCTACGGGTTCGAGAACTATGTAGACATGACCGAGACTCAACTCCGGTCAATAACCAATAGCGGAACCTGGATGCTCATATTGGCTCCTACGTATTCTACGAAGATCTTTATCGGTCAAACCGCATAACAACATACATTGTTCCTTTTGTCATTGGTATGTTACTTGCCCGAGATTCGATCGTCGGTATCTCTATACCTAGTTCAATCTCGTTACCGGCAAGTCTCTTTACTCGTTCTGTAATACATCATCTCGTGACTAACTCATTAGTCTTTTTGCTTGCAAGGCTTATTATGATGTGCATTACCGAGAGGGCCTAGAGATACCTCTCCGACACTTGGAGTGACAAATCCTAGTCTTGATCTATGACAACACCACGAACACTTTTGGAGACACCTGTAGAGCATCTTTATGATCACCCAGTTACGTTGTGACGTTTGATAGCACACAAGGTGTTCCTACGGTATTCGGGAGTTGCATAATCTCATAGTCATAGGAACATGTATAAGTCATGAAGAAAGCAATAGCAGTAAAACTAAACGATCATAGTGCTAAGCTAACGGATGGGTCTTGTCCATCACATCATTCTCCTAATGATGTGATCCCGTTGATCAAATGACAACTCATGTCTATGGTTAGGAAACATAACCATCTTTGATCAATGAGCTAGTCTAGTAGAGGCATACTAGGGACACTCTGTTTTGTTTATGTATTCACACATGTACTAAGTTTCCGGTTAATACAATTCTAGCATGAATAATAAACATTTATCATGATATAAGGAAATATAAATAACAACTTTATTATTGCCTCTAGGGCATATTTCCTTCAGTCTCCCACTTGCACTAGAGTCAATAATCTAGCTCACATCGCCATGTGATTTAATACCGATAGTTCACATCTTATGTGAATAACACCCATAGTTCACATCGCCATGTGACCAACACCCAAAGGGTTTACTAGAGTCAATAATCTAGTTCACATCGACATGTGATTTAATACCCAAGAGTAATAAGGTGTGATCATGTTTTGCTTGTGAGAGAAGTTTAGTCAACGGGTCTGTCACATTCAGATCCGTATGTATTTCGCAAATTTCTATGTATACAATGCTCTGCATAGAGCTACTCTAGCTAATTGCTCCCACTTTCAATACGCATCCAGATTGATACTTAGAGTCATCTAGATTTAGTGTCAAAGCTTGCATCGGCGTAACCCTTTACGACGAACTCTTTATCACCTCCATAATCGAGAAACATTTCCTTAGTCATCCAGTTACTAAGGATAATTTTGACCGCTGTACAGTGATCTACTCCTGGATCACTATTGTACCCCCTTGACAAACTCATGGCAAGGTACACAACATGTTTGGTACACAGCATGGCATACTTTATAGAACCTATGGCTGAGGCATAGGGAATGACTTTCATTCTCTCTATATTTTTCTGCCGTGGTCTGGCTTTGAGCCTTACTCAACTTCACACCTTACAAGTCAGGCAAGAACTCCTTCTTTGACTAATCCATTTTGAACTACTTCAAAATCTTATCAAGGTATGTACTCATCGAAAGTCTTATCAAGCGTCTTGATCTATCTCTATAGATCTTGATGCCCAATATGTAAGCAGCTTCACCAAGGTCTTTCTTTGAAAAACTCCTTTCAAACACTCCTTTATGCTTTCCAGAAAATTCTACATCATTTATGATCGACAATATGTCATTCACATATACTTATCAGAAAGGTTGTAGTGCTCCCACTCACTTCTTGTAAATACAGGCTTCACCGCAAGTCTGTATAAATCTATATGCTTTGATCAACTTATAAAAGCGTATATTCCAACTCCGAGATGCTTGCACCAGTCCATAGATGGATCGCTGGAGCTTGCACATTTTGTTAGCACCTTCAGGATTGACAAAACCTTCTGGTTGCATCATATACAAGTCTTCTTTAATAAATCCATTAAAGAATGCAGTTTTGTTATCCATTTGCCAGATTTCATAAAATGCGGCAATTGCTAACATGATTCAGACAGACTTAAGCATCGCTACGGGTGAGAAAGTCTCATCGTAGTCAACTCCTTGAACTTGTTGAAAAACTTTCGCAACAAGTCGAGCTTTGTAAACAGTAACATTACCATCAGCGTCAGTCTTCCTCTTGAAGATCCATTTATTTTCGATGGCTTGCCGATCATCGGGCAAGTCAACCAAAGTCCACAATTTGTTCTCATACATGGATCCCATCTCAGATTTCATGGCCTCAAGCCATTTCGCGGAATCTGGGCTCATCATCGCTTCCTCATAGTTCGTAGGTTCATCATGGTCCAGTAACATGACTTCCAGAACCGGGTTGCCGTACCACTCTGATGCGGAACGAACTCTGGTTGATCTACGAAGTTCAGCAGAAACTTGATCTGAAGTTTCATGATCATCATCATTAGCTTCCTCACTAATTGGTGTAGGAATCACTGGAAGTAGTTTCTGTGATGTTCCACTTTGCAATTCGGGAGAAGGTACAATTACCTCATCAAGTTCTACATTCCTCCCACTCACTTCTTTCGAGAGAAACTCCTTCTCTAGAAAGGATCCACTCTTAGCAACAAAGACCTTGCCTTCGGATCTGTGATAGAAGGTGTACCCAACAGTTTCTTTTGGGTATCCTATGAAGATTTACTTCTCCGATTTGGGTTCGAGCTTATCATGTTGAAACTTTTTCACATAAGCTTGGCAGTCCCAAACTTAAAGAAATGATAGCTTAGGTTTCTCGTCAAACCACAGTTCATACGGTGTCATCTCCACGGATTTAGATGGTGCCCTATTTAACGTGAATGTAGTTGTCTCTAATGCATAACCCCAAAAGCGATAGTGGTAGATCGGTAAGAGACATCATCGATCGCACCATATCTAATAAAGTACGGTTATGACATTCGGACACACCATTACACTGTGGTGTTCCAGGTGGCGTGAGTAGTGAAACTATTTCACATTGTTTTTACTGAAGGCCAAACTCGCTAACTCAAATATTTTACCTCTACGATCATATCGTAGAAACTCTTATTTTCTTGTTACGATGATTCTCCACTTCACTCTGAAATTCTTTGAACTTTTCAAATCTTTCAGACTTGTGCTTCATTAAGTAGATATACCCATATCTGCTCAAATCATCAATGAAGGTCAGAAAATAACGATACCCGCCGCGAGCTTCAACACTCATTGGTCCACATACATCTGTATGTATGATCTCCAATAAATCTGTTACTCGCTCCATTGTTCCGGAGAACGGAGTTTTAGTCATCTTGCCCATGAGGAATGGTTCGCAAGCACCAAGTGATTCATAATCAAGTGATTCCAAAAGTCCATCACTATGGAGTTTCTTCATGCGCTTTACACCATTATTACCTAAACGGCAGTGCCACAAATAAGTTGCACTATCATTATTAACCTTCCATCTTTTGGCTTCAATATTATGAATATGTGTATCACCACGATCGAGATCCAACAAACTATTTTTATTGGGTGTATGACCATCGAAGGTTTTATTCATGTAAACAGAATAACAATTATTCTATGACTTTAAATGAATAACCGTATTGCAACAAATACGATCAAATCATATTCATGCTCAACGCAAATGCCAAATAACATTTATTTAGGTTTTACACTAATCCCGAAAGTATAGGGAGTGTGCGATGATGATCATATCAATCTTGGAACCACTTCCAACACACATCGTCACTTCACCTTTAACTAGTCTCTGTTCATTCTGCAATTCTCGTTTCGAGTTACTAATTTTAGCAACTGAACCGGTATCAAATACCCAGGGGTTGCTATGAACACTAGTAAAGTACACATCAATAATCTGTATATCAAAATATACCTTTGTTCACTTTGCCATCCTTCTTATCCGCCAAGTGTCTAGGGCAGTTCCACTTCCAGTGACCATTTCCTTTGCAGTAGAAGCACTTAGTTTCAGGCTTGAGTTTTAGCTTTGGGTTTCTTCATGGGAGTAACAACTTGCTTGTCATTCTTCTTGAAGTTCCCCTTCTATCCCTTTGACCTTTACTTGAAACAAGTGGTCTTGTTAACCATCAACACTTGATGCTTTTTCATGATTTCTACCTTCGCCGACTTCAGCATCGCGAAGAGCTCGGGAATTCCTTTCGTCATCCCTTGCATATTATAGTTCATCACGAAGTTCTACTAACATGGTGATAGTGACTAGAGAACTTTGTCAATTACTATCTTATCTGGAATATTAACTCCCACTTGATTCAAGTAATTGTAGTACCCAGACAATCTGAGCACATGCTCACTGGTTGAGCTATTCTCCTCCATCTTGTAGGCAAAGTACTGTCAGAAGTCTTATACCTCTCGACACGGGCATGAGTATGAAATACTAATTTCAACTCTTGGAACATCTTATATGCTCTGTGGCGTTCAAAACGTTTTTGAAGTCCCGGTTCTAAGCCGTAAAGCATGGTGCACTTAAACTATCAAGTAGTCATCATACCGAGCTTTTGTCAAAACGTTCATAACGTCTACATCTGCTCCTGCAATAGGTCTGTCACCTAGCGGTGCATCAAGGACATAATTCTCTGTGCAGCAATGAGGATAATCCTCAGATCACGGAACAATTCCGCATCATTGCTACTAACATCTTTCAACTTAGTTTTCTCTAGGAACATAAAAAAAATAAACGGGGAGCAACATCTGGAGCTATTGATCTACAACATAGATATGCTAATACTACGAGGACTAAGTTCATGATAAATTAAAGTTCAATTTAATCATATTACTTAAGAACTCCCACTTAGATAGACATCCCTCTAGTCATCTAAATGATCACGTGATCCAAATCAACTAAACCATGTCCGATCATCACGTGAGATGGAGTAGTTTCAATGGTGAACATCTTATGTTGATCATATCTACTATATGATTCACGCTCGACCTTTCGGTCTCCAGTGTTCCGAGGCCATATCTGCATATGCTAGGCTCGTCAAGTTTAACCCGAGTATTCTGCGTGTGCAAAACTGGCTTACACCCGTTGTATTTGAACGTAGAGCTTATCACACCCGATCATCACGTGGTGTCTCGGCACGACGAACTTTCGCAACGGTGCATACTCAGGGAGAACACTTATACCTTGAAATTTAGTAAGGGATCATCTTATAATGCTACCGTCGTTCTAAGCAAAATAAGAAGCATAATAAGATAAACATCACATGCAATCAAAATATGTGACATGATATGGCCATCATCATCTTGTGCTTTTGATCTACAACATAGATATGCTAATACTACCAGGACTAAGTTCATGATAAATTAAAGTTCAATTAATCATATTACTTAAGAACTCCCACTTAGATAGACATCCCTCCGGTCATCTAAATGATCACGTGATCCAAATCAACTAAACCATGTCCGATCATCACGTGAGATGGAGTAGTTTCAATGGTGAACATCTTATGTTGATCATATCTACTATATGATTCACGCTCGACCTTTCGGTCTCCAGTGTTCCGAGGCCATATCTGTATATGCTAGGCTCGTCAAGTTTAACCAGAGTATTCTGCGTGTGCAAAACTGGCTTACACCCGTTGTATTTGAACGTAGAGCTTATCACACCCGATCATCACGTGGTGTCTCGGCACGACGAACTTTCGCAACGGTGCATACTCAGGGAGAACACTTATACCTTGAAATTTAGTAAGGGATCATCTTATAATGCTACCGTCGTTCTAAGCAAAATAAGAAGCACAATAAGATAAACATCACATGCAATCAAAATATGTGACATGATATGGCCATCATCATCTTGTGCTTTTGATCTCCATCTCCAAAGCACCGTCATGATCACCTTCGTCACCGGCGCGACACCTTGATCTCCATCGTAGCATCGTTGTCGTCTCGCCAACTATTGCTTCTACGACTATCGCTACCGCTTAGTGATAAAGTAAAGCAATTACATGGCGATTGCATTTCATACAATAAAGCGACAACCATATGGCTCCTGCCAGTTGCCGATAACATTACAAAACATGATCATCTCATACAAAACCGTATATCTCATCATGTCTTGACCATATCACATCACAACATGCCCTGCAAAAACAAGTTAGACGTCCTCTACTTTGTTCTTGCAAGTTTTACGTGGCTGCTACGGGCTTAGCAAGAACCGTTCTTACCTACGCATACAAAACCACAACGATGTTTCGTCAAGTATGTGCTGTTTTAACCTTCACAAGGACCGGGCGTAGCCACACTTGATTCAGCTAAAGTGAGAGAGACAGACACCCGCCAGTCACCTTTAAGCAACGAGTGCTCGTAACGGTGAAACCAGTCTCGCGTAAGCGTACGCGTAATGTCGGTCCGGGCCGCTTCATCTCACAATACCGCCGAAGCAAAGTATGACATGCTGGTAAGCAGTATGACTAGTATCGCCCACAACTCATTGTGTTCTGCTCGTGCATATCATCTACGCATAGACCTGGCTCTGATACCACTGTTGGGGAACGTAGTATTTTAAATTTTCCTACGATCACGCAAGATCTATCTACTAGATGCATAGCAACGAGAGGGAAGAGTGTGTCTACGTACCCTCATAGACCGGAAGCGGAAGCGTCAAGTGGCGCGGTTGATGTAGTCGAACTTCTTCGCGATTCAACCGATCAAGCACCGAACGTACGGCACCTCCACGTTCAGCACACGTTCAGCTTGATGACATCCCACGAGCTCTTGATCCAGTTGAGCTTCACGGGAGAGTTTCGTCAGCACAACGGCGTGGTGACGGATATGATGTATCTACCGGCGCAGGGCTTTGCCTAAGCACTGCAACGGTATGACCGAGGTGTGTTTCTGTGGAGGGGGGCACCGCACACGGCTGGAACAATTCAACTTGTGTTTCCTAGGGTGCCCCCTGCCCCCGTATATAAAGGAGCAAGGGCGAGGCCGGCCCTAGAGGGGGCGCGCCAAGTGTGGGGAGTCCTACTAGGACTCCCAAGTCCTAGTAGGATTCCTCTTTCCTTTCCGGAGTAGGAGAGAAGGAACGAGGTGGAGAGGGAGAAGGAAAAGGGGGCTGCACCCCTTGTCCAATTCGGACCAGAGGGGGGGCGCGCGCCTCCTTCCTTTTGGCCTTTCTCCTCTATTCCCGTATGGCCCAATAAGGCCCATATACTCCGAAAAATACCCGAATCACTCGGAACCTTTCCGATGTCCGAATATAGTCGTCCAATATATCGATCTTTACGTCTCGACCATTTCGAGACTCCTCGTCATGTCCCCGGTCTCATCCGGGACTCCGAACTCCTTCGGTACATCAAAACTCATAAACTCATAATACCGATTGTCACCAAACGTTAAGCGTGCGGACCCTACGGGTTCGAGAACTATGTAGACATGACCGAGACTCATCTCCGGTCAATAACCAATAGCGGAACCTGGATGCTCATATTGGCTCCTACATATTCTACGAAGATCTTTATCGGTCAAACCGCATAACAACATACGTTGTTCCTTTTGTCATTGGTATGTTACTTGCCCGAGATTCGATCGTCGGTATCTCTATACCTAGTTCAATCTCGTTACCGGCAAGTCTCTTTACTCGTTCCGTAATACATCATCTCGTGACTAACTCATTAGTCTTTTTGCTTGCAAGGCTTATTATGATGTGCATTACCGAGAGGGCCCAGAGATACCTCTCCGACACTCGGAGTGACAAATCCTAGTCTTGATCCATGACAACACCACGAACACTTTTGGAGACACCTGTAGAGCATCTTTATGATAACCCAGTTACGTTGTGACGTTTGATAGCACACAAGGTGTTCCTACGGTATTCGGGAGTTGCATAATCTCATAGTCATAGGAACATGTATAAGTCATGAAGAAAGCAATAGCAGTAAAACTAAACGATCATAGTGCTAAGCTAACGGATGGGTCTTGTCCATCACATCATTCTCCTAATGATGTGATCCTGTTGATCAAATGACAACTCATGTCTATGGTTAGGAAACATAACCATCTTTGATCAATGAGCTAGTCTAGTAGAGGCATACTAGGGACACTCTGTTTTGTTTATGTATTCACACATGTACTAAGTTTCCGGTTAATACAATTCTAGCATGAATAATAAACATTTATCATGATATATGGAAATATAAATAACAACTTTATTATTGCCTCTAGGGCATATTTCCTTCAATAAGGTTCACTTCTGAAATCATGGCACTCGGGCCCTAGTGTCAAGCATTAAGAATAACAAGTTGTAGCAAAGATGATAAACACCATACTAGATGATAGGCAACATGCCCCCAACAATCTGACGAACTATTACATGATCTAACTCATCCAATCCCTACCATCCCCTTCGCCTACAGCAAGGGAATTACTCACACATGAAGGGGGAAGTCATGGAGGGATGATGGAGTGGTGATGATGATGACGATGGCGACGATCTCCCCTCTCCAGAGGCCAAATTAGCCTCCAGATTAGCCCTCGCGAAGAAGAACAGAGGGTGGCGGCGGCTCCGCGACGCGAAACAGTGAAAAGGACTTCCGATCTGGGGTTTCTGCCTCGGAGGAAAAAATACGGGCTAAAGTAGGGCACCAGGGGGTGTGGGCCCCACCCAGGCGCCCCCCAGCGCGGCCCAGGGGGGGGGGCGCCCACAGGGCGCCTGGGCACCCCCTGCCCCCCCCTCTGGCCCCACTTCTGGTATGTTGTTTCTTCGGGTGCGTGGATTTTTCGTGATTTTTCGTAGATTTTTCTGAGATGCTTAAAAATCCGTTTTCTTGGACACAAATAAACCATACGGGCAGCTCTGCTGAAAACAACGTCAGTCCGGGTTAGTTTAGTCCAAATCATGCAAGAATGAGGTCAAAACAATATCAAAAGTGTTTGGAAAAGTAGATACGTTTGAGACGTATCAACATCTTGTGAAGGAAATCAATAACTTCGGTAAGAGTGCAATTATCAAAATCAAGGTCACTACTATCAAGTAAAGTGGTAGTGGTGTCCTTTAGGTTCACTTGTTTGGTAGTTTATATAGTCATAGCATCACCATTAATAGGTCCAATTGGACCAGGTGTGCATTGGGTGCTAAGAGTTTGGATATCCTCAACAACTTGGATAGTAGCAACAGTGTGGTGGGTAGGAAGGTTCTTAATTCTATCTTCTTCCTCCCTTTCTCTAGCCCATCTCTCTTTAAGTTTAGCCAACATCCTAATGTTTTCATTAATTTGCACTTGAATAGCATTCATAGGAGTGACATTCCTCTCCTCAAGAGGAGAAGTTCTAATTTTAAGCAATTCTACCTCATGGGCTAAATTGTCTACCTTCGAAGAGAGATCATCTAGTTTGTTTAGTTTTTCTTCTACACTCTTATTAAAGGCTTTTTGGGTAGTGATAAAATCTTTAAGCATAATCTCTAGTTCAGTAGTGGAGTTCTTGGAGCTAGGATAAGCATTGTTGTTCCCATAAGAATTAGAGGGGAACGGTCTAGGATTGCTACCAAAGTTACTCCTATAAGCATTGTTGTTGAAATTGTTTCTAGAGATAAAGTTCACATCTACTTGTTCTTGAGCAATCAAAGAATTTAAAGGAACTTCACGAGGATCAACAGAAGATTGCTTCGAAAGTAGAGACATGATCAAGTCAACTTTTTCATTTAGGGAGGAAATCTCCTCGACAGAGTTTACCTTCCTACCTGTTGGAGCGCGTTCGGTGTGCCATTGGGAATAATTGGTCATCATCTCATCGAGAAGCTTCGTGGCAGCACCAAGTGTAGTTGACATAAAGGTTCCTCCCGCAGCCGAATCTAACTAGTTCCACGAGGTAAAGTTCAAGCCTGCATAAAAAGTTTGGATAACCATCCAAGTAGTCAAACCATGAGTAGGGCAGTTCTTGATAAGAGATTTCATACGTTCCCAAGCTTGGGCAACGTGTTCATTATCCAATTGTTTGAAATTCATTATGTTACTTCTTAGTTGGATAATTTTAGCAGATGGATAGTATTTTCCAATAAAAGCATCTTTGCACTTGTCCCATGAATCTATACTATTTCTAGGCAAAGATTGAAACCAAAATTTAGCTCCTCCTCTCAAGGAGAAAGGAAAAAGCTTAAGCTTAACAATATTACCATCTATTTCTTGGTACTTTTGCATATCGCAGAGTTCAAAAAAATTGTTTAAGTGTAAAGCAGCATCATCTCCAGCACCGGAGAATTGATCTTTCATAACTAAGTTCAGTAAAGCAGGTTTAATTTCATACGAAGGTGCTGAAGTGGCAGGTGTAGTGATAAGCGTGTAGATAAAGTCATCGTTGTTGTGACTAGTGAAGTCACACAACTTGGTGTTCTCGGTGGAACCCATAGCAGCAAGCAAGCAAGATAACTATTTTTGTGATTTTCGATAAAAGATACTAAAGCAAAAACTGAAAGGTAAACTAACAAGACTAAAAGCAAAGGTAAAAGATAGCGTGCAACTCCCCTATCTTGAAGAGTGGAGTCCCCGGCGACCGCGCCAGAAAACTTTGCTTGATGGCTTCTCGCCCCTCGTTGGTTACCCCAAGTGGAAGGTTTGAGATGCAGTGTAGCGGTAGTTTTCCCTTGGCAAAGATACCAAGGATCGATTTCCCCTGAGACTCCCAGTTTCTACAAGAAGGTGTCAACTGCTAACGGCGCCAGATATTAGCAATCAACTTGGACCTGCACACAGATACAAATAACTTTGCTCCCAACGAGTATAGAGAGGTTGTCAATCCCTCCGGCCTTGTTGTTTACAAAGGGTCAATCGCAAGAGATAATAGTGATAGGTAAAACTGTAACTAGTATGTAAAAGCAGAAAGTAAATAGCGGATGTGATCAGTGATGGTAATATGGACCGGGGTCCCATGATATTCGCTAGTGATGTCTCTCTCCCAAAAGACGATAAAACGGCTATGTGAGGTAAATGAATTACAGCTGGGCAATTGACAGAATTATGTGCGCAAACCAATGCTAACTATGTTGCAAGAAAGGTAGAGGTTCAAAGCATGGGCGGTACGCCAAGGCAAGTAGACCGAAATCCATCTGCATCTACTACTAATCATCCACCTTGAGATATCTATCCAGAACATCTCGCTGGTATTAAGTTGCGAGTCCCACCCATAGTGTAAACTCAAAGCAACAGACAACTGCATTAAAAGAACTTTGCGTAAAGTAAACAATCCTTGCACCCACGGGCACAAGCACTGTTGTTTTCCCCCTTGTGGCAACATCACATCCCCTAGACTCATGTTTCTGTCACTCAAGCTAGTCATCGAGGGGCATGAACCCACAATCAAGCATAACGTTCCCTCTTGAAGTCACTACCTACTACTTGGCCAAAGCAATAAATAGCAACGGAGAACATGCAAGAATTACTTACGAACATAAATATGAGGTGAATCAAATATATTACTCAAACACAATCTGAACATAATCTCACAATCCATCGGATCCCAGCAAACTCAACATAGCAACAGCATAAGGATTACATATGTGCCTCGATCATGTAGGGCAGCTCACAAGGTCTAATTAGTGAAGCACAAGAAGGGGAGGAGAACATCACATAGCTACTGGTCATGGACCCATGGTCCAAGGGAGACTACTCACAACTCATCCGGGAGGCGTCCATGGTGGTGGAGAGGCTCCCGATGGTGATCCTCCCCTCCGGCAGGGTGCCGGGAAGAGTTCTCCTGGTGCTCCCGATCTTGGAAGCGCGGCGGCGGCGGAACAGAGATGAGATCGCGAAAAAGGGTTCCCGTCTCGAGGGTTTCGGAACACGATATAAATATATGCCAAAGGGGGGCATCAGCGGAGGCCTGGGGGGCCCAGGCGCCCCCCCGGCGCGGCCAGGAGGGGGGCCGCGCCACCAGGGCGCCTGGAGCCCTGGTGGCCCCCCTCCGGCCCTACTTCGGCCATATGGAAGCTTCCGGAACGCTGATGTTTTATATAATTTTTCTGGCAGTTTACGTGATGGGAAAACCTGAAATACAAAAACAGCAGAAAACAGAAACTGGCACTGGGGTGCACTGAGTTAATAGGTTAGTCCAAATATGATCAAAAGTGTATGGAAGTGTATAAATAATATAGCAATATCACCCAAAAGAGGCATGGAGCAAGCAGAAATTATAGATACGTTTTGGACGTATCAGGACCGTAAGAAAGATGGGAAGTTGAGAGCACCCGCTGACGGGTCGCAGTGGGGAAAAATCGAGAGAAAGTACTGGGAGGAGTTTGCAAAGGACCCAAGGAACGTATGGTTTGCTTTAAGCGCGGATGGCATTAATCCTTTCGGGGAGCAGAGCAGCAATCACAGCACCTGGCCCATGACTCTATGTATGTATAACCTTCCTCCTTGGATGTGCATGAAGCGGAAGTTCATTATGATGCCAGTTCTCATCCAAGGCCCTAAGCAACCCGGCAACGACATTGATGTGTACCTAAGGCCATTAGTTGAAGAACTTTTACAGCTGTGGAATGGAAACGGTGTACGTGCGTGGGATGAGCACAGACAGGAGGAATTTGACATAAAGGCGTTGCTGTTCGTGACCATCAACGATTGGCCCGCTCTCAGTAACCTTTCAGGACAGACAAACAAAGGATACCACGCATGCACGCACTGTTTAGATGACACTGAAAGTATATACCTGGACAAGTGCAGGAAGAATGTGTACCTGGGCCATCGTCGATTTCTTCCGACCAACCATCAATGTCGAAAGAAAGGCAAGCATTTCAAAGGCGAGGCAGATCACCGGAAGAAGCCCGCCATGCGTACCGATGATCACGTACTTGCTATGGTCAATGATTTACACGTAATCTTTGGAAAGGGCCCCGACGCACTAGCTGTTCCGAATGACGCTGAGGGACACGCACCCATGTGGAAGAAGAAATCTATATTTTGGGACCTACCCTACTGGAAAGACCTAGAGGTCCGCTCTTCAATCGACGTGATGCACGTGACGAAGAACCTTTGCGTGAACCTGCTAGGCTTCTTGGGCGTGTATGGAAAGACAAAAGATACATCTGAGGCGCGGGAGGACCTGCAACGTTTGCATGAAAAAGACGGCATCCCTCCGAAGCAGTATGAAGGTCCTGCCAGCTATGCTCTTACGAAAGAAGAGAAAGAAATCTTCTTTGAATGCCTGCTCAGTATGAAGGTCCCGACTGGCTTCTTGTCGAATATAAAGGGAATAATAAATATGGCAGAGAAAAAATTCCAGAACCTAAAGTCTCATGACTGCCATGTGATTATGACGCAACTGCTTCCGGTTGCATTGAGGGGGCTTCTACCGGAAAACGTCCGATTAGCCATTGTGAAGCTATGTGCATTCCTCAATGCAATCTCTCAGAAGGTGATCGATCCAGAAATCATACCAAGGCTAAGGAGTGATGTGGCGCAATGTCTTGTCAGTTTCGAGCTTGTGTTCCCACCATCCTTCTTCAATATCATGACACACGTCCTAGTTCATCTAGTCGACGAGATTGTCATTCTGGGGCCCATATTTCTACACAATATGTTCCCCTTTGAGAGGTTCATGGGAGTCCTAAAGAAATATGTCCGTAACCGCGCCAGGCCAGAAGGAAGCATCTCCATGGGCCATCAAACAGAGGATGTCATCGGGTTTTGTGTTGACTTCATTCCTGGCCTTAATAAGATAGGTCTCCCTAAATCATGGTACGAGGGAAGACTGACTGGAAAAGGCACGCTTGGAAGGGACTCAATAATATGCAGGGACGGATATTCTTGGTCTCAAGCACACTACACAGTTCTACAGAACTCTACATTAGTGACCCCGTATGTCGATGAACACAAGAACAGTCTGTGCTCCAAACACCCGGAGCAGTGCGACGACTGGATTACATGTGAACACATCAGGACTTTCAGCAGTTGGTTGGAAACACGTCTCAGAGGTGACAACACTGTTTGTGATGAGTTGTACTTGTTGTCCAGGGGACCATCTTCGACTGTATTGATTTACAAAGGATACGAGATAAATGGGAATACATTTTACACGATTGTCCAAGATCAAAAGAGCACCAACCAAAACAGCGGTGTCCGCTTTGATGCAACAACCGAGAGGGGAAAGGACACATATTATGGTTACATAGTGGACATATGGGAACATGACTACGGACATGATTTTAAGGTCCCTTTGTTTAAGTGCAAATGGGTCAATCTGTCAGGAGGCGGGGTACAGGTAGACCCACAGTACGGAATGACAACAGTGGATCTGAAAAATCTTGGATACACTGACGAACCGTTCGTCCTAGCCAATGATGTGGCACAGGTTATCTATGTGAAGGACATGTCTACCAGACCGAGAAAAAGAAAAGATAAGGAAGCGAATACATCATACGATGAGCCAAAGCGCCACATAGTTCTTTCAGGAAAAAGGGACATCCTGGGAGTGGAGGGCAAGACAGACATGTCTGAAGATTATGAAAAGTTTCATGAAATTCCTCCCTTCAAAGTCAAGGCTGACCCAAGCATCCTGATAAACGATGAAGATTATCCATGGTTACGGCGCAATAAGCAAATGACACAAGTGAAGAAAAAGTGAAGACTTTTTTCGGCAACTATTATGATGATACCATGCCAACTTTGTAACAAACGAGTATGATACCATTGTCCGTTTGTACTATTCAAATTTCAATACTACTTGCACTAACAGAAAGTTTGTAATTGGTTTTACCAGAAAGAATTAAAAAATAAAGCAAAAAACAAAAGAAAATAAATAATGCAGAAAACAAAAAAAACTTGCAAAAAAAATAAAAAATAGCAACAATAAGTATTTCATTGTAAGTAGAAACAAAATAAAATAAATAAAGCAACAAAGAAATCAAATAATTTCAAATTTAAACTATTCAAATTTGAATACTACTTGCACTAACAGAAAGTTTGTAATTGGTTTTACCAGAAAGAATTAAAAAATAAAGCAAAAAACAAAAGAAAATAAATAATGCAGAAAACAAAACAAAAAAACTTGCAAAAAAAATAGCAACAATAAGTATTTTGTTGTAAGTAGAAACAAAATAAAATAAATAAAGCAACAAAGAAAATAATGAAAGTTTATAATTTTTGTGACCTAAAAGAAAAAAGAAATCACTAAAAAACTATAAGTATTTAGTTCTAAGTAGAAATGAAAAAATAAATAGAAAAAAAGAAAAAAAAATGCCACCTACTGGGCCAGCACGGCCTGAATACGACTAGGAACCCAACCATGGGCCAGGATTCAGGCCCGCAGCAGGCCCAGTAGGCCCACAAACATTGCACTGTCGAATTAGGCCCGTAAGCCTGCATTTCAGATGAGTTCGAGAGGAGAGAGGCAGCGCAGCTTATAAACTGGTGCTGGCCTCTCTCAACTAACGAGGTGGGACTAAACATCCCACCGCACCGCGCCAGCAAGGCCTTTGGTCCCGGTTGGTGGCACCAACCGGGACTAAAGGGTGGTATTAGTCCCGGTTGGTGGCACAAACCGGGAATAATACACCCCTTTAGTCCCGGTTGGTGGCACCAACCGAGACTAAAGGCCCCTCCTTCCCGCCCTTTGGGCTGCTGAAAAGGGACCTTTAGTCCCAGTTGGTGGCACCAACCGGGACTAAAGGGGGGTATTAGTCCCGGTTTGTGCCACCAACCGGGACTAATACTCCTCCTATATAACCAACACTCGCGAAAATTTCTCCTTCCCCGCCCCCGACGCCTCCTCACTCTGCCCCGGCCGTCGCGCCGTCGCCCCGTCGCGCCGTCGCCGTCGCCCCCAACGCCGCCCCGTCGCCGTCGCCCCGCCCCGCCCCGCGCCCCCGCGCCGCCCCGCCCCGCCCCGTCGCCGTCGCCCCGTCGGCGTCGCGCCGCCCCGCCCCGCCGCGCGATGTGAGGGTTTTCTTTTTTTGTTTATATATAGTTGCTGTATATAT
>LR738713.1:876093186-876105839 GCA_902687465.1 Secale cereale
GATGATGGAGTCGTACTCGCCGCGATTCAGATCGCCGAAGATCCTAGCACCGAAGCAACGGTGCCTCCGCGTTCTTCACACGTACGGCTCGGGGACGTCTCCTCCTTCTTGATCCAGCAAGGGGTGGAGGAGAGGTTGATGGAGAACCGGCAGCACGACGGCGTGGTGGTGATGGTGGAGGAGAATTCCAGCAGGGCTTCGCCTAAGCACCGCGGGAGAAGAAGATGTTGTGGGAGAGGGAGGGCAGCACCGAGGCACGAACTTGTGTTGGCTGCCCTCCCTCTACCTCTCTATATATAGGGGGAAGGAGGAGAGGGGGGCGCCCCTAGGGTTTCCCCTAGGGGGGCCGGCGGCCAGGGCATGGGGGGGGCGGCGGCCAAGGGCCAGGCCCTAGGGTTTCCCCCCCTAGGTGCCTTGCCCCCCACTCCAAAGGGGTGCGGCTGCCCTAGGGGGTCCCACCCCCTTAGCCGCATGAGGAGAGGGCCCAGGGGGGGGGGCGCACAGCCCCTTGAGGGCTGTGGTGTCCCTCCTTGTGGCCCATTAGGCCCAGAACTACTTCCGGACCCCCCGAAACCCTTTCCGGTACTCCGCCGATTTCCCGATGCTCCCCGGAACACTTCCGGACTCCGAAACCTTTCATCCTATATATCAATCTTCGTCTCCGGACCATTCCGGAGACCCTCGTCATGTCCGGGATCTCATCCGGGACTCCGAACAACCTTCGGTAACCATGCACTCTTCTCACTAACAACCCAAGCGTCACCGAACCTTAAGTGTGTAGACCCTGCGGGTTCGGAAACCATGTAGACATGACCGAGACACTCCCAGGTCAATAACCAATAGCGGGATCTGGATACCCATATTGGTTCCCACATGTTTCTTGATGATCTCATCGGATAAACCACGATGTCAAGGATTCAGGCAATCCCGTATACAGTTCCCTTTGTCTCGTCGGTATGTTACTTGCCCGAGATTCGATCGTCGGTATCTCTATACCTAGTTCAATCTCGTTACCGGCAAGTCTCTTTACTCGTTACCGTAATACATAATCCCGTGACCAACTACTTGGTCACTTTGAGCTCATTGAGATGACGTATTACCGAGTGGGCCCGGAGATACCTCTCCGTCACACGGAGTGACAAATCCCAGTCTCGATCCATGTCAACCCAACAGACACCCTCGGAGATACCTGTAGAGTACCTTTGTAGTCACCCAGTTACGTTGCGACGTTTGGCACACACAAAGCACTCCTACGGTGTCAGTGAGTTACATGATCTCATGGTCATAGGAACTTATACTTGACATGCAGAAAACTATAGCGATAACTGACACGATCAAAAGCTATGTTAACGTTTGGGTCTCGTCCATCACATCATTCTCCTAATGATGTGATCCCGTTATCAAATGACAACTCATGTCTATGACCTGGAAACCGCGGTCATCTTTGATCAACGAGCTAGTCCTGTAGAGGCTCACTAGGGACACAAAGTCTGTCTATTCATCCACACGTGTATTTGAGTTTCCAATCAATACAGTTATAGCATGGACAATAAACGATTATCATGAACAAGGAAATATAATAATAACTCTTTTATTATTGCCTCTAGGGCATATTTCCAACAGTCTCCCACTTGCACTAGAGTCAATAATCTAGCATTACAAGGTAATGAATCTAACACCCATAGAGTCTTGGTGTTGATCGTGCTTAGCCCGTGGAAGAGGCTTAGTCAACGGATGTGCAACATTCAAATCCGTGTGTACTTTGCAAATGTTTATGTCCTCCTCCTTGACCGAATCGCGGATGGAATTGAAGCGGCGCTTTATGTGTCTGGTCCTCTTGTGAAACCTTGGTTCCTTGGCTAGAGCAATGGCACCAGTGTTGTCACAGAACAGAGTCATTGGGTTCAGTGCACTAGGCACAACTCCAAGATCTGTCATGAACTCCTTCATCCAGACACCTTCCTTTGCCGCCTCCGAGGCAGCTATATACTCCGCTTCACATGTAGAATCAGCTACCACGCTCTGCTTGGAACTGCACCAGCTTACCGCTCCCCCGTTGAGAATATATACGTATCCGGTTTGAGACTTAGAGTCATCCGGATCAGTGTCAAAGCTTGCATCGCCGTAACCCTTTACGACGAGCTCTTGATCACCTCCATAAACGAGAAACATATCCTTAGTCCTTTTCAGGTACTTTAGGATATTCTTGACCGCTGTCCAGTGATCCATACCAGGATTACTTTGAAACCTTCCGGCCATACTTATGGCAAGGCTGACATCTGGTCTTGTGCACAGCATTGCATACATGATAGAGCCTATGGCTGAAGCATAGGGGACGACACTCATCTTTTCTCTATCTTCCGCAGCCACTGGGCATTGAGTCTTACTCAACTTTGTACCTTGCAATACCGGCAAGAACCCCTTCTTGGATTGATCCATTTTGAACTTCTTCAAAACTTTATCAAGGTATGTACTTTGTGAAAGTCCTATCAAGCGTCTTGATCTATCTCTATAGATCTTGATGCCCAATATGAAAGCAGCTTCACCGAGATCCTTCATCGAAAAACTCTTGTTCAAATACCCCTTCACGCTATCCAAAAATTCTATATTGTTTCCAATCAGCAATATGTCATCCACATATAATATTAGAAACGCTATAGAGCTCCCACTCACTTTCTTGTAAATACAAGCTTCATTGTAAACTTGTATAAACCCAAACGCTTTGATCACCTCATCAAAGCGAAGATTCCAACTCCGAGATGCTTGCACCAGCCCATAAATGGAACGCTGGAGCCTGCATACTTTGTCAGCATTCTCTGGATCGACAAAACCTTCCGTTTGCATCATATACAACTCTTCCTTAAGAAAACCGTTAAGGAACGCTGTTTTGACATCCATCTGCCAAATTTCATAATCGAAATATGCAGCTATTGCTAACATGATTCGGACGGATTTAAGCATCCCTACGGGTGAGAAAGTCTCATCGTAGTCAATCCCTTGAACTTGTGAAAAACCCTTTGCCACAAGTCGAGCTTTATACACGGTGACATTACCGTCAGCGTCCGTCTTCCTCTTAAAAATCCATTTATTCTGAATGGCCTTCCGCCCTTCAGGTAATACTTCCAAAGTCCATACTTTGTTTTCATACATGGATCCCATCTCGGATTTCATGGCCTCTAACCATTTGTCGGAATCCGGGCCCACCATCGCTTCTCCATAGCTCGTAGGTTCACCGTTGTCTAACAACATGACCTCCAAGACAGGGTTACCATACCACTCAGGTGCAGTGCGTACCCTTGTCGACCTACGAGGTTCGGTAGTAACTTGATCAGAAGCTCCTTGATCATCATCATTGGCTTCCTCTTCAACCTCTGCAGGCTCCACAAAAACATCTTTCTGTGCTGCGCTACTCTCTGGTTGAAGCAGAGGTTCAATAACCTCATCAAGTTCTACCTTCCTCCCACTCAATTCTTTCGAGAGAAACTCTTTCTCGAGAAAGGACCCGTTCTTAGCGACAAACACTTTGCCCTCGGATCTGAGATAGAAGGTGTACCCAACTGTTTCTTTTGGGTATCCTATGAAGACACATTTGTCCGCTTTGGGTTCGAGCTTTTCTGGCTGAAGCCTTTTAACATAAGCATCGCAACCCCAAACCTTGAGAAAAGACAACTTAGGTTTCTTACCAAACCACAGTTCATACGGTGTTGTCTCAACGGACTTAGATGGAGCCCTATTTAAAGTGAATGCAGCTGTCTCTAACGCATATCCCCAAAACGATAGTGGCAAATCGGCAAGAGACATCATAGAACGTACCATATCTAATAGGGTTCGATTACGACGTTCGGACACACCATTACGCTGTGGTGTTCCAGGTGGCGTCAACCGTGAAACAATTCCACATTTTCTTAAGTGATCACCAAACTCATAACTCAGATATTCTCCCCCTCGATCAGATCGTAGGAACTTGATCTTCTTGTTACGATGATTTTCAACTTCACTCTGAAATTGCTTGAACTTTTCAAAAGTTTCAGACTTATGCTTCATCAAGTAAATATACCCATATCTACTTAAGTCGTCAGTGAAGGTGAGAAAATAACGATATCCACCGCGCGCCGTTACACTCATCGGACCGCACACATCAGTATGTATGATTTCCAATAAGTCACTTGCCCGTTCCATTGTCCCTGAAAACGGGGTCCTTGTCATCTTGCCCATGAGGCACGGCTCGCACGTGTCAAGTGATTCAAAATCAAGAGACTCCAAAAGTCCATCAGCATGGAGCTTCTTCATGCGTTTCACGCCGATATGACCCAGACGGCAGTGCCACAAGAAAGTGGTATTATCATTATCAACTCTACATCTTTTGGCATCAATGTTATGAACATGTGTATCATCACTATCGAGATTCAATAAGAATAAACCCCTAACTTCGGGTGCATGACCATAAAAGATATTACTCATATAAATAGAACAACCATTATTCTCTGACTTAAATGAGTAACCGTCTCGCAATAAACAAGATCCAGATATAATGTTCATGCTTAACGCAGGCACTAAATAACAATTATTCAGGTTCAAAACTAATCCCGATGGTAATCGAAGAGCGAGCGTGCCGACGGCGATCACATCAACCTTGGAACCATTTCCCACGCGCATCGTCACTTCATCCTTCGCCAGCCTCCGTTTATTTCGCAGTTCCTGTTTAGAGTTGCAAATGTGAGCAACCGAACCGGTATCAAATACCCAGGCACTACAACGAGAGTTGGTAAGGTACACATCAATAACATGTATATCACATATACCTTTGTTGTTGTTGGCCCCCTTCTTGTCCGCCAGATACTTGGGGCAGTTCCGCTTCCAGTGACCGTTCCCCTTGCAATAGAAACACTCAGTCTCTGGCTTGGGCCCAGCCTTGGGTTTCTTCACTGGATTAGCAACTGCTTTGCCACCCTTCTTAGAGTTACCCTTCTTGCCCTTGCCATTCTTCTTGAAACTAGTGGTTTTATTGACCATCAACACTTGATACTCCTTCTGGATGTCTGCCTCAGCGACTTTCAGCATCGAAAACAGCTCGGCGATGGTCTTGTTCATCCCTTGCATGTTATACTGCTGCACGAAGCTCTTGTAGCTTGGAGGGAGTGACTGGAGAATTCTGTCAATGATAGCCTCATCCGGGAACACAAGTCCCAGATCAGCTATGCGGGTATAGTACCCAGACATCTTCAGCAAGTGCTCACTGACAGACGAATTCTCCTCCATCTTGCAAGCAAAGAATTTATCGGTGGTCTCATACCTCTCGATCTTAGCATTCTTTTCAAAGATGAACTTCAACTCCGTGTACATCTCATATGCACCATGACGTTCAAAACGCCTTTGAAGTCCTCCTTCCAAGCCGTACAACATGGCACACTGCACCATCGAATAGTCATCCGAACGCGTCTGCCAGACGTTCATAACGTCTGCAGAGGCTCCAGGAGCGGGGGGTTCACCTAGCGGTGCATTTAGGACATAAACCTTTTGGGCAGCTGTGAGGATGATCCTCAGATTGCGGAGCCAGTCCACAAAGTTGCTCCCGTCATCTTTCAGTTTAGCTTTCTCTAGGAACGCATTAAAATTCAGGGGAGCTACTGCGCGAGCCATCTACAACCAAAATTTGCAAAGACATTTTAGACTATTGTTCATGATAAGTTGAGGCCGGATGAAAAGTTTGAGATCTCAGAAATCTCGCGCTCCGGCGAGCCGATTGACCCCATCCGGACAAAGAACGCATTTGTTAATCAGTGCGGGGTTCTGGTTAGGGACAAGATCCCGATCAGCATCCATCAATGGTTAAAGCCGGCTGCAAATGACGCTCAGGTGTCTTATGTCACTGATATGCAGAAAGAAGATCTTTGGACTGAGCTGAAGTCAAATTTCATCCTACAGCCAGAGGATGATCCGGCGAAGCCAGTTAAAGAGGACTTAATCAAGTCTGCTGCTCTTTCAAAGATGGCAGACCAATTCAGGGCATGGAAGAAAAAACTGAATAAGTTTGTCAAAGATAAAAAGACTCCAGAATTCGTGGGCATATATGAGAAGATCAAGGATGACTGGCCCGCATTTGTGGCCTATAAGACATCGGAAAAGAGTCAGAAGATGTCGGAGACAAACCGGATAAATGCTGCGAAGAAGAAGCATCACCATCGCACGGGGTCAGGTGGCTACCTCCACTACTAGAAAAAAGCTCATTAGTGGCGCACCACTTTTGGGTATTAGTGTTGGGAAACGTTGCATGGAAAACAAAAATTTTTCTCTACGTTCACCAAAATCAATCTAGTAGATGCAACTACGAGGGGAGAGTAGGATCCACATACCCTTGTAGATCGCTAAGCGGAAGCGTTATGAACGCGGATGATGGAGTCGTACTCGCCGCGATTCAGATCGCCGAAGATCCTAGCACCGAAGCAACGGTGCCTCCGCGTTCTTCACACGTACGGCTCGGGGACGTCTCCTCCTTCTTGATCCAGCAAGGGGTGGAGGAGAGGTTGATGGAGAACCGGCAGCACGACGGCGTGGTGGTGATGGTGGAGGAGAATTCCAGCAGGGCTTCGCCTAAGCACCGCGGGAGAAGAAGATGTTGTGGGAGAGGGAGGGCAGCACCGAGGCACGAACTTGTGTTGGCTGCCCTCCCTCTACCTCTCTATATATAGGGGGAAGGAGGAGAGGGGGGCGCCCCTAGGGTTTCCCCTAGGGGGGCCGGCGGCCAGGGCATGGGGGGGGGGGGCGGCGGCCAAGGGCCAGGCCCTAGGGTTTCCCCCCCTAGGTGCCTTGCCCCCCACTCCAAAGGGGTGCGGCTGCCCTAGGGGGTCCCACCCCCTTAGCCGCATGAGGAGAGGGCCCAGGGGGGGGCGCACAGCCCCTTGAGGGCTGTGGTGTCCCCCCTTGTGGCCCATTAGGCCCAGAACTACTTCCGGACCCCCCGAAACCCTTTCCGGTACTCCGCCGATTTCCCGATGCTCCCCGGAACACTTCCGGACTCCGAAACCTTTCATCCTATATATCAATCTTCGTCTCCGGACCATTCCGGAGACCCTCGTCATGTCCGGGATCTCATCTGGGACTCCGAACAACCTTCGGTAACCATGCACTCTTCTCACTAACAACCCTAGCGTCACCGAACCTTAAGTGTGTAGACCCTGCGGGTTCGGAAACCATGTAGACATGACCGAGACACTCCCAGGTCAATAACCAATAGCGGGATCTGGATACCCATATTGGTTCCCACATGTTTCTCGATGATCTCATCGGATGAACCACGATGTCAAGGATTCAGGCAATCCCGTATACAGTTCCCTTTGTCTCGTCGGTATGTTACTTGCCCGAGATTCGATCATCGGTATCTCTATACCTAGTTCAATCTCGTTACCGGCAAGTCTCTTTACTCGTTACCGTAATACATAATCCCGTGACCAACTACTTGGTCACTTTGAGCTCATTGAGATGACGTATTACCGAGTGGGCCCGGAGATACCTCTCCGTCACACGGAGTGACAAATCCCAGTCTCGATCCATGTCAACCCAACAGACACCCTCGGAGATACCTGTAGAGTACCTTTATAGTCACCCAGTTACGTTGCGACGTTTGGCACACACAAAGCACTCCTACGGTGTCAGTGAGTTACATGATCTCATGGTCATAGGAACTTATACTTGACATGCAGAAAACTATAGCGATAACTGACACGATCAAAAGCTATGTTAACGTTTGGGTCTCGTCCATCACATCATTCTCCTAATGATGTGATCCCGTTATCAAATGACAACTCATGTCTATGACCTGGAAACCGCGGTCATCTTTGATCAACGAGCTAGTCCTGTAGAGGCTCACTAGGGACACAAAGTCTGTCTATTCATCCACACGTGTATTTGAGTTTCCAATCAATACAGTTATAGCATGGACAATAAACGATTATCATGAACAAGGAAATATAATAATAACTCTTTTATTATTGCCTCTAGGGCATATTTCCAACAATTAGTGGCGCACCTCTGGTGCGCCACTATTACCACGCCACTAGTAATGGGTATTAGTGGCGCACCAGAGGTGCGCCATTACTAATCCAGATATCAGTGGCGCACCACCTGGTGCGCCACTACTAAGTATAAGGGTGCGCCACTGATATTTTTTCAAAAAAAAAAATTTCAATTTTTTTTTTCAAATTTTATTTCAGAATTGCTACAGGTGCGCCACTGATATTGCTACAGGTGCGCCACTAGTAACAATTTTTTTTTTCAAATTTTTTTCCAGAATTTTTTTTTTCAATTTTGGCGGGAATTTTTTTTCCTTAATCTCGGGTCACTATGGCTTAATCTCGGGTCAATATGGCTTAATCTCGGGTCAAATCGCACTCCGTGGTCAAACTTCCCAGAAGGTCACCCATCCTACACTACTCCAGCCCAAGCACGCTTAACTTCTGAGTTCTATCCAACCCCAGCACCAGCTCACTTAGCAGGCACTTGTTGATATATCTATCATATCAATCCTATTAAACCTTGTTAATGTCTGGGAGTT
Source organism: Secale cereale (assembly GCA_902687465.1). Classification (NCBI taxonomy): domain Eukaryota; kingdom Viridiplantae; phylum Streptophyta; class Magnoliopsida; order Poales; family Poaceae; genus Secale; species Secale cereale. The sequence continues at coordinate 876,101,738 of LR738713.1, forward strand.
TGTTCATGTTCATGAGTGTGATGAAATTTTGAAAAAATATTTCAAACTTCCCGGTCATTTTACATATCATATTTTTCAAAAAAACTATTTTTTTTCAAAAAAAACATTTTTTCAAAAAAAAAAACCATTTTTTTCCCAAAAAAACATTTTTTCAAAAAAAATATTTATTCCAAAAAAAATAGTTTTTCAAAAAAAAAACTATATTAGTGGCGCACCACACCCACGGTGCGCCACTACTATTTTTGAATTTTTTTGAATTTTTTTGAATCTAGATCTTAAAAGCCCCGTATCTTTTATTCGGTTAGGTTTTTGGGGATTCTAAGAATCTTCAACGGGGTTCCCCCGGTTGAATTCGGATGTAACTTTTCGAGTCGATGCTTTTTCATATAAAAAACTTTTTCATCGGAGTTCGTATGCAAAAGTTATGCCCATTTTACAAATTCTCGAGAGATTTTGCAAAAAAAGTCGAAATTCATGTTTGTAAATTTTGCTAACAACTAGACCACAAATCACATTGGAATCTTATTTTTTTGACATTTCTATCATTTTCTTTTATTTATTTTTTTAACTGAAAAGGCGGTCCAAGGGGGGGGGTGCATTTGGTGAAAATGCGTCCCAGGTTACCAGTGGCGCACCCCTTCACTGGTGCGACACTAGTAGCCAGGAATACTAGTGGCGCACCAGTGAAGGGGTGCGCCACTGCTATGGTTTTTTTTTTGGACCACCATGCCCAGCCTTACCAGTGGCGCACCAGGGCAAGGTGCGCCACTACTATCAAAAATAGTAGTGGCGCACAGTAGTGGCGCACCTTGTCCTGGTGCGCCACTGGTAAGCCTGGGCATGGCTGGTTACTGTTCAAAAACATAGTAGTGGCGCACCCCACACCTGGTGCGCCACTAGTAATGTCACTATTAGTGGAGCACCTGTTTGTGGTGCGCCACTGCTATATAGTAGTGGCGCACCACATCTCTGGTGCGCCACTAACAGTGATATTACCTATAGCCTTTTTTCTAGTAGTGCTCAGAGCCCGGCCTAAGTGGGCCAAGGCTAAGAATGATCTGCTTGAGAAAGGGATCGAACCAGAGACAATGCAATGGCCAGACCGTTGCCGGACTTGGTTCTTCGGGGCTGGCGGAACCTTGGACCCTGTATCAGGGAGGTGCATTTGGACGGACAAGCAATTGGAAACACCACTCAGGAAGATGCGGCAGTGTATCAAAGCAGTGCATGAAGGGACGTTCTTCCCCGACAGAGAGAACGACGAGCTGACAATGGCCCTCGGGAATCCTGAGCACCCTGGACGGACACGAGGCACGCTAGGCTCCCTTCCGTGGTGTGCTGGGTTTCCGGACGCAGGCGGCTACAAAATCCACTAGAGGAGGAAGAAAATGGAGTAGACCGAACTGCAGGCGCTGCGGGCCAGAATACAAGCGATAGAGGAACGGGAAGCAAATCGGGACAAAAGAATTGCCGAAGCTTCCCCCGAAGCTACCCTGCCATCTCAGCGGAGAAGCAGCGTGGCTTCCACCGAGCTGCTTCAGCCGGAGCCTGTCTTGACGGCTACTGCCAGGTATCCCGTGGATGCTATCACGGAGGCACAAAATTGCCACCTTATGGCGCAGTGGATGAATCTGAAGGTCAAGGCGGCTGCTGGCTCTGTTTATCCTACTGGACCCGGCGACACTTTTCACTGCCGGCCGATTCCAGAAGGATATGCTAGGGTGATGGTGGATGAAATTACGGAGGGATTTGAGGAGCTCCAGCTTGACCACCCTACCGGTGAAGGGGAGACTCGGCTGGGTTCTTCACTGAAGACTCCATGCCTATGGCGGAAGGACCTCATCAACATTCTCAACTGGACGCCTCCGCCTCCTCCTCCTCCTCCGGCGAGTCAGGGCACTCCGCCTCCTCCACCGCCTCCCCCTCCGGCGAGTGACGATCAGGGCACTCCGGCTCCTTCTCCGGCGCGTGGCGGCACTCCGCCTCCTTCGCCGCCGGCGCGTGGCGGCACTCCGCCTCCTTCGCCGCCGGCGCGCCCGAGCAGCCAGCCTGCTCCTCCTTCTCCGCCTAGTCAGCAAGGGCGGAAGAGACCTGCCGCCGCTCCGGCTGCTCCTGCTCCGGCGCGTAAGCAAGGAAAAAAGACAGCCGCTTCGTCTGGTCTGGCGACGTCTAGCAGTACAGCCAGAGGCGGGAGGCGATGCAGATTCGGTCCTTCTGTCACGCCTCTAGAGAAGTTACCATATGAGAGGTCCGACGAGGAAAACACGAAGATAGCTCAAGGCGAAGTGAAGGACTGGCTTGAAGGGTTGAAAGCACAGAGACATCCACCTCCGGAGGAGAAGATAGATGCGGTGAAAGCAAAGCGCACTCTTGCTGCCCTGAAGCAACCAGCGAAAAGTAAGCCGAAGGACAACTATGACCGCATGATTCAAAAGTCATTTCAAGAAGCGAAGCGGTCGGGAAGTACTAAAAGTGATCAAAGGTTAGCAGAAGGACGAGCTGGGAAACAAATTGCCTAGCTCGGCGAACAAGCGGACCAATCGTGCCCCCCGCTCAAGGTGTCTAGCGACATGGTCGCTAATGATCGGAGGATGGTGCCCGGTTATGCCAATCTTGGAGATTACGTGTCCGACGATGTACAATATGATTTCTTGGACGTGCAGATAGAAAGATACGAGTACAAAAAGCCTCTCGTCAAAAATGAAAGATCTCTATCAACGAATATGCGAAGATTGCATGATTGGTACTTGAAAATCTCCAGAGAGTCTGGGGGGAGGGATAGCTTGTATTTGAGAGTTAAACCGGAGCATGACCTCGTTGGAATTGAACTATTGCCTGTTCCATTTGAGGAGTTCTATCAGTTTTTCAATCAATTGGCCCTCGATAAAACAACGGTCACCTGCTACTGTCTGTAAGTAGTACTACTTCTGTCATTAAGTCTCTCTATATAGCTGATCTTCATTGCATGTATTTATAATTATCCTCACTATATTATGCAAATTGAAGATCGTCGAATTGAAGAAAAGACAAGTAGGTGATATTGGGTTCATTAACACATACCTCATAGATGCAACCGAGGTTAAATTGCGTCCCTCAGATACCGAGACCAACTTGCTACGATTGTTGGTGGTAAATGAAAACAAAGATATAATACTCTTTCCTTACAACTTCAAGTGAGTGTTACTGTCTTGTGCATATTTGGTTTCCCTTATATATCAGTCAAGGTTATAGTAATGTAATTGATGAGTTCATGCATGCGTGCGCAGCTTCCACTATATTCTCTTAGAGATTAAGCTTGAGAAGGGAGTAGTAACTGTCTTGGACTCTAAACGTAAAGATCCCGAGAAGTATGCGGACATGACTCAAATGCTCGATAGGTAAGTTAAATCGATCAATATTATCCACCATGCATATCAGCAACTTCATTTCTGATATCAAGTAATTGTTTTCTTTCTCTGGCAGGGTTTGGAGAAAATTCACCAAAAAGCTCCGGGACTGCCGAAGAAGCTAGAATTTAGATACCCAAAAGTAAGTACTATAAAGTAGCACGTTCCGCGCGGGCATCTCCTATATCTTGATTCAAGCGCTAGTTTCATCAATACCATTTGGCAGTCTTGCTTATCAGTTTGATTGACCTCTATTTCTTGTAAAGTGGCTGTGGCAGGAACTCGGGAATGATTACTGTTGATACTACATTTGCGAGTCCATCCGCCACACGACCTGTGAGCGGGGCTACTCTGAAGCACAATTTGAAGTGCGTAAGCAATTAATAATATTCACAAATTTATAGAATCATTTCATGTATTGACCCCCTACTTCAAATTAGATGTTTCGGATGCGGGATGAACTCCTAACACCAGATCGTCTGCGAGCAATTCAAGAGGAATTGGCGGCATTCTTCCTTGAACACGTGATCGCGCCAGACGGAGAATACTATGTGGACCATGCGTCCATCCTATAGGAGATTATATTTGTATGAGATAATTATTGTATATATGTACCCGGTAGTGTCGGATAGATATACGAGAACTTGTTGTTCGATCAATCTCTCGGAGAAGGAGAGGTCGTCGATATTACTTCTCTGTGTATGCATATATATATA
>LR738713.1:876105982-876138991 GCA_902687465.1 Secale cereale
AAAACAAAAACCACAGCCACAGAAATGCTGACGTGTGGATGCATTTTGGTCCCGGTTGGTGCCACCAACCGGGACCAAAGCCCCTCCTGCCTGGGCTCGGCGCACAGGCCACGTGGACACCCATCTGCCCCGGTTCTGGATTGAACCGGGACTAAAGGGTCAGAGCATTAGTACCGACACTTTAGTCCCGGTTCAGGAACCGGGGCTAAAGGCCCAAACGAACCGGGTCTGATGACCCTTTATCTACTAGTGTCTGTCCCTTCCTAGTAGGACCGACACTTGTTCCTTTGTGCATGGAATGTTGATGTTTTTGTTCTTTTGTATATGGATAAGAGTATTTGGGGCTTGGCTTAATTAGGAAGGAAATTCTATGTGGATAAATTGTTACTCGGCCAATTCTGTTGTTGGCCTCATGTTGGAAATTCTATGTGATTGGCCTCGGGACTACAGATTTTCTTGAGTACACATTTTCTTGAATACTGATTCATTGCTTGACATTTGCTTGAGTACTACAGATTCAATTTTAGAGCTTGGCTCCTGATCTTTATATAATGTGTACTGCAAGGTGAATGGTTTATTTGCTTGAGTATATAGAACATATCTATTATCTCGAAATGTACTAATATATCAAACTGAACAAGATATATGTTTTCTGCTAGCATGGTTATATGTCCATCATTTAACCACTATTTTGTCGAAATACAAGGATGTCTGGTGTGTTTGCATATGCAGAAAATCTTCTTGTCGTTGCACCTGTAGGCGTCTTGCTCCACGGATCTGCAGGTCGACCCCTCCTTTCCCTTTTCTTTTTTTGTAGGTTTCTTTCTGTATTTTGTTTGCTGGTTGTGTGCCTGTGTTTATGTATTGTTGGGCTCGGTATGGTGTGCCTCTCATTGGGGTAGGTGTGCACGGTAGCAAATCGGTGCCTTCCTTTGTTTCCTTCTTATGTTGGTGTGGCAAACCAGTGCATATGTTTGTCTCTGGTTGGATTTTAGTGCTTCTCAATTCTTCTTTGTTTGTTTGCTTATGGGTGCCACGTGTGTGCCTTTTCCTGCTTATTTGGATATTGCTAAGGCTGGGATTTTTCCATTCGGTGAGCATGGGTTGGTAGGATTGTGGTCAAGAGGGTGTGGATGCATGCGGGCATGTGCCTTTTTGATTTGTCCGGTGCATCATATGCCTTTTGGATTGGTCTGCTGCGTTTGGATTGGTCCAGTGGCCTTCTGAAAAAGGATGGAAAAAATGGCCTGTTCTCTATCTTCTGTTGGTTGATTTGGTCTCCCTGGGTTAGTATGTTTTGATCGATCATTTCTTATGTTCATGTGTCTTGAGGGTTGTATGTCTCATATGGTTTGTCTGGAAGAGAGTGCTGGGTCTGGGCTCATTGGGGTTTGCTTGATGTTGTTTTTGGGTTTGAGATTCAACTGTTCTGATGACCGTGCTTCTTTATGGCTACACCCACTGCTTTATTGCTTTGACGTACGTACAAGCCCAAATGTCCTGAGATTGCGGACGCCCTATTGTTAGCGTGTTTGTGACAGGGCCGAATAAGTGGTAATGGGATGGAGGGTAATTGAAAGTAATAGTTGTCTTCATGCACCATGGTTCTGTTTCTATGCAATTCCATTGCATTGTTCCGGTTTGTTGTATGTAGATGCCTATTTTGTAGTCTCACAGTCTAATTAAGTGTAATAATAGGGAGAAAGATTATGCTACTCTGCTTTAGCTCACAATTCCAAATCTAGAGTCGCATTTTTTGTTCATTAATATTTCTGACCCATAATGATTACTCCTCTTTGTTTTATTGTATGGTTAGCCAATTATAAATATTTTATTATAGGTATATATTTTTCTGTATGGTGTATATTATGGGAGTTATTTCTAACGCACCTTAATATTATTTGTTTTCAGGAGTAAAAAGTCGTTTGGAGTGAGTAGTGACAGAAGTACCATCAGCTCAAATGATTGCACTCACCAAGCTGGCAAAAGGAGGAAACTTGAAAACGTCATCTCAGCAAGGTATGTTACTACTTTCTTTTGGGGGTTCAAATTGCCACATTTTCTGGGATCTCTTGGGTTTAGTTTTCGGTCCATTCTATACTATAGTTAGAAAGTTTGTCTCATTTCTTACACTAATTACGGGATCAGATTTCGTATAAATTTATTTGCTATATTTGTTCGACTTCGGCCATGACTTAGCATGATTAAGGTAACATGCACAAAAGAATCAAGTGTTTTCCCTACCAACTGATAGTGTCATATTCCTTTACATATCAGCTTAAATTGTGGCAACAATTTTTCCTAGTGTTTACCGCCTACAAGTGCTATGTATCTCTAAACATCTGCATAGGTGGTTGACTGATTTGACTATAACCAAACTGCATCGCGCGTTATTCTGATAAACAACGATGCCTTTCTTACATAGGTTGTTTGATGCGTTTGTGCTCATTGGCGGGACGGTGCAAGGCGCAACTCCGACGCGGTTCCTCGCCGGTTGGACGACGTTCAGGCGCAACCCCGGCGTGCACTGAGTATTGCTTCGGCTACAACCTCCCTCGGTGAGCTCCATCTTCCTCCTGTTCCTCTGCTATGGCTACTGTATGTGACATCCAGAAATAAGAGATGGATGTTCCTACAAGCCTCCTCAGAGCTCAGTGATTCTCGACCGTCGGATCATTTCCCTTGATGCGTTTTCGTCCGTTGGATCGAGATCTGGAGAAGGCTGGGCCGCTGGATCTGGGATCGACACTGCTGGAATGAATAGTTCCAGCCCGGACGTGCCACCACGCGTTATTTTGGTGCCCCACGAGGGTATTCTCATCATTTTGCTTTGTCTGTGGCGGTGGTGTTCGTGCTAGGGCGATGATGATTAACTATGGCTGAAATAAGTGTGCCTTTGAGCAATCGAGGTACCCGTGGGTATCAAGTTGGATCCTCCCTGTTGTCTCTAGAATCCTTTTTGATCCTGTGATAACTATTGATCTGTCCTTGGATGGTCATTCTTGTTGATTGATAACCAGGGCAGCTCCATTGTATAAAAAGATTGATCTGGTGATAAGAGATGATGGGGGTAGGTTATATGATCGAGGAAAGGCAAATCTGAGCCCACTATGCAATGAACATCAAACCCTTTTTATTTGTATTTAAAGGCGTTGCTTTGCTTGTGATTATGATGTTTGTTGTGGTTGATTCTGCTACCTCTTTCTATTTCGGGACTTTGTGTTGTTTGTTGGTTTGTGTTGTTGTCTTTATCATCTTCAGGCGTGCCATGCTCTTTCCCCTGTATTTTGGTATCTATAGACTGCATGCACAGTACTTTGGGAGTTGAAGTGATTATCAGTCTCTTTGAAGAAGCTTCCCTCCATGAAGGGCTTTGGGAGTTGAAGTGATTACAGCTTTGGTAATGAAACCAAGTGCTAAGTTGACACGTTTCACTCCCGATTTTGGCTTTTGATGCTACAGATATGTTCTAGATGCAAGTGAAGGGTGAGTTCATATTTATTTTAGTTATGATTATGATTCCATTATCAACCTTTCAATCTGGTCACTTACTTTTGCTAGATGCTTGATGTTTCTTCAATTGGAAACTTGATTTCTTAGTTCACTTCTCAGTCCTCTTATGGGGATGATAATATGTATATGATCATATGTGGTCATGTGTATTTTATTCGAGCAAATATGGCATATATCTGTAGCATTAGGGCGACCAGTACATAAAGGTAAATGTCAGTACTCTTAAGACTAAAGAGGCCTCTTCTAAGATGGACATATGAGTCTCATGTGCCCCTTCTCAATTAAGACTTTAGAAGTAATCAGACTTGCTTTCTTTTTCTTCTTGCACTTAGTGTGTGCACATATTTGTTAATTGTTTATCACTTAGAAGAGTAGCGATGCATTGGCTATGCTAGCTTATAATGGGTGCAAATGACTAGCTGGACCGGAAGAAGCATGAGGCTAAATTGTCCACGCCTCTACAGTTCAAATTTTACTCTTAAACATGAGCAATGGGAGCTCAGATCCCACTACAGGTGCAACAAGAGTTGTTCCAGAAATACGCATGAGAACTACAGAAACACAAGTTAGATATATCCATAAGAACTACGGAACACTGATTTTACTGCTAGCTGGCTCGAGCATGAAAGACCTCTTGTGGTCGGCTAACACCTCTTCTACACTGTGTGCATACATTCACTTGGTTTTTAGAATTTTTTTAATGCTCCCGTCCTATTATTAGGAACACGCAGCTACAGGGTTTTGGTTAAGATCTGATACAATTATGCAAAACCGTATAAGATTCTGACAACCTAAGTGGTGTGTAATTCCTTTTGTTCTAAATTAATGCCTTCTTATATTTGGAGATTAACATATAGACAACATAAGAATCATATGAGATGTCCATGTCCTACTTGATTTCCTCTTTGTTTTCCAGCGTCACCTTGCATTGCTTTGCCTCCTTAGAGTTCACTTCCTCGCAACATTTTAGTTCCACAAGAGGTAGTTCCAGTTAATTTTCTTTGTCTCTTGCAATTGTTATGCAGATCGATTCCATCTCATGTTTTCCCCTTGCATTTGGCACGGTCATAATGGAATTTAAAATCTCCAATCCATTTTCCAGATACACTGCTGGTATTGTTCCACAACCTGTTTACACATCAGAGAAGTCCTCATCTACTGCTGGTTTGACAAGAATTGTTATGAAATAACATGAAGCCGGTGAATTTATACTCAGTTAATATAAATGCAGTTGATCATACCATACTCCTACTCGAATAAAAATTATCTTAGTGTTCTACACTGAAGATGTCATATGTTGTTTAATTATTTTATAAGCGTTCATCACTACATTGTTGGTAGTGAAAGGCTTCACATAATTTCATACATGTTGCACATCATGAGATTAACCTATACAAGAATGTACTTATAACCTTATGATGTGTGTGATGTTGGGTTGCAGCCTTTGTATGCTGAAAGGTTTTTTTTCCTTCCTTACATTTTCTTCAATGTGCATTATTGACTAGACGTATGTTTACAATGTGGCATTGTTTGGGAATTCTACATTCTTTTCATGCTTCCATTATTTCCTGCCCCATTTATATGTTATGTTCACTGGTATGTCAGGTATGTTCGCTTATCCCTTGCAAGACTTAGAGAAGATGGCATGGATCTCACGGGACAACATAAGAGACCATAGTAGAGGAAAATATGCAAACATGACAGGTCTTGGCCTCTCAACATTTTCTATTATTTGTCACGTGTCTTACTTTTTGTGTAAATATGATGCTTTAGCTTATAGGTCTTCGGCAAGTGGATATAAGCTCATTGGACCGAGCGGGCATGTCTATTGAGATAATCTTTCTATGTTTAGGAATTGTGGTCTCTTGATCCATGACAATATGTTCTATGGTAGAAAGTACAATAGTAAGCTTGAATGATTGAGATAAATAAGGATGATCCAAGTAATTTTTTGTAAGCTAGGTTGCTTAACTAATGAAGGTAAAATTTGCTTCCCTTATTAGACCCGAGTAATCAATGAATTTTACACTATCGATGAATGCCATCAGCTTGTGTTTTTTTACCATTAATGTCTAATTCTCCAGGCTTTTTAAAAATGATGGCTATGCTCAACCTGTTCGTACTAACCAACAATAACAACTCAGTTGTATCCATCATTTCCTATTCATTGGTTATAACAATTGACTTGTGTATGGGTTCATCCGATATATATTCTTGGATAAACGATGGTTTGGCGATGCTATTAGTTCTTCATGAAAAGTTGAAGGAGGATTTCTGATATTATTTTATTGCTAACGAGTCATGCCTATAAGCTTTCTGTATTTGTTCGCCGCGAGTAGCAATGGGGCATTGCACACTTACCTATGTATACTGCTATCGTTGGTCTTTTCGTATAAAGGCCTTGCTATCATCATGTATGGTCCTTCTTACCTAATGTGTATTATGAAATGGTATTTTGACCTGTGAAATGTATTCCTAATCCTGGTATGTAGAACTGCCTTTCTGAACATGATGTCTAAGTTGTACAGGACCAAGAGCGCACAGAGGAAGCTCTTCTACGCCACGCCGGCGACAGGAATAGGGAATATCCAGTCCACGATGCCATCAATGAACAAGGTAAACACGAGCTGTCGGTCACTTATGAATTACATAATTTTTTATTGTCGATCTAGGGTTCATGTGAGTAACTCTTACTGTTCTTTGGGCCGTGTATAAAAATACTGCTTGGTTTTCAGTAGTGTAGCTGCAGTTCTATTGTTGTGAGAGTCTCATGGTTCATTAGAACGCCCTTCTCAGATAGAATACTCCAGATCTATTGAATGTGATTTAGTTGTGGCATTGATTTCTATTTAGTACGAGTACTCAACTAATGATGAATCTATTAGGCGATCTAAATACCAGAAGTTCAAAGATTAGCTTGTGCCACCGTTGATTTTTTACTTAACGTGTTATTCTTATTTTTGAGCTTGCAGGCCTGGCACATTCCGTTTCCAAATATATTATACCTATCTATCGTTTGTCGTCTCAAGCAAAAGAGCGTGAGGTATTTGCGCCAATTGCTTTCTTCACACCACGGTCATGGCTTTGATAATCAATGGATGTCATGATCTCCTATTCTAACTCTGGCAAGTATCCGATGATAGATGCTATCACCAGCTCTTGTGATGTACCATGTCAACTACCGTATGATCTCCCTCTTATTTTGTGAACACGGCCTCTTAGGCGTGTCTATCCTTCTTTTTGTACCCAATATCTACCTTGTACGAACATTGCACTATGAACATTGCGTTTACCATGTATGGACATTTGCATCCTTTAAATGTTTTGTGGTGGCTATGGAGATGTGTTGTACTATTGTTCTGGTATCCATTGATGATGTCTTGCTCTTATTATCTATGAATATATTTTTGTTATCATGTTTGAGTACGCATGCTAAGCCTGGCTTCCTACTAAATTGAGAATTATTTGCGTGGCCAGATTGTTGGGACCGGCACCCTCGCGCCAAGGCGCGCTGCCAATCTAGTGTTTTGTGATGGGGGGTCGTACCGAAGCGCCGCCGCTGTTGCACGTCGCACCCGCCACCCGCCGCCGCCGCTTCCGCCACCCCTCTCCTACCCGTAACCTAGCCGCCGCCAGCCCCAACCCGCCCCTCCTTCCATGATGCCGCCATGAGCTCCTCCGTCTCCACCGCCTCTAATCTCTTTCCCGGTCAGGATGTCACCCTCGTTCGTGATCTCAACACCCACGAGCCCGTCCCGGTGGTTCTTGATCAATCCACCGCCTCCTACTCCTCTTGGAAGTGGTATTTCTCCTTGGTGTTTTGCGAGTACTTGCTCCATGTCCATGTTGATGGCACTGTGGACTCCAGCCTCATGGTAAACGACGAGGAGTGGATGATCCTCGACGCCACCATTATCCGCTGGTTTTACCTCACCATCTCCAAGGACCTCTTCCACACTGTGGTGGACGACGACGATGCGTACGCCATCTGGACCAAGCTCAATAGCCTCCTCCACGGCGAGTTTTACGGGTGCCAGCAGCTTGACTCATCCATTGACGATTTTTGCATGCGCCTCAGAAAGCTCGTCGATGAGCTCCGTGATCTCGACGAGACGATCGGTGACGAGCTCCTCATCAGCACCCTCACCGCCTGTCTCAACGATGACTTTGGGAACGCCGCCTCCAACGTTACTCTCATCCCAGAACCGACCTTCGCCAAAGTGGTGGCGTACCTCAAGCTGGAGGAGAGGCGGATGAAGATGGCGCGGACCCTGGCCACGCACACCGCCCTCACCACCGGCACCCACGGGGGCCCGATGCCGCCTCAGCCGCGCCCCGCGCCGGCTCTCCCACCCCCACAGGCCGTCTCGCAGGCCCCGGCCCTCTTCCTGCCGCTGCAGTCGGCTGCTAAGAGGGGTCGCTGCGGCGGTCACCGCGGTGTGCACTAGCAGCAACACGCTAACGACGCTCAGGGAGGAGCTGCCCGCCCTCAGCAGCAGCTTCAGCCGGCCCCATGGTACGTGATACGTCTCCAACGTATCTACTTTTCCAAACACGTTTTTCCTTGTTTTGGATTCTAACTTGCATGACTTGAATGAAACTAACCCAGACTGACGCTGTTTTCAGCAGAACTGCCATGGTGTTGTTTTTGTGCAGAAATAAAAGTTCTTGGAATGACCTGAAAATCAATGGAGATTTATTTTGGAATATATAAAAAATATATGCGGAAAGAACCAGACCAGGGGGTCCACACCCTGTCCACGAGGGTGGGGGGCGCGCGGCCCCTGGGCGCGCCCCCTGCCTCGTGGGCCCCCTGTTGCTCCACCGACGTATCTCCCAACTCCATATATTCACTTTCTGGTAGAAAAAAATCAGAGAGAAGGAATTATCGCGTGTTATGATACGGAGCCGCCGCCAAGCCCTAATCTCTCTCAGGAGGGCTGATCTGGATTCCGTTCCGGGCTCCGGAGAGTGGAGATCGTCGCCATCGCCATCATCAACATTCCTCCATCACTAATTCCATGATGCTCATCGTTGTGCGTGAGTAATCCCATCGTAGGCTTGCTGGACAGTGATGGGTTGGATGAGATTTACCATGTAATCGAGTTAGTTTTGTTAGGGTTTGATCCCTAGTATCCACTATGCTCTAAGATTGAAGTTGCTATGACTTTGCTATGCTTAATGGTTGTCACTAGGGCCCGAGTGCCATGATTTCAGATCTGAACCTATTATGTTTTCATGAATATATGTGTGTTATTTATCCTATTTTGCAAGTCAATAGTCACCTACTATGTGTTATGATCCGGCAACCCCGAAGTGACAATAGTCGGGACCACTGCTGGTGATGACCGTAGTTTGAGGAGTTCTTGTATTCACTATGTGTTAATGCTTTGGTCCGGTACTCTATTAAAAGGATGCCTTAATATCCCTTAATTTCCTTTAGGACCCCGCTGCCACGGGAGGGTCGGACAAAAGATGTCATGCAAGTTCTTTTCCATAAGCACGTATGACTATATTCGGAATACATGCCTACATTACATTGATGAACTGGAGCTAGTTCTGTGTCACCCTATGTTATAACTATTACATGAGGAATCGCATCCGACATAATTATCCATCACTGATCCAATGCCTACGAGCTTTTTAACATATTGCTTGTTATTTATTTAGTTTTCCGCTGCTACTGTTACAATCATTACAAAAACACTATCGATACTTTTGCCACCGTTACCGTTACTTCCATATTACCTTGCTACTAAACTACCTTGTTGCAGATACTAAGTTTCCAGGTGTGGTTGAATTGACAACTCAGCTGCTAATACTTGAGAGTATTCTTTGGCTCCCCTTATGTCGAATCAATAAATTTGGGTTGAATACTTTACCCTTGAAAACTTTTGCGATCCCCTACATTTGTGGGTTATCAGTATGCCGGCTAGATTCCGTGCGCCGGTGTTGTGCATCCCTATTCCATGCCGTTCCTTATGCTCCTGATCCTGGCATCCTCGGCGCGTGGCCTCCCTCGCATCAGGTGTTTTACACCGCGTCGCAACCCTACGTGGCGCCTATGGGCCCCTCTCCTTGGCTGCCGCTGGTGCCCCTGGCGGCCCCGCCACAATCGTCGGATCCCGCGCTTCCCCCCGCGCCTTGGGACCCGGCCTTGCTGGCGCCCCTCCACTCCGCTCCCACTCTGTCCACCTACACCGGCGGCGGCGACTGGTACATGGACACCGGAGCTAATGCACATATGACCGCTCATCTCGGTAACCTCCACACCTCCTATCCCGTCCATACTTTCACTCGCATCACCGTCGGCGACGGTTCCTCACTTCCCATTACTCACATAGGGCATGCATCTTCTCCGTCCACGTCTACTCCACTGTCATTATCTAACATCTTAGTCTCTCCTGATTTTATTAAAAATCTTGTTTCCATTCGTTCTTTTACACATGAAAATCATGTTACCGTTGAGTTTGAGTAGTGTGGTTTTTCTGTTAAGGACGCTTGTACCCGGATGGTGCTCCATCGATGTGACAGCCCTGACGAGCTCTACCCGGTCCACTCCACCACCTCCACCACCTCCGTCGCTCCACTTGCCCTTGCCACCGGTGTGGACCTTTGGCATGCTCGCTTGGGTCAACCCAACCCCGCCACCCTTCGTCATATACTTCAGAGTTTTTCATTCATGTGTAATAAGATCGACGATCACTCTTGTCATGTGATACGTCTCCAACATTGTTGACGCTCAAAAATGGCATGATCACAAAGAGTGACTTGGGGCTATAATGGAATGGGGTTAAAATTATGAGTTCATGTCACCATTTGATGGACCTCATCAAGATGATCGAAATAAATATGAAGATGGACCAAAACTGAGCTCAAGTGCAAAAGTTATGACAAGTTCAGAGATGCTCATTGTGACACCAGATTAAAGAATGGCATGAAACCCAATTAAGATGACTTCAAATGGAAAAAGTTTCAACATGAAAGTTGTGCGTCTCGTTGAAACGGTCGATTTTGATATAAAACTCGTCCCAATCCGAGTTCGTATGCAAAAGTTACAGCCATCCGAACACAGCCCTGTCATAGAGCCATAAGTGGCGCGCCCCACCAGTCACGTGTCTGATGGGTAGCGCGAATAACAACCTGTATTGCGTGACCGTTTTGGCCTAGAAGATGGCTTCAAATCGAAAAACGTTCAACATAAAAATTGTTGGTCTCGTCGAAATGGTCAAGATTTCTTTTGGGCTCTTTTCCATCCGAGGTGGTTTACCACCTGAAAATTTACCTGCAAGGTACAGCCAGTTTAAACTGAATAGTTTAGGAAAGTTCGGACAAAACCAATCCGAATTTGGCTAGGGTTTTGGACATGAATCCAAGCCTTTTCCTTGCATGGGAAGTCCAGCCGCCTCTTATATACCTAAGTGGTGATGGCCGATTGAACAACACACAACTGATCAATTCATCTACCACTTTTTATCTTTTATCTTTTCTCCTTAACCCTAGTTCTTCTTCTTCCTCATTCTTCGTTCGTTCTTCTTGTTGCAGGACGGCGATCCTCGAGGCCCTAGGGGCGATCAGGTCGACCTAGGGCAGCCCATAGCCGCCGCGCGTCCAGACGGGGTCCCTCCCGGACGCGTGGGGTTTCGGGTCTTCAAAAGCGCCCGCCGGATTGCTTGCGTACCGCGCTTCCGGACGGGTCTCCTTCGACGTGAGTTGCGGTGCATCACCCCCGGCGTTGAGGGTACACGGTGACGTGTTCGTGTGAGAACACACTTTTTGGCGACTCCGCTGTGGAAGAAGCTCCGAACGGTCTCTGGCCTGTTCTTGCTACGAAGAGATCGTCATCTAGAATTTGCAATCTACAAAGGTAATATGAATACTCAATTCACATATGTAGATGCAAGGAATGCATATATTGTTGCTAGATCATCTAATGGGCATAATGTATCGGCTAGCCCTAGCTTTGTCAATCATGCATCTAATTATGTGCAAGAGCCGATGCAACAAAATCTTCATGCTTTTATTTCATATAATTTTAGCAACATGCAACATATGTATTCCAACTCCCATGCATCGGCAACCCCAGAAATCCATATGCCGATGAACAACATGATGAGTTCGGTTAATAAAGTTGAAACACCTCACACGGGAACTTCCAATAGTATGCAACAAAGTGTTTCTCCTTTTTATTCATCGGCAACTAGCTTGCAATATGTTAATCCAAACATGCCGGTGGATAGAGGAATTGGTCATGCTACTACTAGTTATCCGGCCAAATACCCACAACCTTCATATGTTATACCTCATGCTTCTAATGTTTTGGCACCATATGCAACTATAGGTATTCATAATTCGGCTTTGCACCTTCACGCTAATAGCCGAATAACTGAAAATTCTATAAGATCACATGTGCCTTCACCTAGTACCATAGCATACAATGTTCCCCCTGCACAATTACATAATTTCGGTGACATCTCGTTACCGAAAGAGTCTAAAAGTGTAGGGGGGCAATTCTATCCAGATTGGGTCATTAAGAAAAATCTTAGGTCTTTTTGGGACGAATGCAATGTTGTTCTAAATGAATTAATAAAAGAGGGAAAGCCTATTAATTCTGCTGCAATACAAGCTAGACTATGTCAAAAAGAGAATGCCTTGAGTGTGGATAGAATTATCAAAAAGAGTGGTGATTCGGATAACAAAGTTAATTTGGTTATTGAAAAGACCGAATCAAATATTACGTATGCTGAATCTGTTCTAGAAAACGAGGACAACAAGGTGTTGGGGTGCTATTCAAAAGAGGAACAACATATCGTTCAAGTAACGCAACCATCATGCTTTTCCAACGTGTTTGAAAAGGTATGTCTAGCAAGTGATTTACCTATCCTCCGATTTGGTCACAACTTTATTGTTGATGCTTCTATAAGAAAAATTCTCGTAAGTAATTTTGAAAGACCAATGAAGAAGGGTAATTTACTTGTTAGCAACAAAATTGTTATGGAACATATCGGTCAACCTATTGTACCATTTGCAAAGACCGATAGTGATTTATTATTGCAGCCAAAGTTTTTCCCATTGCTTCATTTAAAATTCATATCTAATTGGGTAGCTTTGCTTGCTTCATACTTGGCTTACGCATGGCCTCAATTGAGACATGTATATTCTAACTACTTTGATTTCAGAAGTCTAAAGCCAAGGTTATACTCTGTTGACAAAATCGATGATGGTATAATTTCCTTTTCAAAGACATCGGAGATAGAGTGCAAAACACAATGCATAGCCGAATGGGGTAATGCAAAATCTGAAGCATTCGTTTGCTTAACTACAAAGACGTTCTCACAGCAAGATCATGTAGAAAGTACAAAGTTTACCTTCAATTCAAGTATGTGTGATCAAATATTTGATTTATTGCTGAAAAATAATTACATTAGAATTCTTGATCACCGTGTCAAGCCATTAGTCCAAGGAGGAATATATTGTAAGTTGCATGATTCGTCCAAGCTTAATCTTGAGGATTGATACATGTTTCGTCAAATAGTTAAATCGTCCATTGATAAAGGACGATTGAAATTTGTTGACACACCAAGAGATGACCAGTCTATTCCGGTTGGTCCTGATGGCAAAAGGTTTTTGCATCGGCTAATACAAGCCGATCCATTTAAAGAGAAGGTAAAAGATGCAGCTGACGGGATCAAGCTTTCAAGTAAAGAAGTTGTTGAAGAGCATAATGAACATAAACTTGAGGGCGAGAATTCCATTGAAGCTACAATGAAGATGCCAAGGACTGGGGGGCAGCAAGCAAAGTCAATGATCTATGAAAACAAATCAATAGAAGGCAAAGGCTGAGGTAAGCACAAAGGTAAAAGGTCGAAAGTCACTTTCACGCAACTCTTGGAAAAATATCAAAAGAAGAGTGAACATAAGAATGCTTGTCGGCCAAATCATGCAAAGAAACCGGGATCACCCCCAAGGCGCAAATATGAGTATCTGTATTGGCAAAGTGAGAATTTTCATGCAACATATTTGTATCCTTATTTTGGGCCGCCAATGCCAATACCGTGGATGCCTCTCTATTCTCATGTAGATCCATATCCATCATGAGACATGTATGATACAAGGGCACATTTTCCATCTTATTTTAAACCATCTCATCAATATTATGCAGCTCCGAGAAGATCAACATTTTAACAATCACATGTTAAAGACCGTCCCAATAAAAAGGAATCGGTCTGGAGCCCATGGACGAAGAAAGAGGTGGTCAAGCAAGTATATTGGGTCAAGAAAGATGGTCGTAAGTGTGCTACTTCAGATTCGATCTCAAATGACAAAGAGCCAATTAAAGTGTTGACATTGGCTACAAAAGGCAAAAAAGTAAAGCAATCAACTGTTGAAAATCAAAGTGCCAAGTCTGAAGTAAAGGAGTTGAGAGTGCACAAGGTAGAACAAGAATTGCCATTGCTTCAAAAAAAAAATCGCAGCCGGGGTGCCCACTCGGCTTATCTTATTGGCAAAAGAAGGAATTACAAAAACTTAGTGCACAAGAGCTTGAAAAGAGAAACATGGCATGGGTTCCCAAAGGAAGTACTCAAAAGAAGAATGGTGTGCAAGCTTCCATCAAAAGAAGTGTGACAAAGATAAAGAAGGAAAATAGTGAAAATTATGAACGACCAAGCCGAAGGTTTCAACGTCCTCAGTGCACGCATTATCCACATTCTCCAATTATGCCATTTATTCCGATGACAGGGAATTCATCCTCATGTATGACTGGTTACCCTCCATGGACTTATTTTGATCCATGGATGCAATATAACTTCTTACATCATGCAAGGGTTTTACCACATCATCATTCGTTTGATTAGCAGCATTCTGTTGCTAATCCATATGGCCGATATATAATTATCGCCCTAAGCATATAAATTGCCGATGGAGTGTTGACATCGTCCTTAGAACCAACAAGGTACAAGTTATTTTTCGGCACGCAAGCTTTGCCGAAAAATAGGGGGGCATGTGTTGACGCTCAAAAATGGCATGATCACAAAGAGTGACTTGAGGCTATAATGGAATGGGGTTAAAATTATGATTTCATGTCACCATTTAATGGCCCTCATCAAGATGATCGAAATAAATATGAAGATGGACCGAAACGGAGCTCAAGTGCAAAAGTTATGACAAGTTGAGAGATGCTCATTGTGACACCAGATTAAAGAATGGCTTGATAACTAATTAAGATGACTTCAGATGGAAAAAGTTTCAACATGAAAGTTGTGCATCTCGTCGAAACGGTCGATTTTGATATAACAATCGTCCCAATCCGAGTTCGTATAGAAAAGTTACAGCCATCCGAACACAGCCCTGTCACAGAGCCATAAGTGGCGCGCTCCACCAGCCACGTGTCTGATGAGTAGCGCGAATAACAGCCTGTATTGCGTGACCGTTTTGGTGTAGAAGATGGATTCAAATCGAAACACGTTCAACATGAAAGTTGTTCGTCTCGTCGAAATGGTCAAGATTGCTTTTGGGCTCTTTTCCATCCGAGGTCGTTTACCACCTCAAACATTACCCACAAGGTACAGCCAGTTTAAACCGAACAGTTTTGGAAAGTTCGGACAAAACCAATCCGAATTTGGCTAGGGTTTTGGACGTGAATCCAAGCCTTTTCCTTGCACGGGAAGTCCAGCCGCCTCTTATATAGCTAAGGGGTGACGGCCGATTGAACAACACACAATCGATCAATTCATCTACCACTTTTTATCTTTTATCTTTTCTCCTTAACCCCAGTTCTTCTTCTTCCTTGTTCTTCATTCGTTCTTCTTGTTGCAGGGCGGCGAACCTCGAGGCCCTAGGGGCGATCAGGTCGACCTAGCGCAGCCCATAGCCGCCGAGCGTCCAGACGGGGTCCCTCCCGGACGCATGGGGTTTCAGGTCTTCAAAAGCGCCCGCCGGATTGCTTGCATACCGCGCTTCCGGACGGGTCTCCTTCGACGTGAGTTGCGGTGCATCACCCCCGGCATCGAGGGTACACGGTGACGTGTTCGTGTGCGAACAAACCTATCCATAATTTTTGATTGTTCCATGCTATTATATATTCTATTTTTGATGTTTAATGGTCTTTATTATACACTTTTATATTATTATTGGGATTAACCTACTAACCCAAGGCCGAGTGCAAATTGCTGTTTTTTTTGCCTATTTCAGTGTTTCGCGGAAAAGGAATATCAAACGGAGTCCAAATGGAATGAAACCTTCGGGAGAGTTATTTTTGGAACCGTATCTTCACAGAAGACTTGGAGTACAGGCGAGGGAACGAGAGAGGCGGCCACGATGGTCCAGGGCGTGCCGAGGGGGGCAGGCGCGCCCCCACCCTCGTGGGCCCCCTCCGGCTCCCCCGATGCCCTCCTTCCTCCTATATATGTCCACGTACCCTGAAAACATCGAGGCAAAAGAAAACCCTAATTCCACCGCCGCAACCTTCTGTTCCCGTGAGATCCCATCTTGAGGCCTGTTCCGGAGCTTCGCCGGAGGGGGGATCGATCACGGAGTGCTTCTACATCAACACCATAGCCTCACCAATGAGTTGTGAGTAGTTTACCACAGACCTTCGTGTCCATAGTTATTAGCTAGATGGCTTCTTCTCTCTCTTTGGATCTCAATACAAAGTTCTCCTCGATCTTCGAGGTGATCTATTCGATGTAATCTTTTTGCGGTGTGTTTGTCGAGATCCGGTGAATTGTGGGTTTATAATCAAGATTATCTATGAACAATATTTGATTCTTCTCTGAAATCTTTTATATATGATTATAATATCCTTGCAAGTCTCTTCGAATTATTGGTCTGGTTTGGCCTACTAGATCTATAGTTCTTGCAATGGGAGAAGTGCTTGGCTTTGGGTTCAATCTTGCAGTGTCCTTTCCCAGTGATAGTAGGGGCAGCAAGGCACATATTGTATTGTTGCCATCAAGGATAAAAAGATGGGGTTTGTATCATATTGCTCGAGTTTATCCCTATACATCATGTCATCTTGCTTAAAGCGTTACTCTGTTCTTATGAACTTAATACTCTAGATGCATGTTGGATAGCGGTCGATGTGTGGAGTAATAGTAGTAGGTGCAGAATCGTTTCGGTCTACTTGTTACGGACATGATGCCTATATATAATGATCATGCCTAGATATTCTCATAGCTATGCGTTTTTCTATCAATTGCTCGACAGTAATTTGTTCACCCACCGTAGAATTCTGCTATCATGAGAGAAGCCACTAGTGAAACCTATGGCCCGTGGGTCTATATTTCTCATTTTACTTCCCCTTCAATTTCTTTTGCCATTGCTTATTTACTTTCTTTACTTTCTGTTCTTATACCAAAAATACCAACAACACTATCCCATCCTATCTATCAGATCTCACTTTCGTAAGTAACCATAAAGGGATTGACAACCCCTTATCGCGTTGGATGCGAAGTTCTTAATTGTTTGTGTGCAGGCACGAGTGACTCGCACGTGGTCTCCTACTGGATTGATACCTTGGTTATAAAAAACGGAAGGAAATATTTACGCTACTGTGTTGCATCACCCTTTCCTCTTCCAGGGAATACAACACAAGCTCGAGAAGTAGGATCATGCTTGTCGCCTTGGCAAACATGCTCGTCTTCCATTTAGGGCTTCTTCTCATGTTGCATCGTACCCGTTTGAGTTAATTCATAGTGATGGATGGACCTCTCCAGTTGCAAGTAATACGGCCTATCTTTACTCTTTTGTCATTCTCGATGATTTTTCGCACTATGTGTGGACCTTCCCATTGCGACTTAAGTCCGATGTTATCTCTTCTCTCGCCACATTTTACTCCTATGTTTTCACGCAGTTTGTGTGTCCCATCCTTGCGTTACAAATATATAATAGGAAGGAAATCGACAACTTAGTTGTTCGCACTCTCCTCACCACACATGGCATGAGTTTTCATCTCACTTGCTCGTATACTTCGCAACAGAACGGTCGCGCTGAACGCGTTCTTCGCACGCTTAATGATTGTGTTTGTACGCTTCTCTTTCATGCCAATGTGCCTCCGCGCTTTTGGCCTGGCGCTATCGCCATTGCATCATGCTACCTCTTGAGCTTGCGTTGTATTCCCTCGAAGAGGAAAGGGAGATGCAGCATAGTAGTGTAAGTATTTCCCTCAGTTTTTGAGAACCAAGGTATCAATCCAGTAGGAGACCACGCGCTAGTCCCTCGCACCTTCACAAACAAATAAGAACTTCACAGCCAACGTGATAAGGGGTTGTCAATCCCTTTGCTGTCACTTACGAGAGTGAGATCTGATAGAGATGATAATTATATTTTTGATATTTTTGGTTTAATAAAACAGCAAATAAAAGCAAGAAAAGTAAAATAGATGTAGATTGATATGTTGAGAATAGACCCGGGGGCCATAGTTTTCTCTAGTGGCTTCTCTCATGATAGCGATATTCTACGGTGGGTAAACAAATTACTGTTGAGCAATTGATAGAAAAGCGAATAATTATGAGACTATCTAGGCATGATCATTGTATATAGGCACCACGTCCGAGACAAGTAGACCGACTCCTGCCTGCATCTACTACTATTACTCCACACATCGAGCACTATCCAGCATGCATCTAGTGTATTGAGTTCATAAGAACGGAGTAACGCCTTAAGCAAGATGACATGATGTTCAGGGATAAACTCAAGCAATATGATGAAAACCCCATCTTTTTGTCCTCTATCGCAACAATACAATACGTGCCTTGTGATACGTCCAAAACGTATCTATAATTTCTGCTTGCTCCATGCTTCTTTTGTGTGATATTGCTATGATATTGATGCACTTCCATGCACTTTTGATCATATTTGGACTAACCTATTAACTCGGTGCACCACAGTGCCAGTTCCTGTTTTCTGCTGTTTTTCTATTTCAGGTTTTCCCCCATATTAAAAGTGCTCCAAAAATTCCAGGAAAAATATAGGAAAAATCAGCGTACAGGAAGCTTCGCGAAGAACCAAAGATGGGACAGAGGGGAGCCAGGGGAGGCCCAGGCAGCCACCTGGCGCGGCCCCACCCCTCGCCGTGCCAGGGGTGCGCCTGGGGCCCCTGCTCCGCCTCTGGTTGCCCCCCTTCGCATATGTATCCCTCTCGTCCCGAAACCCTCGAGGACAGGACCCTTTTTCGTGATCTCGCCTCTGTTCCGCCGCTGCAGCGCTTCCAAGATCGGGAGCGTCAGAGGAACTCTTCCTGGCACCCTGCCGGAGGGGAGAACCACCACCGGGAGCTTCTCCACCACCATGGACGCTTCCCGGATGAGTCGTGAGTAGTCCACCTTGGACCATGGGTCCATGATCAGTAGCTATGTGATGTTCTCCTCCCCTCTTTGCTCTTCATGGTTTAGACCTCGTGAGCTGCCCTACATGATCGAGGCACATATGTAATCTTTCTGCTGTTGCTTTGCTGAGTTTGCTGGGATCTGATGGATTATGAGACTATGTTCAGATTGTGTTTGAGTAATATAATTGATTCATCTCTTTTATATCTTTGTTCTTGAGTAATTCTTGCATGTTCTCCATTGCTGTTTATTGCTTTGGCCAAGTAGTAGGTAGTAACTCCAAGAGGGAGCGTTATGCTTGATTGTGGGTTCATGCCCCCTGATGACTAGCTTGAGTGACAGAAACATGAGTCTAGGGGATGTGATGTTGCAACAAGGGAGAAAACAACGGTGCTTGTACTTGCGGGTGCAAGGATTGTTTACTTTACGTAAAGTTCTTTTAATGCAGTTGTCTGTTGCTTTGAGTTTACACTTTGGGTGGGATTCGCAACTTAATACCAGCGAGATGTTCTGGATAGATATCTCAAGGTGGATGATTAGTAGTATATGCAGTTGGATTTCGGTCTACTTGCCTTGGCATACCGCCCATGCTTTTGAGCCTCTACCTTTCTTTGCAGCATAGTTAGCATTGGTTTGCGCACATAATCATGTCAATTGCCCAGCTGTAATTTTTTTACCTCGCTTTGCCATTTTATCGTCTTTTGGGAGAGAGACATCACTAGTGAACATCATTGGACCCCGGTCCATATTACCACCGCTGATCACACCTTCTATTTACTTCCTGTTTTTATTTCCTAGTTGCAGTCATAGCTATCATTATTATCTCTTGTGTTTGATCCTTTGTAAACAACAAGGCCGGAGGGATTGACAACCTCTCTGTACTCGTTGGGAGCAAAGTTATCTGTATCTGTGTGCAGGTCCCGTCAACCGCTATGTTTATGGCGCCGTTGACACCTACTTGTCGACCCTCGAAGTCTCACGCGATTCGATCCTTGGTACCTTTGCCAAGGGAAATTTGCCGCTACGCTACATCTCAACCTTCCACTTGGGGTAACCAACGAGGGGCGAGAAGCCATCAAGCAAGTTTCTGGCGCCGTTGCCGGGGACTCCACTCTTCAAGATAGGGGAGTTGCACGCTATCTTTTATCTTTGCTTTTTAGTCTTGTTAGTTTACCTTTCAGTTTTTGCTTTAGTGTCCCTTACCAAAAATCAAAAAAATAGTTATCTTGCTTGCTGCTGCTATGGGTTCCACCGAGAACACCAAGTTGTGTGACTTCACTAGTCATAACAACAATGACTTTATCTGCACGCCTATTGCTACACCTGCCACTTCAGCACCTTCTTATGAGATTAAACCTGCTTTGCTGAACCTAGTTATGAAAGATCAATTCTCCGGTGCTGGAGATGATGCTGCTTTGCACTTAAATAATTTTGTTGAGCTCTGTGATATGCAAAAGTACAAAGAAGTAGATGGTGATATTGTTAAGCTTAAGCTTTTTCCTTTCTCCTTGAGAGGAGGAGCTAAAATCTGGTTTCAATACTTGCCTAGGAATAGTATAGATTCTTGGGACAAGTGCAAGGATGCCTTTATTGGGAAGTACTATCCCCCTGCTAAAATTATCCAATTAAGGAGTAACATAATGAATTTTAAACAATTGGATAATGAACACGTTGTCCAAGCTTGGGAACGCATGAAATCTCTTGTCAAGAACTGCCCTACTCATGGTTTGACTACTTGGATGGTTATCCAAACTTTTTATGCAGGCTTGAACTTTACCTCGCGAAACTTGTTAGATTCGGCCGCGGGAGGAACCTTTATGTCAACTACACTTGGTGCTGCCACGAAGCTTCTCAACGAGATGATGACCAATTATTCCAATGGCACACCAAACGCGCTCCAACAGGTAGGAAGGTAAACTCTGTCGAGGAGATTTCCTCCCTAAATGAAAAAGTTGACTTGATCATGTCTCTACTTTCCAAGCAATCTTCTATTGATCCTCATGATGTTCCTTTAAATTCTTTGATTGCTCAAGATCAATTAGATGTGAACTTTATCTCTGGAAACAATTTCAATAACAATGCTTAGAGGAGTAATTTTGGTAGCAACCCTAGACCGTTCCCCTCTAATTCCTATGGGAACAACAATGCTTATCCTAGCAGCAAGAACTCCACTTCTGAACTAGAGATTATGCTTAAAGACTTCATCACTACCCAAAAGGCCTTCAATAAGAGTGTAGAAGAAAAACTAGACAAACTAGATAATCTCTCTCGAAGGTAGACAATTTAGCCCATGAGGTAGAGTTGCTTAAAATTAGAACTTCTCCTCTTGATGAGAGGAAGACCACTCCTATGAATGCTATTCAAGTGCAAATTAATGAAAACATTAGGATGATGGCTAAACTTAAAAAGAGATGTGCTAGAGAAAAGGAGGAAGAAGATAGAATTAAGAGCCTTCCTACCCACCACACTGTTGCTACTATTCAAGTTGTTGAGGATATCCAAACTCTTAGCACCCAATGCACTCCTAGTCCCATTGGACCTATTAATGTTGATGCTATGACCTCAACCGTAGAAGAAGAAACTCCTATGACCATAGGAGCTACCAAACAAGTGAGCCTAAAGGACACCACTACTACTTTACTTGATAGTAGTGACCTTGATTTTGATAATTGCACCCTTTCTGAAGTTATTGGTTTTCTTCACAAGATGTCTAGAGATCCCCACACTAGCACACTTAATCTTGCCTTCACGAAGCATATCACTAATGCTCTCATCAAAGCTAGGGAGGAGAAGCTTAGGGTAGAAGCCTCCATACCTAGAAAGCTAGAAGATAGTTGGGATCCTATGATTAAAATTAAGTTGAATAACTTCTCTTGCTATGCTTAATGTGATGTTGGAGCTAGTACCTCCGTTATGCCCAAAAGAATGTATGATATGTTTGAATTGAAACCTTTTGATCCTTGTTCTTTTGGTGTTCGTCTTGTTGATTCTTCCGTAAAGAAACCTTTGGGGAAGATCGACGATGTTCTTATCTTTGTCAATGACAATTATGTTCCCGTTGATTTTACTATTATGGATATTGAATATGAACCTTCATGTCCAATTATTTTGGGACGTCCTTTTCTTCGCACCGTTGGTGCTATCATTGACATGAAAGAGGGGAATATAAAATTCCAATTCCCTCAAGAAAGGGATGGAACACTTCCCTAGAAAGAAGATTAAGTTGCCTTTTGAGTCCATTACACGGGCTAGCTATTCTCTTACTCTTGATAAAACTTGATCTTCTCTTTTTGCATCATGCCTAGCTTAAAGGCATAAAAGAAAGCGCTTTTGGGAGGCAGCCCACAACGAATTAGGTTTTATTTTGCTTTTGTTGTGTCTTGATGTTTGTTACTACAATAGCATCATCATTGTATCTTTTCTTTTCAGCTTTGTGCCAAGTTTAGCCTCCGATTGCAAGAAAGTTCAAAAGTTGTGACGTGCTGTCGAGAAAACAGATTATGTCCTTGGACAGAAAAATTCGAATAAAATCACCAGATCATCTTTTCGATCTGAATTTTTTTGACAGCGTGCTCTATACAATTGGCTTTCGAGCGTTTGTTCTGAGTTATTTGATTTGAGTTGCAGAAGTGCCCCGAAAAAATTATTTACTACCTGCTGGTCTGTTTTTCACAGATTCTGTCCTGTTTTGCCTTTTCTTCGTTTTGCAAACCTTGAGCTTGATTTTTCTTTGAAAAAACCTTTTGGCAATCTTGAGAAACAGTAGCTCTTCAAGATTATCTTTATTTCCAGTAGGGAAAAATTATTTTATTGTGGGTACTAACCTCGCTAATCAGATTATGATGAGTTATGTATGAAGGGAGTTTTCAAGTGTGCGAGGGAAGATGATAAAAGAAGATTCAGGAGGGTCAAACGCTCAAGCTTGGGGATGCCCCCGTGCACCCCCAAGAAATATTCAAGAAGACTCAAGCGTCTAAGCTTTGGGATGCCCCCATGCATCCCCTTCTCCATCAACAATTATCAGTTCGTCTTTCGTTCCACTATATTCTTATCACTTCATGCGTTATGTGCTATGCTTGGAGCGTCTTGCTCTTAGTTTCCTTTTTTTAGTTTTCTTTAGCTTTGCTTGCTATTCATAACAAGTTAGAACCCAGCTTTCTTTGTGTGGGAGAGAAACACGCTCCACTTCAACCTAGAACACAACATAGGATTTTCATGCTTATCTTTGCTGTGTGTGTTCTTTGTCTTTCCATAGCTGCTGCCATGTTTAGCTCTTAGTTTTCATGCTTTTCTTTTTAAAGAGATTTTGTTTAGTTGGTTGCTGAACTCTCTTGAGTTTTCATGTTTATCTTGTTAAGAGAGTTTGCCTGTTGCACTGAGTTGTGTGTCTTAACTTAAAGTAGGTAATTGAGGTTGCTATTTAATTTTAGTAGTAACCCGCAATAGTTTTGAGGTATTGCCATGAGTAATGTCTGAACTTTTGGTGTCAAGAGCTTTAGCCTATTAGTGATAGATGTCGTATTTTGGGCAATCCGTGTTTATTTTCGAAAACCTACAAAATAGTTGAGAACTTTAGTTACTAGATGGATCACTAATCTTTGGAGGGATCGAATATTAGAGTACACTAACGTACCATGAGTCGAGGATGCGCAAGGATAACCAAACCCCCATACACTCCTCCTCGGGGTACTTGTCTCTTTGTGAACCTCCTAATTAGATTGAGAGTTACCGATAATAAGTGCATGAGTTCTTCGGACTAATGTGAGTATTCGAAAGTTGACACTTCCACCTAGCCATATTTTTCTAGCCTCTTCGGTACCATGCATTGCCCTTTCTCACCTCGAGAGTTGGCGCATACTTCGCCGGTGCATCCAAATCCTTGGCACGATACGCTCTGTCATCATAAGCCTCATTATATCCTTCCTCAAAACAGCCACCATACCTACCTATCAAGGCATTTCCATAGCCTTTCCGAGATACATTGCCATGCAACATCCATCTTCTCATGACTTGATCTTCATGTCATACATGCTTTTTGCTTGATCGATGAGCGGCATGCTAGTTGGGCCTTGCCCTAATCATTGCTACATGACGCGCTAGTATCATTGAGTATCCTGCTACACCGGCAGAGGCATACATTTGCATACATCATGATAGTTTCATTTTCTTTATGTTATGTACTTTTGTAAAGTGTGAAAGATCTTCTATACTTCTTGTAATATATAGAGTGTTGCCCCTAAAGTGAGGAAAAGATCCCAAAGAGGACAAAATCAAAAGATCCCAAAGAGGACAAATGAGAGTTAAATAGAAAGAGCCATTGAGGCCACAAAAAAATAAAAAAAAATAGAAAAAAGAGAAAAAGAAATAAAAAGAGAGAAGGGGGCACACTACTATTCCTTTTGAGAGATCCACACTCGTACTCCATCTTATACCTTGTACTCCATAGAGATTATCATTCATGCATATAGCTATGTGGGGACCTTCACACTATAGAACTTGGCTTGTATATTCCAATGATGAGCCTCCTCAAAAGAGCTCTAGGTCTTCTTGAGCGAGCAAATTGGATGCACCGCCACTAGTTCCATTGGAGAGCTTACCTTAGCTCATATGTGCATCCATTGCATGGCAATCCCTACTCCTCACACCATATCTATCATTTGGCTTTCTCTCGCCTATGATTGTCCTCATTGATGTGAGCCTTTCACACCTTTTTTGTCTTCCCCCTTCATCATTTTTTTTGAGGAAATGACAGTAGGAGAGGCTCCTACTGTATATGTATATAAATATACAGGGGTGTTACAATTTTGTTACATATGGCATTGCAACTACATGTGCACTTCAATCCCTGATCCCCTTACCTCAAAGAGAGGGGTAGGGGGGGTGAGGTGTTGGAAATATGCCCTAGAGGCAATAATAAAAGAGTTATTATTATATTTCCTTGTTCATGATAATCGTTTATTATCCATGCTATAACTGTATTAATTGGAAACTCAAATACATGTGTGGATAAATAGACAAACTTAGTGTCCCTAGTAAGCCTCTTCAGGACTAGCTCGTTGATCAAAGATGACCGCGGTTTCCAGGTCATAGACATGAGTTGTCATTTGATAACGGGATCACATCATTAGGAGAATGATGTGATGGACGAGACCCAAACGTTAAACATAGCTTTTGATCGTATCAGTTATCGCTATAGTTTTCTGCATGTCCAGTATAAGTTCCTAAGACCATGAGATCGTGTAACTCACTGACACCGTAAGAGTGCTTTGTGTGTGCCAAACGTCACAACGTAACTGGGTGACTATAAAGGTGCTCTACAGGTATCTCCGAAGGTGTCTGTTGAGTTGACATGGATCGAGACTGGGATTTGTCACTCCGTGTGACGGAGAGGTATCTCCGGGCCCACTCGGTAATACGTCATCTCAATGAGCTCAAAGTGACTAAGTAGTTAGTCACGGGATTATGTATTACGGAACGAGTAAAGAGACTTGCCGGTAACGAGATTGAACTAGGTATAGAGATACCGACGATCGAATCTCGGGCAAGTAACATACCGACGAGACAAAGGGAACTGTATACGGGATTGCCTGAATCCTTGACATCGTGGTTCATCCGATGAGATCATCGAGGAACGTGTGGGAACCAATATGGGTATCTAGATCCCGCTATTGGTTATTGACCTGGGAGTGTCTCGGTCATGTCTGCATAGTTTCCGAACCCGCAGGGTCTACACACTTAAGGTTCGGTGACGCTAGGGTTGTTAGTGAGAACAGTGCATGGTTACCGAAGGTTGTTCGGAATCCCGGATGAGATCCCGGACGTGACGAGGGTCTCCGGAATGGTCCGGGGACGAAGATTGATATATAGGATGAGAGTGATCGGAGTACGGAAGTGTTCCGGGGAGTATCGGGGAGTCGTCGGATGACCGAAAGGGGTTTCGGGGGTCCCGGCAAGTGTTGCGGGCCTCATGGGCCACAAGTGGGAGACGCAACAGCCCTCATAGGGCTGTGCGCCCCCCTAGGGCCCTCTCCACCTGCGCCAAGGGGCTGGGCCCCCCCTAGGGCTGCCGCACCCCTAGTCTTGGGGGGCAAGGCGCCTGGGGGGGGAACCCTAGCCCTGGCCGCAGCCCTGGCCGCCGCCCCCCCCCCATCTCCCCTTGGCCGCCGCCCCTAGGGGTAAACCCTAGGGCGCCCCCTCCCCTCTCTCCCCCCTATATAAAGAGAGGCAGAGGGAGGGCAGCCACACACGTTCGTGCCTCGGCGCTGCCCTCCCTCTCCCACAACCATCTTCGTCAATTCCGCGGTGCTTGGCGAAGCCCTGCTGGAATCCTCCACCACCATCTCCACCACGCCGTCGTGCTGCTGGTTTCTCCATCAACCTCTCCTTCCCCCTTGCTGGATCAAGAAGGAGGAGACGTCCCCGAGCTGTACGTGTGAAGAACGCGGAGGCACCGTCCCTTCGGTGCTAGGATCTTCGGCGATCTGAATCGCAGCGAGTACGACTCCATCAACCGCGTTCTTGAACGCTTCCGTTTAGCGATCTACAAGGGTATGTGGATCCAACTCTCCCCTCGTAGATGCATCTCCTAGATTGATCTTGGTGAGCGTAGGAAAATTTTTGTTTCCCATGCAACGTTCCCCTACAGTGGCATCATGAGCTAGGATCTTGCGTAGATGCTTTCACGAGTAGAACACAAAGGAGTTTTGTGGGTGTTGATGTTTAGATTGCTTACCTCCTTGGTCTTTCTTGATTCAGCGGTATTATGGGATGAAGCGGCCCGGACCAAGTTTACATGTCCACGTACATGAGACCGGTTCCATCGACAGACATGTGACTTTTGTTGCATAAGATGGCTGGCGGGTGTCTGTCTCTCCTATCTTAGTTGAATCGGAATAGACAAAGGCGGTCCTTGTAGAAGGTTAAATAGCAACTTAAATATCACCGTTGTGGCTTTGCGTAGGTAAGAAGCGTTCTTGCTAGATACCCATAGCAGCCACGTAAAACATGCAACAACAAATTAGAGGACGTCTAACTTGTTTTTGCAGGGTATGTATGTGATATGATATGGCCAATGACATGATGAGATATATTTGATGTATGAGATGATCATGTTGTAATAGTTAATATCGACTTGCATGTCGATGCATACGGCAACCGGCAGGAGCCATTGGGTTGTCTTTAATTTTTGTATGACCTGCGTGTCAAATCATTAAGCGCTATGTAATGCTTTACTTTATCGCTAAACGGTAGCAATAGTAGTAAGAGCATGGTGGGCGCGCGACAACCCCGATGGCAACACGATGATGGAGATCATGATGATGGGGATCATGGTGTTACGCCGGTGACGATGGAGATCATGCCGGTACTTTGGAGATGAAGATCAAAATCACGAGTTGATGGCCATATCATGTCACTTATGATTTGCATGTGATGTTAATCCCTTTATGCATCTTATTTTGCTTAGGACGACGGTAGCATTATAAGATGATCCCTCACTAAAATTTCAAGATAAAATTGTGTTCCCCCCGAGTGTGCGCCGTTGCGAAGGTTCGTCGTTTCGAAGCACCACGTGATGATCGGGTGTGATAGACTCTACGTTCGCATACAACGGGTGCAAGCCAGTTTTGCACATGCAGAACACTCGGGTTAGACTTGACGAGCCTAGCTTGTACAGACATGGCCTCGGAACACGGAAGACCGAAAGGTCGAGCATGAGTCATATAGTAGATATGATCAACATGTAGATGTTCACCATTGACACCACCTCATCTCACGTGATGATCGGACTTGGGTTGGTGGATCTGGATCATGTCACGCTCGAATGACCAGAGGGATGTCATTTTGAGTGGGAGTTATAAGTAATTTGATTAGTTTAAAACTCACTTATCATGAACAATAGTCTAAGATGTCTTTGCAAATCTTTTGTTGTAGATGGCTCGCGCAGTAGCTCCCCTGAATTTTAATGCGTTCCTAGAGAAAGCTAAACTGAAAGATGATGGGAGCAACTTTGTGGACTGGCTCCGCAATCTGAGGATCATCCTCACAGCTGCCCAAAAGGTTTATGTCCTAAGTGCACCGCTAGGTGAACCCCCCGCTCCGGCCTCCGTGGATGTTATGAACGCCTGGCAGACGCGTTCGGATGACAACTCAGTAGTGCAGTGTGCCATGTTATATAGCTTGGAAGGAGGACTTCAAAGGCGTTTTGAACGTCATGGAGCATATGAGATGTTCCAGGAGTTGAAGTTCATCTTTGAAAAGAATGCTAAGATCGAGAGGTATGAGACCACCGATAAATTCTTTGCTTGCAAGATGGAGGAGAATTCGTCTGTCAGTGAGCAGTTGCTGAAGATGTCTGGGTACTACACCCGCATAGCTGATCTGGGACTTGTGTTCCCGGAGGAGGCTATCATTGACAGAATTCTCCAGTCACTCCCACCTAGCTACAAGAGCTTCGTGCAGCAGTATAACATGCAAGGGATGAACAAGTCCATCGCCGAGCTGTTTTCAATGCTGAAAGTCGCTGAGGCAGACATCCAGAAGGAGTATCAAGTGTTGATGGTCAATAAAACTACCAGTTTCAAGAAAAATGGCAAGGGCAAGAAGGGTAACTCTAAGAAGGGTGGCAAGGCAGTTGCTCATCCAGTGAAGAAACCCAAGGCTGGGCCCAAGCCAGAGACTGAGTGTTTCTATTGCAAGGGGAACGGCCACTGGAAGTGGAACTGCCCCAAGTATCTGGCAGACAAGAAGGGGGCCAACAACAACAACAAGCAAGGTATATGTGATATACATGTTATTGATGTGTACCTTACCAACTCTCGTTGTAGTGCCTGGGTATTTGATACCGGTTCGGTTGCTCACATTTGCAACTCTAAACAGGAACTACGGAATAAACGGAGGCTGGTGAAGGACGAAGTGACGATGCGCGTGGGGAATGGTTCCAAGGTTGATGTGATCGCTGTCGGCACGCTAGCTCTTCGATTACCATCGGGATTAGTTATGAACCTGAATAATTGTTATTTAGTGCCTGCGTTGAGCATGAACATTATATCTGGATCTTGTTTATTGCGAGACGGTTACTCATTTAAATCAGAGAATAAAGGTTGTTCTATTTACATGGGTAATATCTTTTATGGTCATGCACCCGAAGTAGGGGGTTTATTCTTATTGAATCTCGATAGTGATGATACACATGTTCATAACATTGATGCCAAAAGATGTAGAGTTGATAACAATAATACCACTTTCTTGTGGCACTGCCGTCTGGGTCATATCGGCGTGAAACGCATGAGGAAGCTCCATGCTGATGGACTTTTGGAGTCTCTTGATTTTGAATCACTTGACACATGCGAGCCGTGCCTCATGGGCAAGATGACAAAGACCCCGTTTTCAGGGACAATGGAACGGGCAAGTGACTTATTGGAAATCATACATACTGATGTGTGTGGTCCGATGAGTGTCACGGCGCGCGGTGGATATCGTTATTTTCTCACCTTCACTGACGACTTAAGTAGATATGGGTATATTTACTTAATGAAGCATAAGTCTGAAACTTTTGAAAAGTTCAAGCAATTTCAGAGTGAAGTTGAGAATCATCGTAACAAGAAGATCAAGTTCCTACGATCTGATCGAGGGGGTGAGTATCTGAGTTATGAGTTTGGCAATCACTTGAGAAAATGTGGAATTGTTTCACAGTTGACGCCACCTGGAACACCACAGCGTAATGGTGTGTCCAAACGTCGTAATCGAACCCTATTAGATATGGTGCGTTCTATGATGTCTCTTGCCGATTTGCCACTATCGTTCTGGGGATATGCGTTAGAGACAGCTGCATTCACTTTAAATAGGGCTCCATCTAAGTCCGTTGAGACAACACCGTATGAACTATGGTTTGGTAAGAAACCTAAGTTGTCTTTTCTCAAAGTTTGGGGTTGCGATGCTTATGTCAAAAGGCTTCAGCCAGAAAAGCTCGAACCCAAAGCGGACAAATGTGTCTTCATAGGATACCCAAAGGAGTCGGTTGGGTACACCTTCTATCTCAGATCCGAGGGCAAAGTGTTTGTCGCTAAGAACGGGTCCTTTCTCGAGAAAGAGTTTCTCTCGAAAGAATTGAGTGGGAGGAAGGTAGAACTTGATGAGGTTATTGAACCTCTGCTTCAACCAGAGAGTGACGCAGCACAGAAAGATGTTTTTGTGGAGCCTACAACGGTTGAAGAGGAAGCCAATGATGATGATCAAGAAGCTTCTGATCAAGTTACTACCGAACCTCGTAGGTCGACAAGGGTACGCACTGCACCTGAGTGGTATGGTAACCCTGTCTTGGAGGTCATGTTGTTGGACAACAGTGAACCTACGAGCTATGGAGAAGCGATGGTGGGCCCGGATTCCGACAAATGGTTAGAGGCCATGAAATCCGAGATGGGATCCATGTATGAAAACAAAGTATGGACTTTGGAAGTATTACCTGAAGGGCGGAAGGCCATTCAGAATAAATGGATTTTTAAGAGGAAGACGGACGCTGACGGCAATGTCACCGTGTATAAAGCTCGACTTGTGGCAAAGGGTTTTTCACAAGTTCAAGGGATTGACTACGATGAGACTTTCTCACCCGTAGCGATGCTTAAATCCGTCCGAATCATGTTAGCGATAGCTGCATATTTCGATTATGAAATTTGGCAGATGGATGTCAAAACGGCGTTCCTTAACGGTTTTCTTAAGGAAGAGTTGTATATGATACAACCGGAAGGTTTTGTCGATCCAGAGAATGCTGACAAAGTTTGCAAACTCCAGCGTTCCATTTATGGGCTGGTGCAAGCGTCTCGGAGTTGGAATCTTCGCTTTGATGAGGTGATCAAAGCGTTTGGGTTTGTACAAGTTTACGGAGAAGCTTGTATTTACAAGAAAGTGAGTGGGAGCTCTATAGCGTTTCTAATATTATATGTGGATGACATATTGCTGATTGGAAACAATATAGAATTTTTGGATAGCGTAAAGGGGTATTTGAACAAGAGTTTTTCGATGAAGGACCTCGGTGAAGCTGCTTTCATATTGGGCATCAAGATCTATAGAGATAGATCGAGACGCTTGATAGGACTTTCACAAAGTACATACCTTGATAAAGTTTTGAAGAAGTTCAAAATGGATCAATCCAAGAAGGGGTTCTTGCCGGTATTGCAAGGTACAAAGTTGAGTAAGACTCAATGCCCAGTGACTGCGGAAGATAGAGAAAAGATGAGCGTCGTCCCCTATGCTTCAGCCATAGGCTCTATCATGTATGCAATGCTGTGCACAAGACCAGATGTCAGCCTTGCCATAAGTATGGCCGGAAGGTTTCAAAGTAATCCTGGTATGGATCACTGGACAACGGTCAAGAATATCCTTAAGTACCTGAAAAGGACTAAGGAGATGTTTCTCGTTTATGGAGGTGATCAAGAGCTCGTCGTAAAGGGTTACGTCGATGCAAGCTTTGACACTGATCCAGATGACTCTAAGTCTCAAACCGGATACGTATATATTCTCAACGGGGGAGCGGTAAGCTGGTGCAGTTCCAAGCAAAGCGTGGTAGCCGATTCTACATGCGAAGCGGAGTACATAGCTGCCTCAGAGGCGGCAAAGGAAGGTGTCTGGATGAAGGAGTTCATGACAGATCTTGGAGTTGTGCCTAGTGCATTGAACCCAATGACTCTGTTTTGTGACAACACTGGTGCCATTGCTCTAGCCAAGGAACCAAGGTTTCACAAGAGGACCAGACACATAAAGCGACGCTTCAATTCCATCCGCGATTCAGTCAAGGAGGAGGACATAAGCATTTGCAAAGTACACACGGATTTGAATGTTGCAGATCCGTTGACTAAGCCTCTTCCACGGGCTAAGCATGATCAACACCAAGACTCTATGGGTGTTAGATTCATTACCTTGTAATGCTAGATTATTGACTCTAGTGCAAGTGGAAGACTGTTGGAAATATGCCCTAGAGGCAATAATAAAAGAGTTATTATTATATTTCCTTGTTCATGATAATCGTTTATTATCCATGCTATAACTGTATTAATTGGAAACTCAAATACATGTGTGGATAAA
Source organism: Secale cereale (assembly GCA_902687465.1). Lineage (NCBI taxonomy): Eukaryota > Viridiplantae > Streptophyta > Magnoliopsida > Poales > Poaceae > Secale > Secale cereale. The sequence continues at coordinate 876,137,899 of LR738713.1, forward strand.
TAGACAAACTTAGTGTCCCTAGTAAGCCTCTTCAGGACTAGCTCGTTGATCAAAGATGACCGCGGTTTCCAGTTCATAGACATGAGTTGTCATTTGATAACGGGATCACATCATTAGGAGAATGATGTGATGGACGAGACCCAAACGTTAAACATAGCTTTTGATCGTATCAGTTATCGCTATAGTTTTCTGCATGTCAAGTATAAGTTCCTAAGACCATGAGATCGTGTAACTCACTGACACCGTAAGAGTGCTTTGTGTGTGCCAAACGTCACAACGTAACTGGGTGACTATACAGGTGCTCTACAGGTATCTCCGAAGGTGTCTGTTGAGTTGACATGGATCGAGACTGGGATTTGTCACTCCGTGTGACGGAGAGGTATCTTCGGGCCCACTCGGTAATACGTCATCTCAATGAGCTCAAAGTGACTAATTAGTTAGTCACGGGATTATGTATTACGGAACGAGTAAAGAGACTTGCCGGTAACGAGATTGAACTAGGTATAGAGATACCGACGATCGAATCTCGGGCAAGTAACATACCGACGAGACAAAGGGAACTGTATACGAGATTGCCTGAATCCTTGACATCGTGGTTCATCCGATGAGATCATCGAGGAACGTGTGGGAACCAATATGGGTATCCAGATCCCGCTATTGGTTATTAACCTGGGAGTGTCTCGGTCATGTATGCATAGTTTCCGAACCCGCTGGGTCTACACACTTAAGGTTCGGTGACGCTAGGGTTGTTAGTGAGAACAGTGCATGGTTACCGAAGGTTGTTCGGAGTCCCGGATGAGATCCCGGACGTGACGAGGGTCTCCAGAATGGTCCGGGGACGAAGATTGATATATAGGATGAGAGTGATCGGAGTACGGAAGTGTTCCGGGGAGTATCGGGGAGTCGTCGGATGACCGAAAGGGGTTTCGGGGGTCTCGGCAAGTGTTGCGGGCCTCATGGGCCACAAGTGGGAGACGCAACAGCCCTCATAGGGCTGTGCGCCCCCCCTAGGGCCCTCTCCACCTGCGCCAAGGGGCTGGGCCCCCCCTAGGGCTGCCGCACCCCTAGTCTTGGGGGGCAAGGCGCCTGGGGG
>LR738714.1:7812-18121 GCA_902687465.1 Secale cereale
TAATAGTCCACGAAACAGGCCAGAATCGGCCAAATCCGTGAGTGTTGATGACTGACACGTAAAGGCACCCCGAGGTTCATCAATATTGAAAATCAATCCGGGACCCCAAAACAGTGAGTAATAGTCCATGAAATAGGCCAGAATCGGCCAAAACCGCGAGTGCTGATAACCGACACGTAAACGCACCCTGGGGTTCAACAACTATGGAAATTGCTTCGGGACCCCAAAACGGTGAGTAATAGTCCACGAAACGGGTCAGAATCGGCCGAAACTTCAAGTGTTGATGACCGACACGAAAACGCACCCCGGGGATATTCAATCATGGAAATAGCTCTGGGAACCAAAAATATTGAGTAATAGTGCACGAAACGGACTAGAATCGGCCAAAATTGTAAGTATTCATGACCGACACGTAAACGCACCCCGGTGTTCGCCAATCATGGAAATCACTCCGGGACCCAAAAACGGTAAGTAATAGTGCATGAAACGGACCAGAATCGACAAAAACCAGGAGTGTTGATGACCAATGCGTAAGCGCACCTCAAGGTTCGTTATTCGTGGAAATCGGTTCGGGACCCCAAAACGGTGAGTAATAGTCCACGAAACGGGCCAAAATCTGCCAAAATTGTGAGTGTTGACGACGGACATGTAAACGCACCCCGGGAATCGTTAATCGTGGAAATAGCGATGCGACCCGAAAACGGTGAGTAATAGTCCACAAAACGGGCCAGAATCGGCCAAAACTGCGAGTGTTGATGACCGACACGTAAGCGCACCTTGGGCTTCAACAGCTATGGAAATCGCTTCGGCACCGCAAAACGGTGAGTAATAGTCCACGAAACGGGTCAGAATTGGCCAAAACCATGAGTGTTGACGACGGACACGTAAACGCACCCCGGGGATATTCAATCATGGAAATAGCTCAGAGAACCCAAAATATTGAGTAATAGTGCACGAAACGGACCAGAATCGGCCAAAATTGTAAGTATTCATGACCAACACGTAAACGCACCCCGGTGTTCGCCAATCGTGGAAATCACAACGGGACCAAAAAACGGTAAGTAATAGTGCATGAAACGGACCAGACTCAACAAAATCCAGGAGTGTTGATGTCCAACGCGTAAGCGCACCTCAGGGTTCGTTAATCGTGGAAATCGGTTCGGAACCCCAAAACGGTGAGTAATAGTCCACGAAACGGGCCAAAATCTGCCAAAATTGTGAGTGTTGATGACGGACACATAAACGCACCCCGGGAATCGTCAATCGTGGAAATAGCTATGGGACCCCAAAACGATGAGTAATAGTCCACAAAACGGGTCAGAATTGACCAAAACTATGAGTGTTAACGACGGATACGTTAATGCACCCCGGGGATATTCAATCATGGAAATAGCTCTGGGAACCCAAAATATTGAGTAATAGTGCACGAAACGGACCAGAATCGGCCAAAATTGTAAGTATTCATGACCGACACATAAACGCACCCCGGTGTTAGCCAATTGTGGAAATCACTCCGGGACCCAAAAACGGTAAGTAATAGTGCATGAAACGGACCAGAATCGACAAAAACCACGAGTGTTGATGACCAACGCGTAAGCGCACCTCAGGGTTCGTTAATCGTGGAAATCGGTTCGGGACCCCAAACCGGTGAGTAATAGTCCACGAACCGGGCCAAAATCTGCCAAAATTGTGAGTGTTGACGACGGAGACGTAAACACACCCCGGGAATCTTTAATCGTGGAAATAGCTATGCGACCCGAAAACGGTGAGTAATAGTCCACAAAACGGGCCAGAATCGGCCAAAACTGCGAGTGTTGATGACCGACACGTAAGTGCACCTTGGGCTTCAACAGCTATGGAAATCGCTTCGGGCCCGCAAAATGGTGAGTAATGTCCACGAAACGGGTCAGAATTGGCCAAAACTATCAGTGTTGACGACGGAGACGTAAACGCACCCCGGGGATATTCAATCATGGAAATAGCTATGGGAACCCAAAATATTGAGAAATAGTGCACGAAACGGACCAGAATCGGCGAAAATTGTGAGTGTTGATGACCGACACGTAAGTGCACCCCGGTGTTCGCTAATCGTGGAAATCACTCCGGGGCCCAAAAACGGTAAGTAATAGTGCATGAAACGGACTAGAATCGACAAAAACCACGAGTGTTGATGACCAACGCGTAAGCGCACCTCAGGGTTCATTAATCGTGGAAATCGGTTCGGGGCCCCAAAACGGTGAGTAATAGTCCACGAAACGGGCCAAAATGAGCCAAGATTGTGAGTGTTGAGGACGGACACGTAAACGCACCCCGGTAATCGTCAATCGTGGAAATAGCTATGGGACCCCAAAACGGTGAGTAATAGTCCACAAAACGGGCCAGAATCGGCCAAAACTACGAGTGTTGATGACCGACACGTAAGTGCACCTTGCGCTTCAACAGCTATGGAAATCGCTTCGGGCCCGCAAAACGGTGAGTAATAGTCCACGAAATGGGTCAGAATTGGCCAAAACTATGAGTGTTGACGACGGATACGTAAACGCACCCCAGGAATATTCAATCATGGAAATAGCTATGGGAACCCAAAATATTGAGTAATAGTGCACGAAACGGACCAGAATCGGCGAAAATTGTGAGTGTTGATGACCGACACGTAAGTGCACCCCGGTGTTCGCCAATCGTGGAAATCACACCGGGACCCAAAAACGGTAAGTAATAGTGCATGAATCGGACTAGAATCAACAAAATCCACGAGTGTTGATGACCAACGCGTAAGCGCACCTCAGGGTTCGTTAGTCGTGGAAATCGGTTCGGGACCCCAAAACAGTGAGTAATAGTCCACGAAACGGGCCAAAATCAGCGAAGATTGTGAGTGTTGAGGACGGACACGTAAACGCACCCCGGGAATCGTCAATCGTGGAAATAGCTATGGGACCACAAAACGGTGAGTAATAGTCCACAAAACGGGCCAGAATCGGCCAAAACTGCGAGTGTTGATGACCGACACGTAAGCGCACCTTGGGCTTCAACAGCTATGGAAATCGCTTCGGGCCCGCAAAACGGTGAGTAATGTCCACGAAACGGGTCAGAATTGGCCAAAACTATGAGTGTTGACGACGGAGACGTAAACGCACCCCGGGGATATTCAATCATGGAAATAGCTATGGGAACCCAAAATATTGAGTAATAGTGCACGAAACGGACCAGAGTCGGCGAAAATTGTGAGTGTTGATGACCGACACGTAAGTGCACCCCGGTGTTCGCCAATCGTGGAAATCACTCCGGGACCCAAAAACGGTAAGTAATAGTGCATGAAACGGACCAGACTCGACAAAAACCACGAGTGTTGATGTCCAACGCGAAAGCGCACCTCAGGGTTCGTTAATCGTGGAAATCGGTTCGGGACCCCAAAACGGTGAGTAATAGTCCATGAAACGGGCCAAAATCTGCCAAAATTGTGAGTGTTGACGACGGACACGTAAACGCACCTCGGGAATCATCAATCGTGGAAATAGCTATGGGACCCCAAAACGGTGAGTAATAGTCCACGAAACGGGTCAAAATTGGCCAAAACTATGAGTGTTGACGACGGACACGTAAACGCACCCCGGGGATATTCAATCATGGAAATAGCTCTAGGAACCCAAAATATTGAGTAATAGTGCACGAAACGGACCAGAATCGGCCAAAATTGTAAGTATTCATGACCGACACATAAACGCACCCCGGTGTTAGCCAATTGTGGAAATCACTCCGGGACCCAAAAACGGTAAGTAATAGTGCATGAAACGGACCAGAATCGACAAAAACCACGAGTGTTGATGACCAACGCGTAAGCGCACCTCAGGGTTCGTTAATCGTGGAAATCGGTTCGGGACCCCAAAACGGTGAGTAATAGTCCACGAACCGGGCCAAAATCTGCCAAAATTGTGAGTGTTGACGACGGAGACGTAAACGCACCCCGGGAATCGTTAATCGTGGAAATAGCTATGCGACGCGAAAACGGTGAGTAATAGTCCACAAAACGGGCCAGAATCGGCCAAAACTGCGAGTGTTGATGACCGACACGTAAGCGCACCTTGGGCTTCAACAGCTATGGAAATCGCTTCGGGCCCGCAAAATGGTGAGTAATGTCCACGAAACGGGTCAGAATTGGCCAAAACTATGAGTGTTGATGACGGAGACGTAAACGCACCCCGGGGATATTCAATCATGGAAATAGCTATGGGAACCCAAAATATTGAGAAATAGTGCACGAAACGGACCAGAATCGGCGAAAATTGTGAGTGTTGATGACCGACACGTAAGTGCACCCCGGTGTTCGCCAATCGTGGAAATCACTCCGGGACCCAAAAACGGTAAGTAATAGTGCATGAAACGGACTAGAATCGACCAAAACCACGAGTGTTGATGACCAACGCGTAAGCGCACCTCAGGGTTCGTTAATCGTGGAAATCGGTTCGGGGCCCCAAAACGGTGAGTAATAGTCCACGAAACGGGCCAAAATGAGCCAAGATTGTGAGTGTTGAGGACGGACACGTAAACGCACCCCGGTAATCGTCAATCGTGGAAATAGCTATGGGACCCCAAAACGGTGAGTAATAGTCCACAAAACGGGCCAGAATCGGCCAAAACTACGAGTGTTGATGACCGACACGTAAGTGCACCTTGCGCTTCAACAGCTATGGAAATCGCTTCGGGCCCGCAAAACGGTGAGTAATAGTCCACGAAATGGGTCAGAATTGGCCAAAACTATGAGTGTTGACGACGGATACGTAAACGCACCCCAGGAATATTCAATCATGGAAATAGCTATGGGAACCCAAAATATTGAGTAATAGTGCACGAAACGGACCAGAATCGGCGAAAATTGTGAGTGTTGATGACCGACACGTAAGTGCACCCCGGTGTTCGCCAATCGTGGAAATCACACCGGGACCCAAAAAGGTAAGTAATAGTGCATGAATCGGACTAGAATCGACAAAATCCACGAGTGTTGATGACCAACGCGTAAGCGCACCTCAGGGTTCGTTAGTCGTGGAAATCGGTTCGGGACCCCAAAACAGTGAGTAATAGTCCACGAAACGGGCCAAAATCTGCCAAGATTGTGAGTGTTGAGGACGGACACGTAAACGCACCCCGGGAATCGTCAATCGTGGAAATAGCTATGGGACCACAAAACGGTGAGTAATAGTCCACAAAACGGGCCAGAATCGGCCAAAACTGCGAGTGTTGATGACCGACACGTAAGCGCACCTTGGGCTTCAACAGCTATGGAAATCGCTTCGGGCCCGCAAAACGGTGAGTAATGTCCACGAAACGGGTCAGAATTGGCCAAAACTATGAGTGTTGACGACGGAGACGTAAACGCACCCCGGGGATATTCAATCATGGAAATAGCTATGGGAACCCAAAATATTGAGTAATAGTGCACGAAACGGACCAGAGTCGGCGAAAATTGTGAGTGTTGATGACCGACACGTAAGTGCACCCCGGTGTTCGCCAATCGTGGAAATCACTCCGGGACCCAAAAAGGTAAGTAATAGTGCATGAAACGGACCAGACTCGACAAAAACCACGAGTGTTGATGTCCAACGCGAAAGCGCACCTCAGGGTTCGTTAATCGTGGAAATCGGTTCGGGACCCCAAAACGGTGAATAATAGTCCACGAAACGGGCCAAAACCTGCCAAAATTGTGAGTGTTGACGACGGACACGTAAACGCACCTCGGGAATCATCAATCGTGGAAATAGCTATGGGACCCCAAAACGGTGAGTAATAGTCCACGAAACGGGTCAAAATTGGCCAAAACTATGAGTGTTGACGACGGATACGTTAACGCACCCCGGGGATATTCAATCATGGAAATAGCTCTAGGAACCCAAAATATTGAGTAATAGTGCACGAAACGGACCAGAATCGGCCAAAATTGTAAGTATTCATGACCGACACGTAAACGCACCCCAGTGTTCGCCAATCGTGGAAATCACTCCAGGACCCAAAAACGGTAAGTAATAGTGCATGAAAGGGACAAGAATCGACAAAAAACACGAGTGTTGATGACCAACGTGTAAGCGCACCTCAGGGTTCGTTAATCGTGGAAATCGGTCCGGGGCCCCAAAACGGTGAGTAATAGTCCACGAAACGGGCCGAAATCTGCCAAAATTGTGAGTGTTGACGACGGAGACGTAAGCGCACCCCGGGAATCGTCAATCGTGGAAATCGCTTCGGGCCCGCAAAATGGTGAGTAATAGTCCACGAAACGGGTCAGAATTGGCCAAAACTATGAGTGTTGACGACGGACACGTAAACGCACCCCGGGGATATTTAATCATGGAAATAGCTCTAGGAACCCAAATTATTGAGTAATAGTGCACGAAACAGACAAGAATCGGCCAAAATTGTAAGTATTCATGACCGACACGTAAACGCACCCCGGTGTTTGCCAATCGTGGAAATCACTCTCGGACCCAAAAACGGTAAGTAATAGTGCATGAAACGGACCAGAATCGACAAAAACCACGAGTGTTGATGACCAACGCGTAAGCGCACCTCAGGGTTCGTTAATCGTGGAAATCGGTTCGGGACCCCAAAACGGTGAGTAATAGTCCACGAAACGGGCCAAAATGAGCCAAGATTGTGAGTGTTGAGGACGGACACGTAAACGCACCCCGGTAATCGTCAATCGTGGAAATAGCTATGGGACCCCAAAACGGTGAGTAATAGTCCACAAAACGGGCCAGAATCGGCCAAAACTACGAGTGTTGATGACCGACACGTAAGCGCACCTTGGGCTTCAACAGCTATGGAAATCGCTTCGGGCCCGCAAAATGGTGAGTAATGTCCACGAAACGGGTCAGAATTGGCCAAACTATGAGTGTTGACGACGGAGACGTAAACGCACCCCGGGGATATTCAATCATGGAAATAGCTATGGGAACCCAAAAAATTGAGAAATAGTGCACGAAACGGACCAGAATCGGCGAAAATTGTGAGTGTTGATGACCGACACGTAAGTGCACCCCGGTGTTCGCCAATCGTGGAAATCACTCCGGGACCCAAAAACGGTAAGTAATAGTGCATGAAACGGACTAGAATCGACAAAAACCATGAGTGTTGATGACCAACGCGTAAGCGCACCTCAGGGTTCGTTAATCATGGAAATCGGTTCGGGGCCTCAAAACGGTGAGTAATAGTCCACGAAACGGGCTAAAATGAGCCAAGATTGTGAGTGTTGAGGACGGACACGTAAACGCCCCCCGGTAATCGTCAATCGTGGAAATAGCTATGGGACCCCAAAACGGTGAGTAATAGTCCACAAAACGGGCCAGAATCGGCCAAAACTACGAGTGTTGATGACCGACACGTATGTGCACCTTGCGCTTCAACAGCTATGGAAATCGCTTCGGGCCCGCAAAACGGTGAGTAATAGTCCACGAAACGGGTCAGAATTGGCCAAAACTATGAGTTTTGACGACGAATACGTAAACGCACCCCAGGAATATTCAATCATGGAAATAGCTATGGGAACCCAAAATATTGAGTAATAGTGCACGAAACGGACCAGAATCGGCGAAAATTGTGAGTGTTGATGACCGACACGTAAGTGCACCCCGGTGTTCGCCAATCGTGGAAATCACACCGGGTCCCAAAAACGGTAAGTAATAGTGCATGAATCGGACTAGAATCGACAAAAACCACGAGTGTTGATGACCAACGCGTAAGCGCACCTCAGGGTTCGTTAGTCGTGGAAATCGGTTCGGGACCCCAAAACGGTGAGTAATAGTCCACGAAACGGGCCAAAATCAGCCAAGATTGTGAGTGTTGAGGACGGACACGTAAACGCACCCCGGGAATCGTCAATCGTGGAAATAGCTATGGGACCACAAAACGGTGAGTAATAGTCCACAAAACGGGCCAGAATCGGCCAAAACTGCGAGTGTTGATGACCGACACGTAAGCGCACCTTGGGCTTCAACAGCTATGGAAATCGCTTCGGGCCCGCAAAACGGTGAGTAATGTCCACGAAACGGGTCAGAATTGGCCAAAACTATGAGTGTTGACGACGGAGACGTAAATGCACCCCGGGGATATTCAATCATGGAAATAGCTATGGGAACCCAAAATATTGAGTAATAGTGCACGAAACGGACCAGAGTCGGCGAAAATTGTGAGTGATGATGACCGACACGTAAGTGCACCCCGGTGTTCGCCAATCGTGGAAATCACTCCGGGACCCAAAAACGGTAAGTAATAGTGCATGAAACGGACCAGACTCGACAAAAACCACGAGTGTTGATGTCCAACGCGAAAGCGCACCTCAGGGTTCGTTAATCGTGGAAATCGGTTCGGGACCCCAAAACGGTGAGTAATAGTCCACGAAACGGGCCAAAATCTGCCAAAATTGTGAGTGTTGACGACGGACACGTAAACGCACCTCGGGAATCATCAATCGTGGAAATAGCTATGGGACCCCAAAACGGTGAGTAATAGTCCACGAAATGGGTCAAAATTGGCCAAAACTATGAGTGTTGACGACGGATACGTTAACGCACCCCGGGGATATTCAATCATGGAAATAGCTCTAGGAACCCAAAATATTGAGTAATAGTGCACGAAACGGACCAGAATCGGCCAAAATTGTAAGTATTCATGACAGACACGTAAACGCACCCCAGTGTTCGCCAATCGTGGAAATCACTCCAGGACCCAAAAACGGTAAGTAATAGTGCATGAAAGGGACAAGAATCGACAAAAAACACGAGTGTTGATGACCAACGTGTAAGCGCACCTCAGGGTTCGTTAATCGTGGAAATCGGTCCGGGGCCCCAAAACGGTGAGTCATAGTCCACGAAACGGGCCGAAATCTGCCAAAATTGTGAGTGTTGACGACGGAGACGTAAGCGCACCCCGGGAATCGTCAATCGTGGAAATCGCTTCGGGCCCGCAAAATGGTGAGTAATAGTCCACGAAACGGGTCAGAATTGGCCAAAACTATGAGTGTTGACGACGGACACGTAAACGCACCCCGGGGATATTTAATCATGGAAATAGCTCTAGGAACCCAAATTATTGAGTAATAGTGCACGAAACAGACAAGAATCGGCCAAAATTGTAAGTATTCATGACCGACACGTAAACGCACCCCGGTGTTTGCCAATCGTGGAAATCACTCTCGGACCCAAAAACGGTAAGAAATAGTGCATGAAACGGACCAGAATCGACAAAAACCACGAGTGTTGATGACCAACGCGTAAGCGCACCTCAGGGTTTGTTAATCGTGGAAATCGGTTCGGGACCCCAAAACGGTGAGTAATAGTCCACGAAACGGGCCAAAATGAGCCAAGATTGTGAGTGTTGAGGACGGACACGTAAACGCACCCCGGTAATCGTCAATCGTGGAAATAGCTATGGGACCCCAAAACGGTGAGTAATAGTCCACAAAACGGGCCAGAATCGGCCAAAACTACGAGTGTTGATGACCGACACGTAAGTGCACCTTGGGCTTCAACAGCTATGGAAATCGCTTCGGGCCCGCAAAACGGTGAGTAATAACTCACTGTTTTGGTGTCCCGGAGTGATTTTCAATATTGATGAACCCCGGGGTGCCTTTATGTGTCGGTCATCAACACTCACGGTTTTGGCCGATTCTAGCCTGTTTTGTGCACCATTACTCACTGTTTTGGGGTCCTGGAGTGATTTCTGGATTTACGAACCGAGGGGCGCATTTTCGTGTCGTTCATCAGCACTCGTGGTTTTTGTCGATTCTGACCCGATTCGTGGACTATTGCCCACCGTTTTGGGGTCCCAAAGTGATTTCCACGACTGACGAACCCCGGGGTGCGTTTTCGTGTCGGTCATCAGCACTCGCGGTTTTTATTGATTCTGACCCGTTTCGTGGACTATTACTCAACATTTTGGGGTCCCCAAGCGATTTTCAATATTGACGAACCCTGGGGTGCCTTTACGTGTCGATCATCAACACTTGACGTTTCGGGCGATTCTGGCCTGTTTACTCACTGTTTTGGTGTCCTGGAGTGATTTCCAGGATTTACGCACCCAGGGGTGAGTTTTCATGTCGGTCATCAGCACTCGCGGTTTTTTCGATTCGGACCCGTTTCGTGGACTATTACCAAACGTTTTGGGGTCCTAGAGTGATTTCCACGACTGACGAACCCCGGGGTGCGTTTTCGTGTCGGTCATCAACACTTGAAGTTTCGGCCAATTCTGACCCGTTTCGTGGACTAATACTTATCGTTTTGGGGTCCCGAAGCGATTTCCATAGTTGTTGAATCCCAGGGTGCACTTA
>LR738714.1:19711-29990 GCA_902687465.1 Secale cereale
GGTCATCAACACTCACGGTTTCGGCCGATTCTAGCCTATTTTGTGGACTATTACTCACTGTTTTGGGGTCCCGGACTGATTTCTGGGATTTACGAACCCAGGGGCGCATTTTCGTGTCGTTCATCAGCACTCGTGGTTTTTGTCGATTCTGACCCGTTTTGTGGACTATTACCCACCGTTTTGGGGTCCCAGAGTGATTTCCACGACTGACGAACCCCGGGGTGCATTTTCGTGTCAGTCATCAACACTTGAAGTTTTGGCCGATTCTGACCCGTTTCGTGGACTATTACTCACCGTTTTGGTGTCCCGAAGCGATTTCCATAGTTGTTGAACCCCAGGGTGCGCTTACGTGTGATACGTCTCAAACGTATCTACTTTTCCAAACACTTTTGATATTGTTTTGAACTCATTCTTGCATGATTTGGACTAAACTAACCCGGACTGACGCTGTTTTCAGCAGAGCTGCCTGGTTTATTTGTGTGCAGGAAAACGGATTTTTAGGTACCTCAGAAAAATCCACGAAAAATCATAGAAAATCCACGCACCCGAAGGAACCAGGAACCAGAAGTGGGGCCAGAGGGGGGCCAGGGGGTGCCCAGGCGCCCTGTGGGCGCCCCCCCTGGGCCGCGCCGGGGGGGCGCCTGGGTAGGTCCCACGCCCCCTGGTGCCCTACTTTAGCCCGTATTTTTACTCCCGACGCAGAAACCCCAGATCGGAAGTTCTTTCGCAGTTTTTCGTCGCGGAGCCGCCGCCACCCTCTGTTCTTCCTCGGGAGGGCTAATCTGGAGGCTGAATTGGCCTCCGGAGAGGGGAGATCGTCGCCATCGTCATCATCATCACCACTCCATCATCCCTCCATGACTTCTCCCTCCATGTGTGAGTAATTCCCCCGCTGTAGGCGAAGGGGATGGTAGGGATTGGATGAGTTAGATCATGTAATAGTTTATCAGATTGTTGGGGGCATGTTGCCTATCATCTACTATGGTGTTTATCATCTTTGCTTCAACTTATTACTCTTAATGCTTGACACTTAGGGCCCGAGTGCCATGATTTCAGATCTGAACCATATGTGTTTGTATGAATATATTTGTGTTCGTGATCCTATCTATGAGTTGTTTGCACCTGTTACGGTCCGGAACCGGCGATCCCAAAAGTGACAGCTTGGGACACCAAAGGGGATGGTCCGTAGTTTGAGGATTACATGTATCCATTGAGTTCATTGCTTTGTTCTGGTGCTCTTTGACAGGAGCACCTTAATCTCCATAAGTTCCTTTTGGCCCCGTTCGTAGCGGGATGGTAGGACAAAAGATGTTGTGCAAGTTCTTATTGCAAGCACGTACAACTACCTACGGGATACATGCCTAATGTTTGATATTTGCCTAGATGATCATTACTTTTCCGTGTGCCGTGCCCCAAGTTAGAATCTATCTCATCCATGCAGCGCCCAACCATCCATCTCCCTAGCCTACAGTGTTTTAAACCCTGCTTGTCACTAGTCGCTACTTTTGCTATTTACTTTACTATCTACTGTTGCTATTTACTTTTGCTGTTTACTTTTACTATTACTATCATCACTATCATATCACTGTTACCACTTATCTTTTGTTGCAAGTAAGTATATTTCAGGTGCGGTTGAATTGACAACTCAACTGTCAAAGCTTATAAATACTCTTTGGCTCCCCGTGTGTCGAATCAATAAATTGGGTTATTCTTACCCGCGAAGACTATCTCGATCCCTTACGGTTGAGGGTTATCAAGTACCGTTTTCTGGCGCCGTTGCCGGGGAGCATAGCAATATTTACAAGTCTACTTGAGGTATCCTACCTGCTGCACTTTATCACTATGGGTAAGAAAGGAGACCCCAAGGTTCCAATCTTACTATCCACTACAAGAAGAGGTACTGCTCTGAGCACTAGTGCTACACTTGATTCACCTTCCGTTATGAGTAAGTTTGCCTCACCACCACCACATGATGCTCCTACTGAATCTGTTACTATGTCTGATACTCTTGATGATGCTTCTACTACTTTTGATGATGATATTATTTCGCTTGGTTATGCTCTTGAGAAACAAATTGCTGCTGCTGCTAAAAAGTCTGGAATTGAACTTCCTGTTACTCGCTACCCTATTGGTGAAACTTATGATTATCCTGATTTGAGTAAACTCAAGGAGAGTCTCCTTGATGATGATTACTATATACTAGATGAAGAATTATGCAGGGAACTGACAGAGTTTTCCGGCTCTGACCCTGAAGCTATTAAGAAACTATTTGAAAAACACTCTTTGAAGAACAAAACCGTTCCTAATCCTGAATTTGCTACATCTCCTATATGCATTGATGATCCTGATTTTGATTTCTCTGTTGATCTTTCACTTATACCTATGGTTGAAGCTGACCCTTTTTATGGCAGAGAAAATGATGATGCTATTGCACACCTAACTAAACTCGGTGAGTTGGGTAGCCTGTTTACCACAGATGAGAAGATACGATACTTTTATGTGACCAAGCTTCTTCCTTTCTCGTTGAAGGAAGGTGCTAAAGCATGGTATGATTCACTCCCATGCGGTTCCATTAAGAGTCTTCTGGATTTAGCTCACTCTTTTGTTGATAAGTACTTTCCTGCTCACATGCAACATGCTGCTTTACAAAGAATTTATAACTTTAAACAGTTGCAGGATGAGTCCCTCCCGAAAGCTTGGGGGAGGTATTGCGGTCTGATTCGGGCTAGACCAGGACATGAAATCCCTAAGAATGAATTAATCGATATATTCTATGCTGGTCTAACTGATGAATCCAGGTCCTATTTGGACAGTTGTGCTGGTTGTGTTTTCTGGAAAAGAACACCGGACGATGCGGAAGACTTAATGGGCAGGATTGCCAAAAACCATGAAGATTGGTCCGTCCCTGAACCACCTCCGCCAACAAAGAAGAGGGGCATGTTTGTTCTGAGCCCCGAGGATATGCGAGAAGCAAAGAAGTCTATTAAAGAGAAAGGTATTAAAGCTGAAGACGTGAAGAATCTACCCCCTATTGAGAAGCTGTGTGAGCCTACTACTCACCCCCCTATGGTAGAGGTACACTCTCTTTTAGATTTCAACGCAAGTGACATCCCTCATGGTAAGCCTCCTGATCAATGTTTAGATGAGTTTGATAATTTTATTATGAAACAAAATCATTTTAATGAAAGGATAGAAAGTCAGTTGCATGATAATTCCCTTGCTATCAAAAAACTGCTTGATGTTTTAGATAGAACAGTTAATGATGTTCAATGTCTTGTGAAGCATTTTCATATGGTTCAAACTCAGCTTGATCAAATTTCTAATGTGCAAAGAGGTTTGCTTGCTAACAATGCCAAACATGATAATTTGCAGGCTTTCGGAATTAAGACCCGAGGAGGAACTAGCACTCAAGATCCTCTCTATCCAGAGGGACATCTGAAGAGAATCGAGCAGGATTCTCAAATGCAGGAAGAAGAAATTGTTGGCTCTCCAAAGAAAAAGAAGAAACATAAGGAGATTGACAATTCTAATCATCCTATTGTAGATGAAGAACCAGCTATTGATCCCAACAGTGTATCTATCTCCGATGCTGAGACAGAAGACGATGCTGATCCTGAAGGTAATAATAATGAGAAGAATGATCCGCCTGAAGTTCGAGAAGAAGAAGCACCTGACAAACGTAAGAGGTACACTAAAGAAGACTTCATCGCAAGAAAACATGGGAAGGAAAGAGAACCATGGGTACAGAAACCCATGCCCTTTCCAGGTAAGTCCATCAAATCTAAAGAAGAAGAGCATTATAATAAGTTTTGTGAGTGGATTAAACCTCTTTTTCTTCAGATACCCTTGACGGATGCTATTAAGTTACTTCCTTATTCAAAATATATGAAAGATATTGTCACTAATAAAAGAAAAGTTCCTAATGATGCAATATCTACTATGCTTGCTAACTATTCTTTCAGTGGAAAGATTCCTGAGAAGCTCGGTGATCCAGGTATACCCACCATTCCTTGCTCCATAAAGAATAATTATTTCAAAACTGCTTTATGTGATCTTGGAGCAGGAGTGAGTGTTATGCCTCTCTCTCTTTACGAGAGGCTTTGTTTAGAGAAACTAATTCCTACAGATATCTCCCTTCAGATGGCTGACAAGTCAACCGCTGTTCCAATAGGTATTTGTGAGGATGTTCCCGTAGAAGTTGCTAATTGTTTAATTCTTACTGATTTTGTTGTGCTTGACATGCCTGAGGATGGGAGCATGTCCATTATTCTTGGTAGACCTTTCCTTAAGACCGCAGGTGCTATTATTGATTGCAATAAAGGGAAGGTTACCTTCCATGTGAATGATAAAGAACACACGGTATATTTTCCAAAGAAGACCGACAGGAGGCATGCCCTCAACTCTATAGAGAATATCGAGACCGTGAAGATTGGAGAATGGGATTGTCCACTACATGTGCCTCACAAATACAAAACTATCATGGTAGGGACAATGTCCATCAAGGTAAAGGTTCAGTGATTACTCCGTAGGAGGTGAGACTTTTTGCTCTATATATCGCCTGTTTGTTGGTAAGACTTGATCAACCTTATTAACAAATATGTTTTATATGGATAAAAAGTTGAGCTTGTTATATTTTCATTTGTTTTTAGTTTTGTCCTACTTGCTGTACCAAGTATTTATGTTTTTGAAGCTTCACAATACTACTAACTGTTTCAAGTTCTCAGAGAGTTTCGCAGCTTTTTGAACTTCGAAAAATTTTCAACAGTGAAGTTTTCAGAAAAATTTCAGAAAAATTATAATAAAAGTTTCCATGTCGGGAGAGACCCAGAGGGGCCTGGGGCCAGCCAGGGGGGGCCACCAGTGGCCCAGGCGGCCAGCTGGCGCGGCCCAGCCCCTGGCCGCGCCCGCAGGGCGCCTGGGGCCCCCGGGACCCCCCTCCAGGTACTTCTTCTTCCTCCCTCTCTCTCTTTCTCCAAAAACACGAGTTCTGCTGCTGCTCTTGTGTTCTTGCTGTTCTTGGAGGCGATTCTTCGATCTCTCTCTACAGCCCATCATTTGAGCTGAATTTTTGAGCAAATACTCCTTGGTATGTGACTCCTCCACCCCTCCAATTAGATTTTTGATTGGTGGCCTCATTTGTGAGTATTCAGTAGTTCTTGGTGCTGTAGAGATGAGCTTGCATGCATGTGTAGAAAGTTATTTCCCAAGTTTTGATGCAAGTTTATGCCTTGGGCAAGTGAGTTGAGTAGTTTGCCTTAGCTCACTTTGTTTTAATCCTCGTTTTTGTAAATTGTAAAAAATTTCAGAAATGAGTTTGTTAGGAAGGGCAAAAGGGTGGCTTGAGAAGAGGAGGCCCGCACACTCCGATCGAGTTACTAGAGCCGCAGCTTCACCATCGACTGCTAGGGTGAGCTATAATGAAGATCATGTGCCCCTGGAGTTGTTGGAAGACACAAATCCAGCACGTGCGATGACGTTTCCATGTGATGAATTCATGGAAGCTGCGGGAATCAAGGACGAGTTTTATAATCTTTGTGCTAATGCAGGTTTGACACGACTCGTCATGAGCCGTGTTACTCAGTATCAAAAACTCACCTCCAATTTCATTAACAGTTTTAGATATAATCCTGATTCAGGTGCTATTGAGTTTAAAATTTATAATGATCTTATCACCATGACTTTGGGAATTTTTTGTGAAATAATAGGTGTGCCGAACGTTGGGAGGACAGCTAGGATGGCCACTCAGCCCTCCGAGCTGAAAACCATCATCAACTTTCTCTGCAGCATGGGTACGAGGGATATTCATCGGTCGAAGATCTCCAGCATCTTATTTCCTCACCTCAGGTATTTTGCATATTATATTGCCAGAGGGGTGTTAGCTCGTGACAACACGAGCAGCATTTTCTGCTCCGGATATTGCTATCCTGGCAGCAGCCCTCTCAGGGAGGTCTGATTATAATCTGGGTACCTTAATTGCTCGACGCCTTGCTATGAACGGTAACAAGGGGGACTTATATGGTGGCGTTTACGCCACACTTATCTTAGAGCATCTTGGAGGCACCCCACACCCTGATGATACTCCTTTTACTTATTTAAGCTTTGATCTTGCTGCTATGAAAAGGCATAAGTTTATTACCATGGGTTCTGAACTTAATAATCTTATCTATATCTTGCGTTTCGGAACTGCCGCGGAACGCGAGATCCGTCTACCTGCACCTCTTTTGTTTGATTTTTCTCGCAGGAACGGATGGTCCTTTGATGTTGTTCAGTTCGATGAGTTCATGGTCCAGCATCAGTTTCATAACCCCATGGAGGGGGTTGTGCCCGACGAGGAGAGGCACGGTGAGATACCACATTTTCAGGAAGAGACCGCCACCGATTTTGGTGAAGGGTCTTCCTCTGTTTGGCGTTTGGAACCTTCCTCGTGGGAGACTCTGAGGAGTTCGGTGTACGCGCCGGCATCCCTCTACGACCCGTGGACTCACCACCATACCCCTGGAGCAGGAGGCTCCTAGGGGCAGTAGCTGCTACCAACTTAGGCCAAAAGCCTAAGCTTGGGGGAGTACGTGCCCTTCTCACTTTTCCATTGTATTATCCATTTTATTCACTTTGATCTTTTCGAAGTTTTTGCCCGTTCTTCTTTATTTCTCTCTTTGCAAAAACAACAAAAAGATTTTCTCTTTCTTTTGCTTTTTATTCAACCTTTGAAAAAAACCAAAAAGATTTCCTTTCTCTCTTTAGTTTGCTTTGTTTTCAGAGATCAGCTCGAGTCCATGATGGCATTTGATTATATTTCCTACGTTCGATTGTGCAAGTGACAAGCAGTAAGGACGAAGATCGACTGAAAGGAAGCAACAAGGAAGACCGGTATGAACTCTTATTATTTCTACTTTTGTACATATGCCTGTACTTATGATCTAGAGACCAGCTTGTAGCGACATAGTTCTATGTTTAAAATGCTCTTCCAGTGGTTCATGCTTTCCTTGTGGCTAGTCCCGAATAACTAGAGTATATAATGTGTTATTGAAATGATCTACATGCATTGCACTGTTCATAGTCTGGTATACTAAGGTGGTATTTCCCTTTAGAGAATTTTTGGATTGACTTGGCACATGCTTACACATGTTAAGACTAAAAAGTCTACTTTGCCTTGATGATCTTTGAGTTTTAGAATAGTTATATCACTTTCATGCCCGATTTAATGTTGCTTTGTCGCTCTGCATGATTATGACCGTTATTGCTCTCTAGTTGGTCGCTTCCCAGTCTTTTGCTAAACCTCCACATGTACTAAGCGGAATGACTGCTTGTGCATCCAAACCCTTTAAACCAGTTATGCCATATGAGTCCACCATACCTTCCTATACATGGTATTTACCTGCCATCCCTAACGAAGACTTTCATGTACCATCTCGAAACTAATAAAAAGCATTTCCTTTTTGTGCCTATGTTTTAGCTCATGAGGAAGTAGTAGTTAATTCATGATCTTTTTAAGTTGGACAAGTTTCACCCCTGGATTGCATGTATAACGTGCAAACCCCTAATACGAAAAGGAACTGGCATTGAGTGTGCCCGGCTCAAAAAGATAATATAACAAACAAACCCTCCTTCATGCTTTGTTCATGAGAAATCAGAAAACTTTGGCAGTGATAAACAAAGGAGATTAAGAGGATGTGATCGTCCTCATGCGGGAGCCGTTCCTCGAGACTTGTCCACTTAAAAGGTGATTGAGTTATCTGCTAGCATTCGTTGACGAAATATGCACTTCTCAAAACATATTTACTTCTGTTTTTAAAACCAAGAGCTCTGGTACATGTTTAGTTTTTGTTTCCGACCATGGGTTTTCAACCTTGCCAATAAAAGCCACGGTTCGAGAGTCTGACCTTCTTTCTTCAAAGCACTAACTAGGAGAGCATAATTGTCATTCTGAGTGTAATGTGCATTGTCCCAAAGTATTACATTCTCTTCTGCATACTTGTGATATGATTTAATTCTGAAATTCTTAGTTCTAGTCTCCCTTAAAACTCTGGAGGAGTCTCTGCATTTATGTTTTGCTTCACTCATGGAGGCTAGCGAGATATCACCCTAATATGCTCAAGCTATGTGCAATGTAATCTTGTCTTGATTTTCAGTAATATATTATTTACTTTTAAGTATTTGTGACTGGTCACTTGAAAGAAGGATTGCTCTTTGCATTGTCCTCATAGTACTGTTTCAATACTTGCTAAACTCTGTTCGTAGTACATGCTTATATACATCTAATGAAGCAAAAGAGTTTGTCAAAGTTTTCTTTGTCGCGTCCAGTTCATTGAACTGAATTGCTTGAGGATAAGCAATATGCTAAGCTTGGGGGAGTTGATACGTCTCAAACGTATCTACTTTTCCAAACACTTTTGATATTGTTTTGACCTCATTCTTGCATGATTTGGACTAAACTAACCCGGACTGACGCTGTTTTCAGCAGAGCTACCTGTATGGTTTATTTGTGTGCAAGAAAATGGATTTTTAGGTACCTCAGAAAAATCCACGAAAAATCACAGAAAATCCACGCATCCGAAGGAACCAGGAACCAAAAGTGGGGCCAGAGGGGGGCCAGGGGGTGCCCAGGCGCCCTGTGGGCGCGCCCCCCCTGGGCCGCGTCGGGGGGGGGGCGCCTGGGCAGGTCCCACGCCCCCTGGTGCCCTACTTTAGCCCGTATTTTTACTCCCGACGCAGAAACCCCAGATCGGAAGTTCTTTCGCAGTTTTTCATCGCGGAGCCGCCGCCACCCTCTGTTCTTCCTCGGGAGGGCTAATCTGGAGGCTGAATTGGCCTCCGGAGAGGGGAGATCGTCGCCATCGTCATCATCATCACCACTCCATCATCCCTCCGTGACTTCTCCCTCCATGTGTGAGTAATTCCCCCGCTGTAGGCGAAGGGGATGGTAGGGATTGGATGAGTTAGATCATGTAATAGTTTATCAGATTGTTGGGGGCATGTTGCCTATCATCTACTATGGTGTTTATCATCTTTGCTTCAACTTATTACTCTTAATGCTTGACACTTAGGGCCCGAGTGCCATGATTTCAGATCTGAACCATATGTGTTTGTATGAATATATTTGTGTTCGTGATCCTATCTATGAGTTGTTTGCACCTGTTACGGTCCGGAACCGGCGATCCCAAAAGTGACAGCTTGGGACACCAAAGGGGATGGTCCGTAGTTTGAGGATTACATGTATCCATTGAGTTCATTGCTTTGTTCCGGTGCTCTTTGACAGGAGCACCTTAATCTCCATAAGTTCCTTTTGGCCCCGTTCGTCGCGGGATGGTAGGACAAAAGATGTTGTGCAAGTTCTTATTGCAAGCACGTACAACTACCTACGGGATACATGCCTAATGTTTGATATTTGCCTAGATGATAATTACTTTTCCGTGTGCCGTGCCCCAAGTTAGAATCTATCTCATCCATGCAGCGCCCAACCATCCATCTCCCTAGCCTACAGTGTTTTAAACCCTGCTTGTCACTAGTCGCTACTTTTGCTATTTACTTTACTATCTACTGTTGCTATTTACTTTTGCTGTTTACTTTTACTATTACTATCATCACTATCATATCACTGTTACCACTTATCTTTTGTTGCAAGTAAGTATATTTCAGGTGCGGTTGAATTGACAACTCAACTGTCAAAGCTTATAAATACTCTTTGGCTCCCCGTGTGTCGAATCAATAAATTGGGTTATTCTTACCCGCGAAGACTATCTCGATCCCTTACGGTTGAGGGTTATCAACGTGTCGGTTATCAGCACCCGCGGTTTTGGCCGATTCTGGCCCCTTTCGTGGACTATTACTCACTGTTTTGGGGTCCCTGAGTGATTTTTAATATTGATGAACCCCGGGGTGCCTTTACGTGTCGGTCATCAACACTCACGGTTTCGGCCGATTCTGGCCTGTTTTGTGGACTATTACTCACTGTTTTGGGGTCCTGGAGTGATTTCTGGGATTTACGAACCCATCGGCGCATTTTCGTGTCGTTCATCAGCACTCGTGGTTTTTGTCGATTCTGACCCGTTTCGTGGACTATTGCCCACCGTTTTGGGGTCCCAGAGTGATTTCCACGACTGTCGAACCTCGGGGTGCATTTTCATATCGGTCATCAGCACTCGCGGTTTTTGTCGATTCTGACCCGTTTCGTGGACTATTGCCCACCGTTTTGGGGTCCCATAGTGATTTCCACGACTGACGAACCCCGGGGTTCGTTTTCGTGCCGGTCATCCGCACTCGCGGTTTTTGTCGATTCTGA
>LR738714.1:52464-62715 GCA_902687465.1 Secale cereale
TTGGCCGATTCTGGCCTGTTTTGTGGACTATTACTCACTGTTTTGGGGTCCCGGAGTGATTTCTAGGATTTACGAACCCAGGGGCGCGTTTTCGTGTCATTCATCAGCACTCGCGGTTTTCTCGATTCTGACCCGTTTCGTGGACTATTACTCACCGTTTTGGGGTCCCCAAGCGATTTTCAATATTGACGAACCCTGGGGTGCCTTTACGTGTCGGTCATCAACACACGAAGTTTCGCCCGATTCTGGCCTGTTTACTCTCTATTTTGGTGTCCCGGAGTCATTGTAGGGAAACGCAGCAGAAAATAAAAATTTCCGACCTACGCACCAGCCCAGGACCACTATGGAGACTGCATACAAGGTTTTGATCATATTCGTTACCGACTCGTAGCGCAGCGGAAGTAGAGTCGATGACGATCGTTGGTGCAGATCCCCGCAGCTAGGATTTACAACCTCCCAACCGCGAGGATGTATACCCTCATCTTCTCCTCGGACAGCCCTCCGGGAGACGGTCGAACAGTCCCCCGGATGGTGTCGCGGACAGCCCTTCGGGAGGACCTTCGAAACCCGAACGGTCACTCGGACAGCCCTTCGGGAGGACATTCGAAACTCGGACGGTCACACGGACAGCCCTTCGGGAGGCACTCACGAACTAAGACCGAAACTACGATCTCTCTACAGAGTTGCACACATACGGTCTCATCTATCCGGCAGGGCTTCGCCGTCCAGAACTAGTTCCTGCCGGAACCCAGACAGCCTTTCGGCACTACGAAACTATTTCGTGGGAGGGAGAGAGAATGCCAGATCATGCATGGCTTGTGTATGAGAGCAAGGGATTGAAGGAGATGGCAGCCCCAACTCCTCCTTTTATAGGCCAAGGCAAGGGGTGGGGTGGGACGTGGAAATACCAAAATACCCAAGCTTCATGTCACACATGAAAGGGCATAATGGTAACACAAGGGGGGCACCAAGGGGACACTCCCATGGCAGCCCAACACCTTGTCCCCCCCATGGGGGGGGGCCCCCAACAAGCCACCAACATGTCTCCATGAAACATGCATGCTCCCTAGACAAAAAGCCACCAAACATGCAACCCTCGATTCGTGGGATCTTGTCCCCTCGCACTGGGACAAGATGTTTTCCGCGAAACTTTTTCCTGAAAAATTCCAGAAGGTCCCAGAACATTTCCGGTACCCTCTAAAATTATTCTGGGCATGATCCGAAACATTTTCGGTGCTGTGGTTTTTATCAGCGGAAAGCATCAACAGCGGTTACGGCAGTTTCGGAACATTTCCGATTTTTCTCTCTGAAAATTCCCAGAAGTTCCCAGACCAATTCTGGCACCCTCTGATAATTTCCATGCGGTGCCGAAACCCTTTTTGACCTAATAATATATTCCGAAACATATTTTCGGTTTTACCGAAACTCTTTCGGTGTTCTCTCTCCGGAACTCTTCCGTTGTCTCCGAAACTTTTCCGGTGATTTTCTCTCAGACTCCCTGTCTAGTATTCAGCAGATAGATGACCCTTAAGCGTGTGACCCTATAGGTTCGGTGAAGTATAGACATGACACGGAACCTCTTCCGATCAATGATCAACATCGGAGCCGTGGACACCCATATTGACCCCCTATACCCACACGAATGAATATTCGAGTGAACCTCCAGTTGCTGTGTTCTATTCCTTTTGCTTCGTGATATGTCACAAACACCCGAGGTGAGATTTATTGCATCCCCGTGGGCAAACACTTTGTCCACTATGCAAGTTACCTCGTTACCGGTTTTGTTCTCTTTTCTCGTTTTCGTGTTTCGGCATCCCAGTGATCAAATCACCCTGTGTCTGGCCAGACGATGATGGATACCGTAACACCGAGAGGGCCCGAGTATATCTCTCCATCGACGGAGGAGCAAATCCCAATCTTGAGCTATCAAGTTACTTAACACACTTTTCCATGAACCCGTAAGCCGCCGTAATAGCCACCCATTTACGGATGACGTTTAACAAACCCCAAAGTTCATGAATCAAGCATGAAGAAACTCGATACTCTCATGGTCTAAGGAAATATGCAAACATTAACTATCTCTGTGTTATAAACCATAAACTTGTGATGAATGTATCTCATAGCATAACATCAATTCGGGTCGATTCAACACAAATGTTCCTCTAACATTGTGCCCTCAAAATTGCTGGCATAGACATGCCCATGATTGGGAAAACATAATCATCATGCAACACTTGAGCTAGTCTTAGAGGCACGACTAGGAATACAATTCACCGTTTATTATACCACACGTGCACATGGGTTTTCCCCAGAGCCTTTATGGATATACGGGCTCGGGAACCATAGCAGTTATAGCATGGAATATAAACTTAATTATGAACAGTGAGATAAATAATAGAATTTATCATTGCCTCTAGGGCATATCTCCTACAGACTCCCACTTGCACTAGAGTCAATAATCTAGTCAATGCTAATGCACTTTACACCTATGCCACATTGGTGTAAATATGCTTCGCTTGTGGTATAGCCTGATGTCCAACGGATCTGACGACTTCAGCTCCGTGTGTATCTTTGCATATCCTTCGCGTTTTCACGCCTTCACAAAATTCATATTTTGTGTGGACCTGGCTTTGTATGTATGCGAATCACAGGTCGAACCTGGATTCCTCAGACTGAGTTATGGAGCAACTACCTCAGTAGTGTCCCATTGACAAAAGCCATCTTGGAACCATACTAAGTTCATGAATGAACTATATGATTCAACATCTTCTTTGTCGCTTCAAAAGCGGCAACATACTTCGCCTTTGTTATAGAATTCGCCACAGTAACTTGTTTGGAACATTTTCCAACTAACTGTGCCACCACATTGTGTGTTACACAAAACCCTTAATTTAAATCGAAAATCGCACGGGGAAAAGATGAAGATTGTATCGATGTAACATTTTACAACGAACTCTTCATGATCTCCGCTTGCGAGAAACCATGTCATCAGTACTACTCTGGTACTAAATGACATCTTTCACTGTTGTCCTATGATCAGTACTTTGATCACTTTGGTATCCATACTCGCAACACCTTTGGAGTATTGGACATATCTGGTTGTTCTACATACCATGGAATACATGATTAATCCAAACACGAAGGTGTGTGGAATCTCCATCATGTATTTTGCTCATCAGTGTTTTAGGGACACCGAGTCTTGCAAAAACTCTTTCCATGTGACTTCGGCAAGAATCACTCCTTGGCGTTTTTAAATGCCAAAAGGTTTTTGCATATTGTCAATATGTATTCATTTCTTAGCCCCATTAGGTAAATCTATCTCCATAGATCATCATGCCTAATATCAAGGCTATTTAGCCTAAGCACTTCATCGAAAAACTATTTTCAAATGAAGTCCTTAATCCGTGTCAAGAAATTTATTTCCAATTACCAATGTGTCGAGCACACAAGGTTTTTAGAAATATTATTGCACTCCCACTTACTTTCTTGAATTACAAGCATCTTCGTTACCCATTGATGAAGTCAAAAACCCCTTTTGACCATTTCATCAAAACACGAAGATTCCAACTCCATCTTGCTCTCTTCTGTCCATTGCTGGAACTCTGAAGTTTGCACACTTACTAGCATCCTCTGGATCGACAAATTACTTTGGACTGTATCACATACAAGTCCTAGGTTTCATTTCCATTAGATGGAAATTGTTTTGTCATCCATGTTTCATATCTCAAGATTGAAATATTTATTAATTGCTAGTTCAACCCGAACCGACTTTAAGCATCGCTACGGTGAGACAATCTCATCGTAGTCAACTCCTTGAACTTGTTTATTGCAACAAGTCGAGCTTTATGGATAAAACATTTTATCTGTATCAGTTTTAAGTTCCATAAATATTCGTCAGACTCTAAGTCTTCCGAAAGGTGTATCAAGGTTTTAATCTTGAATCACTTATATGGAAACTAACTCGGGTTGTATTGGCATTCAGCCAATTCCGGAGTCAGGGCCCATCAACGCTTCCTTGTGTATCGTAGGTATATTGTTGTCTAACAACAATATCTCGTCTGCGCACCTGAGAGGTTTGCACGAGCCTTGCCTACGTGGTTCAGCTGCAAGTTCGACCAAAGTCCATACATTTTATTGTAGAGACTTCCGTATCAGTCGCAGTAGGAAACTCTGGAATTACTTCCAAGGTTCCTTTCCTTTGACCTGATGACGAAGATACTGTTATCTCGTCGAGTTTGCACTATTCTCCCACTCACCTTTTTGAAAGAACCATTCTCTTTAAAAGCATACCGTTTCATGGCAAAACTATTTGCCTCGGTATTGTGAGGGAGGAATACCCAATTGCTTGGGATAACCTACAAAGTAGCACTTGTCTGATTTGGAATAGGTTTGTAACCTGTTACACAAGCCCCATATTCCAAATGTTAAGAAAAGTTACAACATGGTTGGGCGTACCATACCATGGTGTCATTTCAACAGACCCGATGGAGCTCTTTTCAGTGTAAAAGCCGCAGTCTCTAAAGCATCACTCTTTAAAAGGGATAATGGCAAATTTATTTATGTCATCTTTGATCTCACCATGTCATAAATGGTTTGATTACATCTTCACAGACTTTTCACTTTGCAGTGGTGTTCCGGGAAGTGTAAGTTATGAAACAGCTTTCACAACTCATCAGACATTCGCTAAACTTGTAACTCAAATATTCCTTTCTGCAATCGAATTGTAGAAACATAATTTTCTTGTTACAATAACTTCTACTTCATTTTTGAAAACCTTTCGAATGATTTCAAAAGATCCAGACTTACGTCTCATCAAGTAAATATCCATATATCTACTTGAGTCATTTCTGAAGATAGATAAAACCACTACTAACAACATTTATCGGACTACACACATCAAATGTATGATCACCAATAAGTTTGTTACTCGTTCCTTGTGGCCTGTGAACGGTATTTCAGTCACTTCACTTTTCGGAGGAAATTTGCAAGTGTCAGATGATTCAAAAATCAAATGACTTCAAAATCCATCATAATGGAATTTTCCATGCGGGTTTCTCCAATGTGACCAAATGTAGTGCCACACTTTGTGCGGTATTCTTTTAGTCTTGCGACATTTAGCGTCAGTGTTATGGATGTATCATATTACCATCAATATTCATAACATACATCCCATCTAGGATGGAAGCATGGCCCTTCATGTTATTCATAATACTAAACAACAATTGTTGTTCTTATGAACAACTCCTTTGCAACAAACATTGTGCAATGGGCTAGAGTGTATGAAACTCTAAAATGAATTATGAAAGTAAACACAGAGGTAATATATTATTATCAACATTCATAACATACATCTCATTCATAATGAAAGTATGGCCCTTATGTTGTTCATAACACCGAACATCAGAAGTTCTCTTATGAACAACCTTCTTGCAAGATACCTTATGCAATGGGCTAGAGTGTGTAAAACTCTAAATGAATTATGAAAATTAATACAGACGGTAATACACCGATGGAAGGTATAGTAACATTTACTATGTTCCCTGTGTATACCTAAACCTTATTCCTGGCTAGTCTTTCAGGCCATAGTAGTACTTACATCGAGTTGCAACAGAATGCAATCGAGCGGGTATCTTTGTGATTTACTCACAATACCCAAGAATCAGTGATCAACAAGTTAATCATAATTCCCAAGGACTATATCTTTGACCAGCCTTCTATACATCAAAAACTTGTATGACATTCATACATGAGCTGGATATTCCAGTCTTCTTTCTTTTTACCATTATACTTCTAACAGTTTAACTTTTAGTATTTCTCCTACTCTCAGAAGAAGCACCCAACTTAAGAGTGGCGTTAGCCTCGGACTTCCTAGGCGTGAAAGTCTTACTAACACCCTTCGGACACTTCCTTTCTCTTTAAGTTGTTGTTTTATTCACCTTTCATCATATGACAGGCGTTCTACTGGATCCCTCTCTTATCAGTCTATCTCATATCTTTCAGCCTTTGTCTGTCTCTGAAAATGATTTTCAGATTCCATGAATATCACATAACTATCCAAACTTTCGAAGTTCGGGTCTCATGGAAGCAAACATATTGCACTTGACTAAAAACGGAATTCTAGCTTTTGGATCGAAGGACGAGAGTCACATCATCCATAGCATTAGTGGGAGAATACCGAAAGTATGCGATAGGACAAAGTCCTTCTCGGCACTCTTGAGGACAATCCTCACATTACGTTACCAACCGTAAAGTTTTAACCAGATATCTAACAGCTATTAAATTTTAATAGGGAGGGTGGAAACGCGAGCCATTATTCTATAACTATTATGCAAATCACACTTAGACAGTGTTCAAAATTAATTGCACTGAGAATTAAACAAGTTAATTCAACAGTGCGCTCCCACTCAAATCAATATCTCTCATAATTGATTGTGAGTGATTCAAGATCCACATTTCAATTCAACGCCATTGATGGTAGCATCACTGATGACGAGAATCTCAATCGGTAGGCAAACTTACCAATCACATCTCTATGTGACTCTTGTTCATCTTTCGATGCGTGTGTTCCGAGCTCATGACTTTCATGCCTGAACGTCAAGACAACCAAGTGATCTCGCTGCGAGGTCTCAACTCACCCGCCTCACACATCCCTAATCGTTCGTACCCATGTTAGCATGTGATACCCCGAAAAGTTAGGTGCCGTGACGGTGCTACACTTGGGAGAACACTAACTACTTGATATTTTTGTGAGAGATCACCCTAATAAAAGCGACTACCGCGCAATCAAGAAGGGTGCATCATAAGGGATAAACATCTCAGGCAATTCATAATTAGCATGATATGGTATAGCCCTTTCTGACGGAGAAGTCTTTCATTTCTTCGTCTTCGGCATTCGCGTCGGTGTTCACCTTCGCGAAGATTGCCACCACCTTGTCGATGCACCAGATAATATTGCTATCTCTATAGCTAATAAAATAATGCATTACAACAAGGTTGACACGCAGGTCATTTAAAGTGCAATCATATGGCTCCAGCCATCATGCCGAATCATGACACGCAGGTCATGTTAATCGATTTACATTATATAGCCATCTCATACATAATCAAATTATTATGAGCACTGCTATACCACATCATATGCACATGCAAACCCTCCTGCAAAACCAAGTTAGACGTCTCTAATCGGTTTATGCAAAAGTTTATCTTACGTGGCTTCTAAGGTTTCGAAACAAACCGAAGCTACCAACGTCCATCATCAAGCATGATAATTCAAGTCGCTAGATTAACTTTTGCGGGGTGTATGAAACACGAGATAATAAAATCTCGAGCCCCATACTGAACTTCGTCATACGCATGACCCCCGTGCAGATCATATCTGCATTGCCCTTTCGTCTGCGAAACATCCATCTTTCTTTGACTAAAGTGGAACCCAAAGAACTGTTAGCACTTCGTTGATCTGTCAATCAGCATACTCAGAAGCAGCATGAAAGGATCGCGGATTGCCAGAACTTTGTCAGATTCCACAATGCTGTCAAGATCAGGACTACGCAAATTTAAGGGAAGCAACAAGAACATCAGGTAACAGATTTCATCTGCTACCCGCACAAATAATTTTCAGTAATAGATCTTATCTACTACCTAATTATATTGTGCAACACCCATACATCTCCATGTATTCTAGATCGCAACCTGCATCTACGCATAGCACGGCTCATGATGCCACTGTAGGGAAACGCAGCAGAAAATAAAAATTTCCGACCTACGCACCAGCCCAGGACCACTATGGAGACTGCATACAAGGTTTTGATCATATTCGTTACCGACTCGTAGCGCAGCGGAAGTAGAGTCGATGACGATCGTTGGTGCAGATCCCCGCAGCTAGGATTTACAACCTCCCAACCGCGAGGATGTATACCCTCATCTTCTCCTCGGACAGCCCTCCGGGAGACGGTCGAACAGTCCCCCGGATGGTGTCGCGGACAGCCCTTCGGGAGGACCTTCGAAACCCGAACGGTCACTCGGACAGCCCTTCGGGAGGACCTTCGAAACTCGGACGGTCACACGGACAGCCCTTCGGGAGGCACTCACGAACTAAGACCGAAACTATGATCTCTCTACAGAGTTGCACACATACGGTCTCATCTATCCGGCAGGGCTTCGCCGTCCAGAACTAGTTCCTGCCGGAACCCAGACAGCCTTTCGGCACTACGAAACTATTTCGTGGGAGGGAGAGAGAATGCCAGATCATGCATGGCTTGTGTATGAGAGCAAGGGATTGAAGGAGATGGCAGCCCCAACTCCTCCTTTTATAGGCCAAGGCAAGGGGTGGGGTGGGACGTGGAAATACCAAAATACCCAAGCTTCATGTCACACATGAAAGGGCATAATGGTAACACAAGGGGGGCACCAAGGGGACACTCCCATGGCAGCCCAACACCTTGTCCCCCCCATGGGGGGGGGGCCCCCCCAACAAGCCACCAACATGTCTCCATGAAACATGCATGCTCCCTAGACAAAAAGCCACCAAACATGCAACCCCCGATTCGTGGGATCTTGTCCCCTCGCACTGGGACAAGATGTTTTCCGCGAAACTTTTTTCTGAAAAATTCCAGAAGGTCCCAGAACATTTCCGGTACCCTCTAAAATTATTCTGGGCATGATCCGAAACATTTTCGGTGCTGTGGTTTTTATCAGCGGAAAGCATCAACAGCGGTTACGGCAGTTTCGGAACATTTCCGGTTTTTCTCTCTGAAAATTCCCAGAAGTTCCCAGACCAATTCTGGCACCCTCTGATAATTTCCATGCGGTGCCGAAACCCTTTTTGACCTAATAATATATTCCGAAACATATTTTCGGTTTTACCGAAACTCTTTCGGTGTTCTCTCTCCGGAACTCTTCCGTTGTCTCCGAAACCTTTTCGGTGATTTTCTCTCAGACTCCCTGTCTAGTATTCAGCAGATAGATGACCCTTAAGCGTGTGACCCTATAGGTTCGGTGAAGTATAGACATGACACGGAACCTCTTCCGATCAATGATCAACATCGGAGCCGTGGACACCCATATTGACCCCCTATACCCACACGAATGAATATTCGAGTGAACCTCCAGTTGCTGTGTGCTATTCCTTTTGCTTCGTGATATGTCACAAACACCCGAGGTGAGATTTATTGCATCCCCGTGGGCAAACACTTTGTCCACTATGCAAGTTACCTCGTTACCGGTTTTGTTCTCTTTTCTCGTTTTCGTGTTTCGGCATCCCAGTGATCAAATCACCCTGTGTCTGGCCAGACGATGATGGATACCGTAACACCGAGAGGGCCCGAGTATATCTCTCCATCGACGGAGGAGCAAATCCCAATCTTGAGCTATCAAGTTACTTAACACACTTTTCCATGAACCCGTAAGCCGCCGTAATAGCCACCCATTTACGGATGACGTTTAACAAACCCCAAAGTTCATGAATCAAGCATGAAGAAACTCGATACTCTCATGGTCTAAGGAATTATGCAAACATTAACTATCTCTGTGTTATAAACCATAAACTTGTGACGAATGTATCTCATAGCATAACATCAATTCGGGTCGATTCAACACAAATGTTCCTCTAACATTGTGCCCTCAAAATTGCTGGCATAGACATGCCCATGATTGGGAAAACATAATCATCATGCAACACTTGAGCTAGTCTTAGAGGCACGACTAGGAATACAATTCACCGTTTATTATACCACACGTGCACATGGGTTTTCCCCAGAGCCTTTATGGATATACGGGCTCGGGAACCATAGCAGTTATAGCATGGAATATAAACTTAATTATGAACAGTGAGATAAATAATAGAATTTATCATTGCCTCTAGGGCATATCTCCTACAGTCATTTCCAGGATTTACGCACCCAGGGGTGCGTTTTCGTGTCGGTCATCAGCACTCGCGGTTTTTGTCGATTCTGACCCGTTTCGTGGACTATTACCCACCGTTTTGGGGTCCGAGAGTGATTTCCCTGACTGACGAACCCCGGGGTGCGTTTTCGTGTCAGTCATCAACACTTGAAGTTTCGGCCGATTCTGACCCGTTTCGTGGACTATTACTCACCGTTTTGGGGTCCCGAAGAGATTTCCATAGTTGTTAAACCCCAGGGTGCGCTTACGTCTCGGTTATCAACACTCGCGGTTTTGGCCGATTCTGGCCTCTTTCGTGGACTATTGCTCACTGTTTTGGGGTCCCGGAGTGATTTTCAATATTGACGAACC
>LR738714.1:85899-95953 GCA_902687465.1 Secale cereale
CGTGGAAATCACTCTGGGACCTCAAAACGGTGGGCAATAGTCCACGAAACGGGTCAGAATCGACAAAAACCACGAGTGCTGATGAACGACACGAAAATCCGCCGATGGGTTCGTAAATCCCAGAAATCACTCCAGGACCCCAAAACAGTGAGTAATAGTCCACAAAACAGGCCAGAATCGGCCGAAACCGTGAGTGTTGATGACCGACACGTAAAGGCACCCCGGGGTTCATCAATATTAAAAATCACTCAGGGACCCCAAAACAGTGAGTAATAGTCCACGAAAGGGGCCAGAATCGGCCAAAACCGCGAGTGCTGATAACCGACACGTTGATAACCCTCAACCGTAAGGGATCGAGATAGTCTTCGCGGGTAAGAATAACCCAATTTATTGATTCGACACACGCACCTGAAATATACTTAGTTGCAACAAAAGATAAGTGGTAACAGTGATATGATAGTGATGATAGTAATAGTAAAAGTAAACAGCAAAAGTAAATAGCAACAGTAGATAGTAAAGTAAATAGCAAAAGTAAAGACTAGTGACAAGCAGGGTTTAAAACACTGTAGGCTAGGGAGATGGATGGTTGGGCGCTGCATGGATGAGATAGATTCTAACTTGGGGCACGGCACACGGAAAAGTAATTATCATCTAGGCAAATATCAAACATTAGGCATGTATCCCGTAGGTAGTTGTACGTGCTTGCAATAAGAACTTGCACAACATCTTTTGTCCTACCATCCCGCTACGAACGGGGCCAAAAGGAACTTATGGAGATTAAGGTGCTCCTGTCAAAGAGCACCGGAACAAAGCAATGAACTCAATGGATACATGTAATCCTCAAACTACGGACCATCCCCTTTGGTGTCCCAAGCTGTCACTTTTGGGATCGCCGGTTCCGGACCGTAACAGGTGCAAACAACTCATAGATAGGATCACGAACACAAATATATTCATACAAACACATATGGTTCAGATCTGAAATCATGGCACTCGGGCCCTAAGTGTCAAGCATTAAGAGTAATAAGTTGAAGCAAAGATGATAAACACCATAGTAGATGATAGGCAACATGCCCCCAACAATCTGATAAACTATTACATGATCTAACTCATCCAATCCCTACCATCCCCTTCGCCTACAGCGGGGGAATTACTCACACATGGAGGGAGAAGTCATGGAGGGATGATGGAGTGGTGATGATGATGACGATGGCGATGATCTCCCCTCTCCGGAGGCCAATTCAGCCTCCAGATTAGCCCTCCCGAGGAAGAACAGAGGGTGGCGGCGGCTCCGCGATGAAAAACTGAGAAAGAACTTCCGATCTGGGGTTTCTGCGTCGGGAGTAAAAATACGGGCTAAAGTAGGGCACCAGGGGGCGTGGGACCTGCCCAGGCGCCCCCCCGACGCGGCCCAGGGGGGGCGCGCCCACAGGGCGCCTGGGCACCCCCTGGCCCCCCTCTGGCCCCACTTCTGGTTCCTGGTTCCTTCGGGTGCGTGGATTTTCTGTGATTTTTCGTGGATTTTTCTGAGGTACCTAAAAATCCGTTTTCCTGCACACAAATAAACCATACAGGTAGCTCTGCTGAAAACAGCGTCAGTCCGGGTTAGTTTAGTCCAAATCATGCAAGAATGAGGTCAAA
Source organism: Secale cereale (assembly GCA_902687465.1). NCBI lineage: Eukaryota > Viridiplantae > Streptophyta > Magnoliopsida > Poales > Poaceae > Secale > Secale cereale. Next base: position 87,541 of record LR738714.1, read on the forward strand.
ACAATATCAAAAGTGTTTGGAAAAGTAGATACGTTTGAGACGTATCAACTCCCCCAAGCTTAGCATATTGCTTGTCCTCAAGCAATTCAGTTCAACGAACTGGACGCGACAAAGAAAACTTTGACAAACTCTTTTGCTTCATTAGATGTATATAAGCATGTACTACGAACAGAGTTTAGCAAGTATTGAAACAGTACTATGAGGACAATGCAAAGAGCAATCCTTCTTTCAAGTGACCAGTCACAAATACTTAAAAGTAAATAATATATTACTGAAAATCAATACAAGATTACATTGCACATAGCTTGAGCATATTAGGGTGGTATCTCGCTAGCCTCCATGAGTGAAGCAAAACATAAATGCAGAGACTCCTCCAGAGTTTTAAGGGAGACTAGAACTAAGAATTTCAGAATAAATCATATCACAAGTATGCAGAAGAGAATGTAATACTTTGGGACAATGCACATTACACTCAGAATGACAATTATGCTCTCCTAGTTAGTGCTTTGAAGAAAGAAGGTGAGACTCTCGAACCGTGGCTTTTATTGCCAAGGTTGAAAACCCATGGTCGGAAACAAAAACTAAACATGTACCAGAGCTCTTGGTTTTAAAAACAGAAGTAAATATGTTTTGAGAAGTGCATATTTCGTCAACGAATGCTAGCAGATAACTCAATCACCTTTTAAGTGGACAAGTCTCGAGGAACGGCTCCCGCATGAGGACGATCACATCCTCTTAATCTCCTTTGTTTATCACTGCCAAAGTTTTCTGATTTCTCATGAACAAAGCATGAAGGAGGGTTTGTTTGTTATATTATCTTTTTGAGCCGGGCGCACTCAATGCCAGTTCCTTTTCGTATTAGGGGTTTGCACATTATACATGCAATCCAGGGGTGAAACTTGTCCAACTTAAAAAGATCATGAATTAACTACTACTTCCTCATGAGCTAAAACATAGGCACAAAAAGGAAATGCTTTTTATTAGTTTCGAGATGGTACATGAAAGTTTTCGTTAGGGATGGCAGGTAAATACCATGTATAGGAAGGTATGGTGGACTCATATGGCATAACTGGTTTAAAGGGTTTGGATGCACAAGCAGTCATTCCGCTTAGTACAGGTGGAGGTTTAGCAAAAGACTGGGAAGCGACCAACTAGAGAGCAATAACGGTCATAATCATGCAGAGCGACAAAGCAACATTGAATCGGGCATGAAAGTGATATAACTATTCTAAAACTCAAAGATCATCAAGGCAAAGTAGACTTTTTAGTCTTAACATGTGTAAGCATGTGCCAAGTCAATCCAAAAATTCTCTAAAGGGAAATACCACCTTAGTATACCAGACTATGAACAGTGCAATGCATGTAGATCATTTCAATAACACATTATATACTCTAGTTATTCGGGACTAGCCACAAGGAAAGCATGAACCACTGGAAGAGCATTGTAAACATAGAACTATGTCGCTACAAGCTGGTCTCTAGATCATAAGTACAGGCATATGTACAAAAGTAGAAACAATAAGAGTTCATACCGGTCTTCCTTGTTGCTTCCTTTCAGTCGATCTTCGTCCTTACTGCTTGTCACTTGCACGATCGAACGTAGGAAATATAATCAAATGCCATCATGGACTCGAGCTGATCTCTGAAAACAAAGCAAACTAAAGAGAGAAAGGAAATCTTTTTGGTTTTTTTTCAAAGGTTGAATAAAAAGCAAAAGAAAGAGAAAATCTTTTTGTTGTTTTTGCAAAGAGAGAAATAAAGAAGAACGGGCAAAAACTTCGAAAAGATCAAAGTGAATAAAACGGATAATACAATGGAAAAGTGAGAAGGGCACGTACTCCCCCAAGCTTAGGCTTTTGGCCTAAGTTGGTAGCAGCTACTGCCCCTAGGAGCCTCCTGCTCCAGGGGTATGGTGGTGACTCCACGGGTCGTAGAAGGATGCCGGCGCGTACACCGAACTCCTCGGAGTCTCCCACGAGGAAGGTTCCGAACGCCAAACAGAGGAAGACCCTTCACCAAACTCGGTGGCGGTCTCTTCCTGAAAATGTGGTATCTCACCGTGCCTCTCCTCGTCGGGCACAACCCCCTCCATGGGGTTATGAAACTGATGCTGGACCATGAACTCATCGAACTGAACAACATCAAACGACCATCCGTTCCTGCGAGAAAAATCAAACAAAAAAGGTGCAGGTAGACGGATCTCGCGTTCCGCGGCAGTTCCGAAACGCAAGATATAGATAAGATTATTAAGTTCAGAACCCATGGTAACAAACTTATGCCTTTTCATAGCAGCAAGATCAAAGCTTAAATAAGTAAAAGGAGTATCATCAGGGTGTGGGGTGCCTCCAAGATGCTCTAAGATAAGTGTGGCGTAAACGCCACCATATAAGTCCCCCTTGTTACCGTTCATAGCAAGGCGTCGAGCAATTAAGGTACCCAGATTATAATCAGACCTCCCTGAGAGGGCTGCTGCCAGGATAGCAATATCCGGAGCAGAAAATGCTGCTCGTGTTGTCACGAGCTAACACCCCTCTGGCAATATAATATGCAAAATACCTGAGGTGAGGAAATAAGATGCTGGAGATCTTCGACCGATGAATATCCCTCGTACCCATGCTGCAGAGAGAGTTGATGATGGTTTTCAGCTCGGAGAGCTGAGTGGCCATCCTAGTCGTCCTCCCAACGTTCGGCACACCTATTATTTCACAAAAAATTCCCAAAGTCATGGTGATAAGATCATTATAAATTTTAAACTCAATAGCACCTGAATCAGGATTATATCTAAAACTGTTAATGAAATTGGAGGTGAGTTTTTGATACTGAGTAACACGGCTCGTGACGAGTCGTGTCAAACCTGCATTAGCACAAAGATTATAAAACTCGTCCTTGATTCCCGCAGCTTCCATGAATTCATCACATGGAAACGTCATCGCACGTGCTGGACTTGTGTCTTCCAACAACTCCAGGGGCACATGATCTTCATTATAGCTCACCCTAGCAGTCGATGGTGAAGCTGCGGCTCTAGTAACTCGATCGGAGTGTGCGGGCCTCCTCTTCTCAAGCCACCCTTTTGCCCTTCCTAACAAACTCATTTCTGAAATTTTTTACAATTTACAAAAACGAGGATTAAAACAAAGTGAGCTAAGGCAAACTACTCAACTCACTTGCCCAAGGCATAAACTTGCATCAAAACTTGGGAAATAACTTTCTACACATGCATGCAAGCTCATCTCTACAGCACCAAGAACTACTAAATACTCACAAATGAGGCCACCAATCAAAAATCTAATTGGAGGAGTGGAGGAGTCACATACCAGGGAGTATTTGCTCAAAAATTCAGCTCAAATGATGGGCTGTAGAGAGAGATCGAAGAATCGCCTCCAAGAACAGCAAGAACACAAGAGCAGCAGCAGAACTCGTGTTTTTGGAGAAAGGGGGAGAGGGAGGAAGAAGAAGTACCTGGAGGGGGGTCCCGTGGGCCCCAAGCGCCCTGCGGGCGCGGCCTGGGGCTGGGCCGCGCCAGCTGGCCGCCTGGGCCACTGGTGGCCCCCCTGGCTGGCCCCAGGCCCCTCTGGGTCTCTCCCGACATGGAAATTTTTATTATATTTTTTCTGGAATTTTTCTGAAAACTTCACTGTTGAAAATTTTTCGAAGTTCAAAAAGCTGCGAAACTCTCTGAAAACTTGAAACAGTTAGTAGTATTGTGAAGCTTCAAAAACATAAATACTTGGTACAGCAAGTAGGACAAAACTAAAAACAAATGAAAATATAACAAGCTCAACTTTTTATCCATATAAAACATATTTGTTAATAAGGTTGATCAAGTCTTACCAACAAACAGGCGATATATAGAGCAAAAAGTCTCACCTCCTACGGAGTAATCACTGAACCTTTACCTTGATGGACATTGTCCCTACCATGATAGTTTTGTATTTGTGAGGCACATGTAGTGGACAATCCCATTCTCCAATCTTCACGGTCTCGATATTCTCTATAGAGTTGAGGGCATGCCTCCTGTCGGTCTTCTTTGGAAAATATACCGTGTGTTCTTTATCATTCACATGGAAGGTAACCTTCCCTTTATTGCAATCAATAATAGCACCTGCGGTGTTAAGGAAAGGTCTACCAAGAATAATGGACATGCTCCCATCCTCAGGCATGTCAAGCACAACAAAATCAGTAAGAATTAAACAATTAGCAACTTCTATGGGAACATCCTCACAAATACCTATTGGAAGAGCGGTTGACTTGTCAGCCATCTGAAGGGAGATATCTGTAGGAATTAGTTTCTCTAAACAAAGCCTCTCGTAAAGAGAGAGAGGCATAACACTCACTCCTGCTCCAAGATCACATAAAGCAGTTTTGAAATAATTATTCTTTATGGACCAAGGAATGGTGGGTATACCTGGATCACCGAGCTTCTCAGGAATCTTTCCACTGAAAGAATAGTTAGCAAGCATAGTAGATATTGCATCATTAGGAACTTTTCTTTTATTAGTGACAATATCTTCCATATATTTTGAATAAGGAAGTAACTTAATAGCATCAGTCAAGGGTATCTGAAGAAAAAGAGGTTTAATCCACTCACAAAACTTATTATAATGCTCTTCTTCTTTAGATTTGATGGACTTACCTGGAAAGGGCATGGGTTTCTGTACCCATGGTTCTCTTTCCTTCCCATGTTTTCTTGCGATGAAGTCTTCTTTAGTGTACCTCTTACGTTTGTCAGGTGCTTCTTCTTCTTGAACTTCAGGCGGATCATTCTTCTCATTATTATTACCTTCAGGATCAGCACCGTCTTCTGTCTCAGCATCGGAGATAGATACACTGTTGGGATCAATAGCTGGTTCTTCATCTGCAATAGGATCATTAGAATTGTCAATCTCCTTATGTTTCTTCTTTTTCTTTGGAGAGCCAACAATTTCTTCTTCCTGCATTTGAGAATCCTGCTCGATTCTCTTCGGATGTCCCTCTGGATAGAGAGGATCTTGAGTGCTAGTTCCTCCTCGGGTCTTAATTCCGAAAGCCTGCAAATTATCATGTTTGGCATTGTTAGCAAGCAAATCTCTTTGCACATTAGAAATTTGATCAAGCTGAGTTTGAACCATATGAAAATGCTTCACAAGACATTGAACATCATTAACTGTTCTATCTAAAACATCAAGCAGTTTTTTGATAGCAAGGGAATTATCATGCAACTGACTTTCTATCCTCTCATTAAAATGATCTTGTTTCATAATAAAATTATCAAACTCATCTAAACATTGATCAGGAGGCTTACCATGAGGGATGTAACTTGCGTTGAAATCTAAAAGAGAGTGTACCTCTACCATAGGGGGGTGAGTAGTAGGCTCACACAGCTTCTCAATAGGGGGTAGATTCTTCACGTCTTCAGCTTTAATACCTTTCTCTTTAATAGACTTCTTTGCTTCTCGCATATCCTCGGGGCACAGAACAAACATGCCCCTCTTCTTTGTTGGCGGAGGTGGTTCAGGGACGGACCAATCTTCATGGTTTTTGGCAATCCTGCCCATTAAGTCTTCCGCATCGTCCGGTGTTCTTTTCCTGAAAACACAACCAGCACAACTGTCCAAATAGGACCTGGATTCATCAGTTAGACCAGCATAGAATATATCGATTAATTCATTCTTAGGGATTTCATGTCCTGGTCTAGCCCGAATCAGACCGCAATACCTCCCCCAAGCTTTAGGGAGGGACTCATCCTGCAACTGTTTAAAGTTATAAATTCTTTGTAAAGCAGCATGTTGCATGTGAGCAGGAAAGTACTTATCAACAAAAGAGTGAGCTAAATCCTGAAGACTCTTAATGGAACCGCATGGGAGTGAATCATACCATGCTTTAGCACCTTCCTTCAACGAGAAAGGAAGAAGCTTGGTCACATAAAAGTATCGTATCTTCTCATCTGTGGTAAACAGGCTACCCAACTCACCGAGTTTAGTTAGGTGTGCAATAGCATCATCATTTTCTCTGCCATAAAAAGGGTCAGCTTCAACCATAGGTATAAGTGAAAGATCAACAGAGAAATCAAAATCAGGATCATCAATGCATATAGGAGATGTAGCAAATTCAGGATTAGCAACGGTTTTGTTCTTCAAAGAGTGTTTTTCAAATAGTTTCTTAATAGCTTCAGGGTCAGAGCCGGAAAACTCTGTCAGTTCCCTGCATAATTCTTCATCTAGTATATAGTAATCATCATCAAGGAGACTCTCCTTGAGTTTACTCAAATCAGGATAATCATAAGTTTCACCAATAGGGTAGCGAGTAACAGGAAGTTCAATTCCAGACTTTTTAGCAGCAGCAGCAATTTGTTTCTCAAGAGCATAACCAAGCGAACTAATATCATCATCAAAAGTAGTAGAAGCATCATCAAGAGTATCAGACATAGTAATAGATTCAGTAGGAGCATCATGTGGTGGTGGTGAGGCAAACTTACTCATAACGGAAGGTGAATCAAGTGTAGCACTAGTGCTCAGAGCAATACCTCTTCTTGTAGTGGATAGTAAGATTGGAACCTTGGGGTCTCCTTTCTTACCCATAGTGATAAAGTGCAGCAGGTAGGATACCTCAAGTAGACTTGTAAATATTGCTATGCTCCCCGGCAACGGCGCCAGAAAACGGTACTTGATAACCCTCAACCGTAAGGGATCGAGATAGTCTTCGCGGGTAAGAATAACCCAATTTATTGATTCGACACACGGGGAGCCAAAGAGTATTTATAAGCTTTGACAGTTGAGTTGTCAATTCAACCGCACCTGTAATATACTTACTTGCAACAAAAGATAAGTGGTAACAGTGATATGATAGTGATGATAGTAATAGTAAAAGTAAACAGCAAAAGTAAATAGCAACAGTAGATAGTAAAGTAAATAGCAAAAGTAGCGACTAGTGACAAGCAGGGTTTAAAACACTGTAGGCTAGGGAGATGGATGGTTGGGCGCTGCATGGATGAGATAGATTCTAACTTGGGGCACGGCACATGGAAAAGTAATGATCATCTAGGCAAATATCAAACATTAGGCATGTATCCCGTAGGTAGTTGTACGTGCTTGCAATAAGAACTTGCACAACATCTTTTGTCCTACCATCCCGCTATGAACGGGGCCAAAAGGAACTTATGGAGATTAAGGTGCTCCTGTCAAAGAGCACCGGAACAAAGCAATGAACTCAATGGATACATGTAATCCTCAAACTACGGACCATCCCCTTTGGTGTCCCAAGCTGTCACTTTTGGGATCGCCGGTTCCGGACCGTAACAGGTGCAAACAACTCATAGATAGGATCACGAACACAAATATATTCATACAAACACATATGGTTCAGATCTGAAATCATGGCACTCGGGCCCTAAGTGTCAAGCATTAAGAGTAATAAGTTGAAGCAAAGATGATAAACACCATAGTAGATGATAGGCAACATGCCCCCAACAATCTGATAAACTATTACATGATCTAACTCATCCAATCCCTACCATCCCCTTCGCCTACAGCGGGGGAATTACTCACACATGGAGGGAGAAGTCATGGAGGGATGATGGAGTGGTGATGATGATGACGATGGCGACGATCTCCCCTCTCCGAAGGCCAATTCAGCCTCCAGATTAGCCCTCCCGAGGAAGAACAGAGGTTGGCGGCGGCTCCGCGACGAAAAACTGCGAAAGAACTTCCGATCTGGGGTTTCTGCGTCGGGAGTAAAAATACGGGCTAAAGTAGGGCACCAGGGGGCGTGGGACCTACCCAGGCGCCCCCCCGGCGCGGCCCAGGGGGGGCGCCCACAGGGCGCCTGGGCACCCCCTGGCCCCACTTCTGGTTCCTGGTTCCTTCGGGTGCATGGATTTTCTGTGATTTTTCGTGGATTTTTCTGAGGTACCTAAAAATCCGTTTTCCTGCACACAAATAAACCATACAGGTAGCTCTGCTGAAAACAGCGTCAGTCCGGGTTAGTTTAGTCCAAATCATGCAAGAATGAGGTCAAAACAATATCAAAAGTGTTTGGAAAAGTAGATACGTTTGAGATGTATCACACGTAAGCGCACCCTGGGGTTCAACAACTATGGAAATCGCTTCGGGACACCAAAACGGTGAGTAATAGTCCACGAAACGGGTCAGAATCGGCCAAAACTTCAAGTGTTGATGACTGACACGAAAATGCACCCCGGGGTTCGTCAGTCGTGGAAATCACTCTGGGACCCCAAAACGGTGGGTAATAGTCCACGAAACGGGTCAGAATCGACAAAAACCACGAGTGCTGATGAATGACACGAAAATGCGCCCCTGGGTTCGTAAATCCCAGAAATCAGTCCGGGACCCCAAAACAGTGAGTAATAGTCCACAAAACAGGCCAGAATCGGCCGAAACCGTGAGTGTTGATGACCGACACGTAAAGGCACCCCGGG
>LR738714.1:115629-129740 GCA_902687465.1 Secale cereale
TGTGTGACTTCACTAGTCACAACAACGATGACTTTATCTGCACACCTATCACTACACCTGCCACTTCAGCACCTTCATATGAAATTAAACCTGCTTTACTGAACTTAGTCATGAAAGATCAATTCTCCGGTGCTGGAGATGATGCTGCTTTACACTTGAACAATTTTGTTGAACTTTGTGATATGCAAAAGTACCAAGAAATAGATGGTAATATTGTTAAGCTTAAGCTTTTTCCTTTCTCCTTGAGAGGAGGAGCTAAAATTTGGTTTCAGTCTTTGCCTAGAAACAGCATAGATTCATGGGACAAGTGCAAAGATGCTTTTATTGGAAAATACTATCCACCTGCTAAAATTATCCAACTAAGAAGTAACATAATGAATTTTAAACAATTGGATAATGAACACGTTGCCCAAGCTTGGGAACGTATGAAATCTCTTATCAAGAATTGCCCTACTCATGGTTTGACTACTTGGATGGTTATCCAAACTTTTTATGCAGGCTTGAACTTTACCTCGCGGAACTTGTTAAATTCGGCCGCGGGACGAACCTTTATGTCAACTACACTTGGTGCTGCCACAAAGCTTCTCGATGAGATGATGACCAATTATTCCCAATGGCACACCGAACGTGCTCCAACAGGTAGGAAGGTAAACTCTGTCGAGGAGATTTCCTCCCTAAATGAAAAAGTTGACTTGATCATGTCTCTACTTTCGAAGCAATCTTCTATTGATCCTCGTGATGTTCCTTTAAATTCTTTGATTGCTCAAGAACAAGTAGATGTGAACTTTATCTCTAGAAACAATTTTAACAACAATGCTTATCCTAGCACCAGGAACTCCACTACTGAACTAGAGATTATGCTTAAAGATTTCATCACTACCCAAAAAGCTTTTAATAATAGTGTAGAAGAGAAACTAAACAAACTAGGTGATCTCTCTTCAAAGGTAGACAATTTAGCCAATGAGGTAGAATTGCTTAAAATTAGAACTTCTCCTCTTGAGGAGAGGAAGGTCACTCCTATTAATGCTATTCAAGTGCAAATTAATGAAAATATTAGGATGATGGCTAAACTTAAAGAGAGATGGGCTAGAGAAAGGGAGGAAGAAGATAGAATTAAGAGCCTTCCTACCCACCACACTGTTGCTACTATCCAAGTTGTTGAGGATATCCAAACTCTTAGCACCCAATGCACTCCTGGTCCCAATGGACCTATTAATGGTGATGCTATGACTATAGAAACTACCAAACAAGTGAACTGATAACCCTCAACCGTAAGGGATCGAGATAGTCTTCGCGGGTAAGAATAACCCAATTTATTGATTCGACACACGGGGAGCCAAAGAGTATTTATAAGCTTTGACAGTTGAGTTGTCAATTCAACCGCACCTGAAATATACTTACTTGCAACAAAAGATAAGTGGTAACAGTGATATGATAGTGATGATAGTAATAGTAAAAGTAAACAGCAAAAGTAAATAGCAACAGTAGATAGTAAAGTAAATAGCAAAAGTATCGACTAGTGACAAGCGGGGTTTAAAACACTGTAGGCTAGGGAGATGGATGGTTGGGCGCTGCATGGATGAGATAGATTCTAACTTGGGGCACGGCACACGGAAAAATAATTATCATCTAGGCAAATATCAAACATTAGGCATGTATCCCGTAGGTGGTTGTACGTGCTTGCAATAAGAACTTGCACATCATCTTTTGTCCTACCATCCCGCTACGAACGGGGCCAAAAGGAACTTATAGAGATTAAGGTGCTCCTGTCAAAGAGCACTGGAACAAAGCAATGAACACAATGGATACATGTAATCCTCAAACTACGGACCATCCCCTTTGGTGTCCCAAGCTGTCACTTTTGGGATCGCCGGTTCCGGACCGTAACAGGTACAAACAACTCATAGATAGGATCACGAACACAAATATATTCATACAAACACATATGGTTCAGATCTGAAATCATGGCACTCGGGCCCTAAGTGTCAAGCATTAAGAGTAATAAGTTGAAGCAAAGATGATAAACACCATAGTAGATGATAGGCAACATGCCCCCAACAATCTGATAAACTATTACATGATCTAACTCATCCAATCCCTACCATCCCCTTCGCCTACAGCGGGGGAATTACTCACACATGGAGGGAGAAGTCATGGAGGGATGATGGAGTGGTGATGATGATGACGATGGCGACGATCTCCCCTCTCCGGAGGCCAATTCAGCCTCCAGATTAGCCCTCCCGAGGAAGAACAGAGAGTGGCGGCGGCTCCGCGACGAAAAACTGCGAAAGAACTTCCGATCTGGGGTTTCTGCGTCGGGAGTAAAAATACGGGCTAAAGTAGGGCACCAGGGGGCGTGGGACCTGCCCAGGCGCCCCCCCGGGGTGGCCCAGGGGGGCACGCCCACAGGGCGCCTGGGCACCCCCTGGCCCCCCTCTGGCCCCACTTCTGGTTCCTTGTTCCTTCGGGTGCGTGGATTTTCTATGATTTTTCGTGGATTTTTCTGAGGTACCTAAAAATCCGTTTTCCTGCACACAAATAAACCATACAGGCAGCTCTGCTAAAAACAGCGTCAGTCCGGGTTAGTTTAGTCCAAATCATGCAAGAATGAGGTCAAAACAATATCAAAAGTGTTTGGAAAAGTAGATACGTTTGAGACGTGTCAACTCCCCCAAGCTTAGCATATTGCTTGTCCTCAAGCAATTCAGTTCAACGAACTGGACGCGACAAAGAAAACTTTGACAAACTCTTTTGCTTCATTAGATGTATATAAGCATGTACTACGAACAGAGTTTAGCAAGTATTGAAACAGTACTATGAGGACAATGCAAAGAGCAATCCTTCTTTCAAGTGACCAGTCACAAATACTTAAAAGTAAATAATATATTACTGAAAATCAAGACAAGATTACGTTGCACATAGCTTGAGCATATTAGGGTGGTATCTCGCTAGCCTCCATGAGTGAAGCAAAACATAAATGCAGAGACTCCTCCAGAGTTTTAAAGGAGACTAGAACTAAGAATTTCAGAATAAATCATATCACAAGTATGCAGAAGACAATGTAATACTTTGGGACAATGCACATTACACTCAGAATGACAATTATGCTCTCCTAGTTAGTGCTTTGAAGAAAGAAGGTGAGACTCTCGAACCGTGGCTTTTATTGGCAAGGTTGAAAACCCGTGGTCGGAAACAAAAACTAAACATGTACCAGAGCTCTTGGTTTTGAAAACAGAAGTAAATATGTTTTGAGAAGTGCATATTTCGTCAACGAATGCTAGCAGATAACTCAATCACCTTTTAAGTGGACAAGTCTCGAGGAACGGCTCCCGCATGAGGACGATCACATCCTCTTAATCTCCTTTGTTTATCACTGCCAAAGTTTTCTGATTTCTCATGAACAAAGCGTGAAGGAGGGTTTGTTTGTTATATTATCTTTTTGAGCCGGGCGCACTCAATGCCATTTCCTTTTCGTATTAGGGGTTTGCACATTATACATGCAATCCAGGGGTGAAACTTGTCCAACTTAAAAAAAATCATGAATTAACTACTACTTCCTCATGAGCTAAAACATAGGCACAAAAAGGAAATGCTTTTGATTAGTTTCGAGATGGTACATGAAAGTCTTCGTTAGGGATGGCAGGTAAATACCATGTATAGGAAGGTATGGTGGACTCATATGGCATAATTGGTTTAAAGGGTTTGGATGCACAAGCAGTCATTCCGCTTACTACAGGTGGAGGTTTAGCAAAAGACTGGGAAGCGACCAACTAGAGAGCAATAACGGTCATAATCATGCAGAGCGACAAAGCAACATTGAATCGGGCATGAAAGTGATATAACTATTCTAAAACTCAAAGATCATCAAGGCAAAGTAGAATTTTTAGTCTTAACATGTGTAAGCATGTGCCAAGTCAATCCAAAAATTCTCTAAAGGGAAATACCACCTTAGTATACCAGACTATGAACAGTGCAATGCATGTAGATCATTTCAATAACACATTATATACTCTAGTTATTCGGGACTAGCCACAAGGAAAGCATGAACCACTGGAAGAGCATTGTAAACATAGAACTATGTCGCTACAAGCTGGTCTCTAGATCATAAGTACAGGCACATGTACAAAAGTAGAAACAATAAGAGTTCATACCGGTCTTCCTTGTTACTTCCTTTCAGTCGATCTTCGTCATTACTGCTTGTCACTTGCACGATTGAACGTAGGAAATATAATCAAATGCCATCACGGACTCGAGTTGATCTCTGAAAACAAAGCAAACTAAAGAGAGAAAGGAAATCTTTTTGGTTTTTTTTCAAAGGTTGAATAAAAAGCAAAAGAAAGAGAAAATCTTTTTGTTGTTTTTGCAAAGAGAGAAATAAAGAAGAACGGGCAAAAACTTCGAAAAGATCAAAGTGAATAAAACGGATAATACAATGGAAAAGTGAGAAGGGCACGTACTCCCCCAAGCTTAGGCTTTTGGCCTAAGTTGGTAGCAGCTACTGCCCCCAGGAGCCTCCTGCTCCAGGGGTATGGTGGTGAGTCCACGGGTCGTAGAAGGATGCCGGTGCGTACACCGAACTCCTCGGAGTCTCCCACGAGGAAGGTTCCGAACGCCAAACAGAGGAAGACCCTTCACCAAACTCGGTGGCGGTCTCTTCCTGAAAATGTGGTATCTCACCGTGCCTCTCCTCATCGGGCACAACCCCCTCCATGGGGTTATGAAACTGATGCTGGACCATGAACTCATCGAACTGAACAACATCAAAGGACCATCCGTTCCTGCGAGAAAAATCAAACAAAAGAGGTGCAGGTAGACGGATCTCGCGTTCCGCGGCAGTTCCGAAACGCAAGATATAGATAAGATTATTAAGTTCAGAACCCATGGTAACAAACTTATGCCTTTTCATAGCAGCAAGATCAAAGCTTAAATAAGTAAAAGGAGTATCATCAGGGTGTGGGGTGCCTCCAAGATGCTCTAAGATAAGTGTGGCGTAAACGCCACCATATAAGTCCCCCTTGTTACCGTTCATAGCAAGGCGTCGAGCAATTAAGGTACCCAGATTATAATCAGACCTCCCTGAGAGGGCTGCTGCCAGGATAGCAATATCCGGAGCAGAAATGATGCTCGTGTTGTCACGAGCTAACACCCCTCTGGCAATATAATATGCAAAATACCTGAGGTGAGGAAATAAGATGCTGGAGATCTTCGACCGATGAATATCCCTCGTACCCATGCTGCAGAGAGAGTTGATGATGGTTTTCAGCTCGGAGGGCTGAGTGGCCATCCTAGCCGTCCTCCCAACGTTCGGCACACCTATTATTTCACAAAAATTTCCCAAAGTCATGGTGATAAGATCATTATAAATTTTAAACTCAATAGCACCTGAATCAGGATTATATCTAAAACTGTTAATGAAATTGGAGGTGAGTTTTTGGTACTGAGTAACACGGCTCGTGACGAGTCGTGTCAAACCTGCATTAGCACAAAGATTATAAAACTCGTCCTTGATCCCCGGAGCTTCCATGAATTCATCACATGGAAACGTCATCGCACGTGCTGGACTTGTGTCTTCCAACAACTCCAGGGGCACATGATCTTTATTATAGCTCACCCTAGCAGTCGATGGTGAAGCTGCAGCTCTAGTAACTCGATCGGAGTGTGCGGGCCTCCTCTTCTCAAGCCACCCTTTTGCCCTTCCTAGAAACTCATTTTTGAAAAAAAATTCAATTTACAAGAACGAGGATTAAAACAAAGTGAGCTAAGGCAAACTACTCAACTCACTTGCCCAAGGCATAAACTTGCATCAAAACTTGGGAAATAACTTTCTACACATGCATGCAAGCTCATCTCTACAGCACCAAGAACTACTAAATACTCACAAATGAGGCCACCAATCAAAAATCTAATTGGAGGGGTGGAGGAGTCACATACCAGGGAGTATTTGCTCAAAATTTCAGCTCAAATGATGGGCTGTAGAGAGAGATCGAATAATCGCCTCCAAGAACAGCAAGAACACAAGAGCAGCAGCAGAACTCGTGTTTTTGGAGAAAGAGAGAGAGGGAGGAAGAAGAAGTACCTGGAGGGGGGTCCCGTGGGCCCCAGGCGCCCTGTGGGCGCGGCCAGGGGCTGGGCCGCGCCAGCTGGCCGCCTGGGCCACTGGTGGCCCCCCCTGGCTGGCCCCAGGCCCCTCTGGGTCTCTCCCGACGTGGAAATTTTTATTATAATTTTTTCGGAGTTTTCTGAAAACTTCACTGTTGAAAAATTTTCGAAGTTCAAAAAGCTGCGAAACTCTCTGAAAACTTGAAACAGTTAGTAGTATTGTGAAGCTTCAAAAACATAAATACTTGGTACAGCAAGTAGGACAAAACTAAAAACAAATGAAAATATAACAAGCTCAACTTTTTATCCATATAAAACATATTTGTTAATAAGGTTGATCAAGTCTTACCAACAAACAGGCGATATATAGAGCAAAAAGTCTCACCTCCTACGGAGTAATCACTGAACCTTTACCTTGATGGACATTGTCCCTACCATGATAGTTTTGTATTTGTGAGGCACATGTAGTGGACAATCCCATTCTCCAATCTTCACAGTCTCGATATTCTCTATAGAGTTGAGGGCATGCCTCCTGTCGGTCTTCTTTGGAAAATATACCGTGTGTTCTTTATCATTCACATGGAAGGTAACCTTCCCTTTATTGCAATCAATAATAGCACCTGCGGTGTTAAGGAAAGGTCTACCAAGAATAATGGACACGCTCCCATCCTCAGGCATGTCAAGCACAACAAAATCAGTAAGAATTAAACAATTAGCAACTTCTACGGGAACATCCTCACAAATACCTATCGGAACAGCGGTTGACTTGTCAGGCATCTGAAGGGAGATATCTGTAGGAATTAGTTTCTCTAAACAAAGCCTCTCGTAAAGAGAGAGAGGCATAACACTCACTCCTGCTCCAAGATCACATAAAGCAGTTTTGACATAATTATTCTTTATGGAGCAAGGAATGGTGGGTATACCTGGATCACCGAGCTTCTCAGGAATCTTTCCACTGAAAGAATAGTTAGCAAGCATAGTAGATATTGCATCATTAGGAACTTTTCTTTTATTAGTGACAATATCTTTCATATATTTTGAATAAGGAAGTAACTTAATAGCATCAGCCAAGGGTATCTGAAGAAAAAGAGGTTTAATCCACTCACAAAACTTATTATAATGCTCTTCTTCTTTAGATTTGATGGACTTACCTGGAAAGGGCATGGGTTTCTGTACCCATGGTTCTCTTTCCTTCCCATGTTTTCTTGCGATGAAGTCTTCTTTAGTGTACCTCTTATGTTTGTCAGGTGCTTCTTCTTCTCGAACTTTAGGCGGATCATTCTTCTCATTATTATTACCTTCAGGTTCAGCACCGTCTTCTGTCTCAACATCAGAGATAGATACACTGTTGGGATCAATAGATGGTTCTTCATCTGCAATAGGATCATTAGAATTGTCAATCTCCTTATGTTTCTTCTTTTTCTTTGGAGAGCCAACAATTTCTTCTTCCTGCATTTGAGAATCATGCTCGATTCTCTTCGGATGTCCCTCTGGATAGAGAGGATCTTGAGTGCTAGTTCCTCCTCGGGTCTTAATTCCGAAAGCCTGCAAATTATCTTGTTTGGCATTGTTAGCTAGCAAATCTCTTTGCGCATTAGAAATTTGATCAAGCTGAGTTTGAACCATATGAAAATGCTTCACAAGACATTGAACATCATTAACTGTTCTATCTAAAACATCAAGCAGTTTTTTGATAGCAAGGGAATTATCATGCAACTGACTTTCTATCCTCTCATTAAAATGATTTTGTTTCATAATAAAATTGTCAAACTCATCTAAACATTGATCAGGAGGCTTACCATGAGGGATGTCACTTGCGTTGAAATCTAAAAGAGAGTGTACCTCTACCATAGGGGGGTGAGTAGTAGGCTCACACAGCTTCTCAATAGGGGGTAGATTCTTCACGTCTTCAGCTTTAATACCTTTCTCTTTAATAGACTTCTTTGCTTCTCGCATATCCTCGGGGCTCAGAACAAACATGTCCCTCTTCTTTGTTGGCGGAGGTGGTTCAGGGACGGACCAATCTTCATGGTTTTTAGCAATCCTGCCCATTAAGTCTTCCGCATCGTCCGGTGTTCTTTTCCTGAAAACACAACCAGCACAACTGTCCAAATAGGACCTGAATTCATCAGTTAGACCAGCATAGAATATATCGATTAATTCATTCTTAGGGATTTCATGTCCTGGTCTAGCCCGAATCAGACCGCAATACCTCCCCCAAGCTTTAGGGAGGGACTCATCCTGCAACTGTTTAAAGTTATAAATTCTTTGTAAAGCAGCATGTTGCATGTGAGCAGGAAAGTACTTATCAACAAAAGAGTGAGCTAAATCCTGAGGACTCTTAATGGAACCGCATGGGAGTAAATCATACCATGCTTTAGCACCTTCCTTCAACGAGAAAGGAAGAAGCTTGGTCACATAAAAGTATCGTATCTTCTCATCTGTGGTAAACAGGCTACCCAACTCACCGAGTTTAGTTAGGTGTGCAATAGCATCATCATTTTCTCTACCATAAAAAGGGTCAGCTTCAACCATAGGTATAAGTGAAAGATCAACAAAGAAATCAAAATCAGGATCATCAATGCATATAGGAGATGTAGCAAATTCAGGATTAGGAACGGTTTTGTTCTTCAAAGAGTGTTTTTCAAATAGTTTCTTAATAGCTTCAGGGTCAGAGCCGGAAAACTCTGTCAGTTCCCTGCATAATTCTTCATCTAGTATATAGTAATCATCATCAAGGAGACTCTCCTTGAGTTTACTCAAATCAGGATAATCATAAGTTTCACCAATAGGGTAGCGAGTAACAGGAAGTTCAATTCCAGACTTTTTAGCAGCAGCAGCAATTTGTTTCTCAACAGCATAACCAAGCGAACTAATATCATCATCAAAAGTAGTAGAAGCATCATCAAGAGTATTAGACATAGTAACAGATTCAGTAGGAGCATCATGTGGTGGTGGTGAGGCAAACTTACTCATAACGGAAGGTGAATCAAGTGTAGCACTAGTGCTCAGAGCAGTACCTCTTCTTGTAGTGGATAGTAAGATCGGAACCTTGGGGTCTCCTTTCTTACCCATAGTGATAAAGTGCAGCAGGTAGGATACCTCAAGTAGACTTGTAAATTTTGCTATGCTCCCCGGCAACGGCGCCAGAAAATGGTACTTGATAACCCTCAACCGTAAGGGATCGAGATAGTCTTCGCGGGTAAGAATAACCCAATTTATTGATTCGACACACGGGGAGCCAAAGAGTATTTATAAGCTTTGACAGTTGAGTTGTCAATTCAACCGCACCTGAAATATACTTACTTGCAACAAAAGATAAGTGGTAACAGTGATATGATAGTGATGATAGTAATAGTAAAAGTAAACAGCAAAAGTAAATAGCAACAGTAGATAGTAAAGTAAATAGCAAAAGTAGCGACTAGTGACAAGCAGGGTTTAAAACACTGTAGGCTAGGGAGATGGATGGTTGGGCGCTGCATGGATGAGATAGATTCTAACTTGGGGCACGGCACACGGAAAAGTAATGATCATCTAGGCAAATATCAAACATTAGGCATGTATCCCGAGGTGGTTGTACGTGCTTGCAATAAGAACTTGCACAACATCTTTTGTCCTACCATCCCGCTACGAACGGGGCCAAAAGGAACTTATGGAGATTAAGGTGCTCCTGTCAAAGAGCACCGGAACAAAGCAATGAACTCAATGGATACATGTAATCCTCAGACTACGGACCATCCCCTTTGGTGTCCCAAGCTGTCACTTTTGGGATCGCCGGCTCCGGACCGTAACAGGTGCAAACAACTCATAGATAGGATCACGAACACAAATATATTCATACAAACACATATGGTTCAGATCTGAAATCATGGCACTCGGGCCCTAAGTGTCAAGCATTAAGAGTAATAAGTTGAAGCAAAGATGATAAACACCATAGTAGATGATAGGCAACATGCCCCCAACAATCTGATAAACTATTACATGATCTAACTCATCCAATCCCTACCATCCCCTTCGCCTACAGCGGGGGAATTACTCACACATGGAGGGAGAAATCATGGAGGGATAATGGAGTGGTGATGATGATGACGATGGCGACGATCTCCCCTCTCCGGAGGCCAATTCAGCCTCCAGATTAGCCCTCCCGAGGAAGAACAGATGGTGGCGGCGGCTCCGCGACGAAAAACTGTGAAAGAACTTCCGATCTGGGGTTTCTGCGTCGGGAGTAAAAATACGGGCTAAAGTAGGGCACCAGGGGGCGTGGGACCTGCCCAGGCGCCCCCCCGGCGCGGCCCAGGGGGGGCGCGCCCACAGGGCGCCTGGGCACCCCCTGGCCCCCCTCTGGCCCCACTTCTGGTTCCTGGTTCCTTGGGGTGCGTGGATTTTCTGTGATTTTTTGTGGATTTTTCTGAGGTACCTAAAAATCCGTTTTCCTGCACACAAATAAACCATACAGGCAGCTCTGCTGAAAACAGCGTCAGTCCGGGTTAGATTAGTCCAAATCATGCAAGAATGAGGTCAAAACAATATCAAAAGTGTTTGGAAAAGTAGATACGTTTGAGACGTATCATGAACCTAAAGGACACCACTACCACCTTACTTGATGGTAGTGACCTTGATTTTGACAATTGCACTCTTACCGAAGTTATTGATTTCCTTCACAAGATGTCTAGAGATCCCCGCACTAGCACGATTAACCTTGCCTTCACAGAGCATATCACTAATGCTCTTATCAAAGCTAGGGAGGAGAAACTTAGAGTAGAAGCCTCCATACCTAGAAAGCTAGAAGATGGTTGGGATCCTATGATTAAAATTAAAATAAATAACTTCTCTTGCTATGCTTTATGTGATGTTGGTGCTAGTACCTCTATTATGCCCAAAAGAATATATGATATGCTTAAACTGAAACCTTTTGATTCTTGTTCTTTTGGTGTTCGTCTCGTTGATTCTTCCATAAAGAAACCTTTGGGGAGGATCGACGATGTTCTTATCATTGTCAATGACAACGATGTTCCCGTTGATTTTACTATTATGGACATTGAATGTGAACCTTCTTGTCCAATTATTTTGGGACGTCCTTTTCTACGCACCGTTGGTGCTATCATTGACATGAAAGAGGGGAATATAAAATTCCAGTTTCCTCTCAAGAAAGGGATGGAACACTTCCCTCGAAAAAAGATTAAGTTACCTTTTGAGTCCGTTATACGGGCTAGCTATTCTTTTACTCTTGATAAAACTTGATCTCTATGCATTATGCCTAGCTTAAAGGCATAAAAGAAAGCGCTTTTGGGAGGCAGCCCACATGAATAAAAATTTTATTTTTGTTGTTTCTTGATGTTGTTACTACTGTAGCATCATCATTGTATCTTTGCTTTTCAATTTTGTGCCAAGTATAGCCTCTGATTGCAAGAAAGTTCAAAAGTTGTGACGTGCTGTCCAGGAAACAGATTCTGTCCTTGGATAGAAAATTCGTATAAAATCACCAGATCATCTTTTTGGTCTGAATTTTTTCGACAGCGTGCTCTATATAATTGTCTTTCGTGCATCTGTGTTGAGTTTTTTGATTAGAGTTGCAGAAGTGCCCCGGAAAAATCATTTACTACCTGCTGTTCTGTTTTTCACAGATTCTGTCCTGTTTTGCCTCTCCTTCATTTTGCAAACCTAGAGCTTGCTTTTTCTTTGCAAAAACCTTTTGGCAATCTTGTGAAACAGTAGAACTTCAAGAATATCTTTATTTCCAGCAAGGAACAATTATTTTATTATGGGTACTAACCTCGCTAATCAGATTATGATGAGTTATGTATGAAGAGAGTTTTCAAGTGTGCGAGAGAAGATGATAAAAAGATTCAGGAGTGTCAAACGCTCAAGCTTGGGGATGCCCCCATGCACCCCCAAGAAATATTCAAGGAGACTCAAGCGTTTAAGCTTGGGGATGCCCCCGTGCATCCCCTTCTCCATCAACATTATCAGTTCGTCTTTCGTTCCACTATATTTTTATCACTTCATGTGTTATGTGCTATGCTTGGAGCGTCTTGCTTTTAGTTTTCCTTTTAGTTTTCTTTAGCTTTTCATAACAAGTCGGAACTCAGCTTTCTTTATGTGGGAGAGAAACACGCTCCATTTCTACCTAGAACATAACATAGAATTTTCATGTCTATCCCTGCTGTGTGTGTTCTTTGCCTTTCAATAGCTACTATCATGCTTAGCTCTTAGTTTTCATGCTTATCTTTTTAAAGAGCTTTCGTTTAGTTGGTTGCTTGAACTCTCTTTAGTTATCATGTTTATCTTATTAAGAGAGTTTGCTTCCGTTGCATTGGTTGATATGTCTATGATAAAGATGCTACGTGCATAATGGCGCTTAGTAGTTCAGGTTTTCTTATGGTTAGTCCCAAATAGCTGGGGGGTTCCCAATGTGTTATTGGAGTACCAACATGATTTGTTTGCTTATGATGTGGTATGGTTTAGTAATATCTTCCTTCAAAGAATTTATTTTGATTGACTTGGCATATGCTCATGCATATTTAAGACTATAAAGAAAGTCTGTCAAGCCTTGATGATCTTTTGTTTCTGAGTAGCGATATAACTTCCATGCCTGATTCAATGTTGCTTTGTCGCTCTGCATGATTATGACCGTCATTTCTCTCTTAGTTGGTCGCTCCCAGTCTTTTGCTAACTTCCACCTGTACTAAGCGGACTGACTGCTTGTGCATCCACATCCTTTTAATCCAGTTATGCCATATGAGTCCACCATACCTTCCTACATGGTATTTACCTGCCATTCCTAACGGAGACTTGCATGTACCATCTCAAAATTATTCAAAGAAAAAAAAAGCATTCCTATTTTGTGCCTCTGTTGTAAGATCATGAGGAAGTAGTAGTTAATTCATGATCTTTTTAAGTTGGACAAGCTTCACCCCGGGATTGCATGTATAATGTGCAAACCCATAATACGAGAAGGAACTGGCATTGAGTGCGCCCGGCTCAAAAAGATAATATAACAAACAAACCCTCCTTCATGCTTTGTTCATGAGAAATCAGAAAACTTTGGCAGTGATAAACAAAGGAGATTAAGAGGATGTGATCGTCCTCATTCGGGAGCCGTTCCTCGAAACTTGTCCATCTCAAGAAGTGATTGAGTTGTCTGCTAGCATTCGTTGACGAAACATGCATGATCTAAAAAAATTATTACCTCTGTTTTTAAAATCAAGAGCTCTGGTACATGTTTTGTCTTTGTTTCCGACTACGGGTTTTCAACCTTGCCAACAAAAGCCACGGTTCGAGAGTCTCCACCTTCTTTTAAAGCACCAACTACTGAGAGCATGATTGTCATTCTGAGTGTAATGTGCATTGTCCCAAAGTAGCATTGTCTTTTGCATGATTGTGATATCGTTTATTCTGAAATCATTGTATCTAGTCATCACTTAAACCTTGGAGGTGCCCCTGCATTTATGTTTTGCTTCACTAAAGGGGGCAAGCTAGATATCACTTTATCATATTTGCACATCATGTTCATTACAAATCTATTTGATGTTTCAATATCATATTGTAAAACTTTCAGTTCTTTGTGATTTTCTCATGAGGCAACTTATTTACTATAGATTCATTGTCTCAGTAAGCTTTTGTCATGTGACTATGAAAAAGTCCTATATGGTTAATAGCATGTCACCACAGAAATTATTCTTGTTATCATTTACCTACTCGAGGACGAGCAGGAATTAAGCTTGGGGATGTTGATACGTCCAAAACGTATCTATAATTTCTGCTTGCTCCATGCCTCTTTTGGGTGATATTGCTATGTTATTTATACACTTCCATACACTTTTGATCATATTTGGACTAACCTATTAACTCAGTGCACCCCAGTGCCAGTTTCTGTTTTCGGCTGTTTTTGTATTTCAGGTTTTCACATTACGAGAACTGCCAGAAAAAATCCAGAAAAATTATATAAAAAATCAGCGTTCCAGAAGCTACCAGGCACCCGAAGCACAGCCGGAGGGGGGCCACCAGGGCCC
>LR738714.1:135637-208877 GCA_902687465.1 Secale cereale
TCAGAATCGGCCGAAACTTCAAGTGTTGATGACCGACACGAAAACGCACCCCGGGGTTCGTCAATCGTGGAAATCACTCTGGGACCCCAAAACGGTGGGTAATAGTCCACAAAACGGGTCAGAATCGACAAAAACCGCGAGTGCTGATGACCGACACGAAAACGCATCCCTGGGTGCGTAAATCCTGGAAATCACTCCGGCACACCAAAACAGTGAGTAAACAGGCCAGAATCGGCCGAAACTTCGAGTGTTGATGACCGACACGTAAAGGCACCCCGGGGTTCGTCAATATTGAAAATCGCTTGGGGACCCCAAAACGGTGAGTAAAATCATATAGTCTGGCTATGCTCCCTCTTCATCACACAAAATATTCATATCATGCACAACCCTGGTTTCAGCCAAGCAATTGTTTTCATACTCAAATTTTTTCAAACCTTTCAACTTTCACGCAATACATGAGCGTGAGCCATGGATATAGCATTATAGGTGGAAGAGAGTGGTGGTTGTGGAGAAGACAAAAAGGAGGGAGATAGTCTCACATCAACTAGGCGTATCAACGGGCTATGGAGATGCCCATCAATAGATATCAATGTGAGTGAGTAGGGATTGCCATGCAACGGATGCACTAGAGCTATAAATGTATGAAAGCTCAACAAAAGAAACTAAGTGGGTGTGCATCCAACTTGCTTTCTCATGAAGACCTAGGGCATTTGAGGAAGCCCATCGTTGGAATATACAAGCCAAGTTTTATAATGAAAATTCCACTAGTATATGAAAATGACTAAACATGAGACTCTCTATCATGAAGAACATGGTGCTACTTTCAAGCACAAGTGTGGAAAAATATAGTAGCATTGTCCCTTTTCTTTTCTTTTCTTTTTATTTTTCTTTTTCTTCTTTTTTTTTCCTTTTTTGGACCTTCCTTTTTTTTCCTTTTTTGGACCTTTCTTTTTTCTTTGGCCTTTCCTTCTTTTTTTCTTTTTTTTTCTTTGGGACAATGCTCTAATAATGATGATCATCACACTTATATTGATTTACAACTCGATACTAGAACAAAGTATGACTCTATATGAATGCCTCCGGCGGTGTACTGGGATGTGCAATGAATCAAGAGTGACATGTATGAAAAATTATGCATGGTGGCCTTGCCACAAATACGATGTCAACTACATGATCATGCATGGCAATATGACAATGATGAAGTGTGTCATAACAAACGGAACGGTGGAAAGTTGCATGGCAATATATCACGGAATGGCTATGGAAATGCCATGATAGGTAGATATGGTGGCTGTTTTGAGGAAGGTATATGGTGGGTGTATGGTCCCGGCGAGAGTTGCGCGGTACAAGAGAGGCTAGCAATGGTGGAAGGGTGAGGGTGCGTATAATCCATGGACTCAACATTAGTCATAAAGAAGGGTCTTTTACATGTGTGTCCCTAACTCGAACCCACTACTCATAGTTGCCCCTAGTTTCGAAGCCTGCTCAAATTTGCCCCTTCGCCGTTAGGTGCACTTATAGAAATGCCCTTCCGTGTCGTTACCGTTCGGTCAAAGTGCTTTGACCGCTATCTCAAGGTTTTCTGGACATTGTTGCCCTTGCCTCCTTATGTCACTGACGTGCGGGTCCCACACTAAAAACAAAAGGAAAAACTCTTTATCCCACTCCTCTCTCACACACCCTTACATGTGGGGCTGAAGTAGAAAAAAGAAAAAAAAAGAAAAAGGAAAGGACTCTCTCTCATCTCTCTCTCCTACCTCACGGCCGGCCGGCCGGCCACTCTCTCTGCTCCGGTGAACCCCAATCCGTCGATCTGCACCTCTGCCGCCGCTGGCTTCCAACGCGTTGCCGCCCTCTCTCTCCATCTCACCCCCCTCTCTCCCTCTCCCTCTTCCCCTTCACCCTCTAGCGCTGCCGCATCTAGAACAACTCCGACGATGCGACGACTTCGCGCACGCGGCGGCTATCCTCACCTCGAGGATCCGGTGTGTCTTGGAGCTCCAACAAGGTGCCCTGACCTTCTCCACCAAAGAGATTGACTGTATACGGACGTAGATGACACCGTCGACTCCATCTTCTCCAACTCCGGCCGCCGCTAGCTCTTCGTCTCCTAAATTCGAGCGCTTTGACCAACTGTAGAAGACCTCGACCAGCCCGTGGTCTTCTCCATGACCTTGCGGCCCGACTCCCCACTTCCCCTGCTGGATTTCATGCCCGGAGCCCTGCCCAAGGCCGACCGCCATGACCAAAGCTCGGCTGTATCGGTCGTGCGCGTGACCACCTACTCCTATCCACCCTAGAGCAACTCCCGTGGCTTCCCCGCTCCTTGCGCCCTTCGATCGTGGTCGTCCGGCCACCTACGGCGAGCCGCCAGTGAGGCACCGGCGAGCGCAGCCATTCACGACCGGGCATGCGCTCCGGCATGGACCGGTGTTGACCCTGACAGTGGGTCCATGGCCTACATGTCAGGGAGAGAGGGGTTCTAAGAAAGAAAGTTTTTATTTCATTTTTTATTTGGGTTGGTCCAGTTGTAAGTCACACAGAGGGGTGAGAGAAAGTATTTTCTGTTTTTTCCTTTTTCTATTTCAGCCCCACATGTATGTGTGTGTGAGAGAGGAGTGAGAGAAAGAGCTTTTTCCTTCTGTTTTTTAGTGTGGGACCCGCATGTCTGTGACATAAGGAGGCAAGGGTAACAATGTCCAGAAAACATTGAGATAGCGGTCAAAGCACTTTGACCGTACGGTAACGGCACGGAAGGGCATTTCTGTAAGTGCACCTAACGTCGGAGGGGCAAATTTGAGCAGGCTTCGACATTAGGGGAAAATCTGAGTAGGTGGTTCGAGTTAGGGACAGAAATGCAAATGGCCCCATAAAGAACTCATATACTTATTGCAAAAATTTACGAGTCATCAAAACAAAGTAATCAACGCATGCTCCAAGGGGGGAGGTTGGTAGGAGTTAACCATCGCGTGCCCCTGACCTCCACACAAAGGTTGGCACTCAATAAATACCTCATGCTCTAACTTCGTCACATAGTGGTTCACCATACGTGCATGCTACGGGAATCACAAACTTTAACACAAGTATTTCTCAAATTCATAATTACTCCACTAGCATGACTCTAATATCACCATCCTCATATCTCAAAACAATCATCAAGTATCAAACTTCTCATCATATTCAATGCACTTTGTATGAATGTTTTTACTATATTCATCTTGGATGCCTATCATATTAGGACTAGTTTTATAACCAAAGCACATTACCATGTTGTTCTAAAAGACTCTCAAAAGGATATAAGTGAAGCATGAGAGATCAACAATTTCTACAAAATAAAATCACCACCGTGCTCTAAAAAATATAAGTGAAGCACTAGAGCAAAACTATCTAGCTCAAAGGGCAAGAAATCAAGAAATTCATTTGTATCAAAAGGTTCTCTTGTGAAGGTGAGAAAGTTGGGATGAACACTTATTGATTTAAGATCCGCAATTTCCTTACTAGATGGTTCACCCTTATTTCTAGAAACATACATGAACTTAGACAATTTAGTGGTAGAAGGATTCGAAGTAGTTTTCATAGCAGAAAGAGCAAACCCTACATTAGTAATAATATCCTCAAGTTTATCGTTTCTAGTAGAATATTGATCTATTTTCTCTTTAACTATGGGTTCCTTTTCTTTAAAAAAATCAGAATAACTCCTATCTTGGATCCATATTGGGTAATTTGGTTGTGGATCTTTCTATCCAAATTCTCAACCAACTCTACAGTAGCAACTTTGTTTTCAATGATTTCAAGCCTTTGCATAACATGTTCCAGCGTCAAAATAGTCCCATTGACCATAAGAGATGGTGAGCCAAATAATTCAGTCATAGCATTATAAGAATCAAAAGTATGGCTACCCAAGAAATTCCCTCTGGTAATGGTATCTAGAATATATCTATTCCACGGAGTTATGCCAACATAAAAATTGCGAAGAAGCACGGAAGTGGAAAGCTTCCTAATAGATCTATTTTGAGCATTGCAAATACTATACCAGGCATCTTTTAGATTTTGCTCCTCACTTTGTTTAAAATTAAGAACCTCACTCTCAGAAGTATTGATAATGATAGGTGTGCTAGCCATAGTGACAAGCAAGCAATCCAACACACAAGCAAACAAGAGGCAAGCAAATGGTAAACACACGGCAAAAAGAAGGGCAAATAAAACGGCAAGGGTGAAGTAGGGGAGAGGAAAATGAGAGGCAAAAAATGTAATGCGAAGGATAAGGGTTTGTGATAGGTACTTGGTATATGACTTTTGCGTAAGCCTCCCCGGCAACGGCGCCAGAAATTCTTCTTGCTACTTCTCGAGCTTGCGTTGCATTCCCTCGAAGAGGAAAGGGTGATGCAGCACAGTAGCGTAAGTATTTCCTCAATTTTTTTAGAACCAAGGTATCAATCCAGTAGGAGACCACGCGGAAGTCCCTCGCGCCTGCACAAACAAATAAGAACTTCGCAGCCAACGCAATAAGGGGTTGTCAATCCCTTTACGGTCACTTACGAAAGTGAGATCTGATAGATAGGATAGTTTTATATTTTTGGTATTTTTGGATATAAGAACAGAAAGTAAAAACAGCGAAGTAAATTAGATGGTAGATTAATATGTTGAGAATAGACCCGGTGGCCATAGGTTTCACTAGTGGCTTCTCTCATGATAGCAGAATTCTACAGTGGGTGAACAAATTACTGTCGAGCAATTGATAGAAAAGCGAATAGTTATGAGAATATCTATGCATGATCATTATATATAGGCATCACGTCCGTGACAAGTAGACCGAAACGATTGTGCATCTACTACTATTACTCCACACATCGACCGCTATCCAGCATGCATCTAGAGTATTAAGTTCATAAGAACAGAGTAATGCTTTAAGCAAGATGACATGATGTAGAGGGATAAACTCAAGCAATATGATATAAACCCCATCTTTTTATCCTCGATGGCAACAATACAATATGTGCCTTGCTGCCCCTGCTGTCACTGGGAAAGGACACCGCAAGATTGAACCCAAAGCCAAGCACTTTTCCCATTGCAAGAACTATAGATCTAGTAGGCCAAACCAAACCGATAATTCGAAGAGACTTGCAAGGATATTATAATCATACATAAAAGAATTCAGAAAAGAACCAAATATTTCTCGTAGATAATCTTGATCATAAACTCACAATTCATCGGATCTCGACAAACACACCGCGAAAATATTACATCGAATAGATCTCCTCGAAGACCGAGGAGAACTTGGTATTGAGATCCAAAAAGAGAGAAGAAGCCATCTAGCTAATAACTATGGACCCGAAGGTCTGTGGTAAACTACACCCAACTCATGGTGAGGCGATGGTGTTGATGTAGAAGCACTCTGTGGAAGATCCCCCCTCCGGCGGAGATCCGTAACAGGCCCCAAGATGGGATCTCACGGGAACAGAAGGTTGCGATGGTGGAATTAGGGTTTTCTCTGTTGCCTCGATGTTTCCAGGGTACATGGGTATATATAGGAGGAAGGAGGGCATCGGGGGAGCCAGAGGGGGGCCACGAGGGTGGGGGCGTGCCCTGGACCCTCGTGGCGTCCTCCTTCGTTCCCTCGCGTGTACTCCAAGTCTTTTGTGTTGATATTGTTCCGAAAATAACTCTCGCGAAGGTTTTATTCCGTTTGATATTCCGTTTCTGCGAAACCCTGAAATAGGCAAAAAACAGCAATCTGCACTGGGCCTTTGGGTTAATAGGTTAGTCCCAAAAATAATATAAAAGTGTATGATAAAGCCCATTAAACATCCAAAACATCATATATAATAGCATGGAACAACAAAAATTACAGATACGTTGGAGACGTATTAGTTCCCCGTCAACCACCTTCGGCTTCACGTTGAAGGTCTTAAGCCACAGGCCGAAGTGTGGGGGATGCGGAGAAAGGCTTCACACATCACTATGAAAGCGGATATGTGAAGGATTGAGTTCGGGCCTAGATCATGGAAATCTAGCCCGTAGAAGAACAAAAGACCCCGAACAAATGGGTGGAGTGGAAACCCTAGCCCCCTAACAAAGTGAGAAGTAAAAACTACCCTCTCGCCCGCCTTAGGAGGGGAAACACCTGGCTCTTTGGGGGGACTCAGTGTGCGATTTGCCGGCGAGATACCCTGCGCTTCGTAGATCCTCCACGGTCTTTTCGGTGATCGTGGAAGCCTCCCACTTGCCTCTGGCACCAGATCCAGCCATTGCTGGGAAGGGGAGTAGTGGTTGAGGAACGAGGAGTCGTGGGCGCAGGAGATGAGAGTACAGGGGCAAGGGAGATTGGAGTGCTCGAGCTTGAGGAAGGCGTGGGGCAGATGAAAGGGATTGGTGTCCTTTTATAACGCTGCGAATACAGAGCGTCCCCCCACCTTAGCCATAAAACTCACCGGTTCCCAAAGCGGTCGTGCGTAATGCGCGGCGTGGGTGCTCACGTCACAATGATAAGAATCCCACAATAAGCAGGCATGATCTCTATTCTGACGGGACGTGTCAATGAGGATATACCTCGAAACACGAAACTAGGACCAAATAAAACGGTTTGATATGTTAGTGGGTTGGACGTGACGCTTCGCCCAAAAGTTGTCAGTAAAGACACATTATTCATTTTCTTTAAGAGCCTTGCCTTCGAGCCCAAAGGTTGTACTAATCTTGCAGAGCCGAACACAATCCATCTATTTGCGGAAGATATAGTCGGGAGGAGGAACCCGCCTTGCAATGCCGAAGACAATACGGAAGCCGAACTCATCGTCATCGAAGACAAGTTCACGGGCTACTGAGGGAGTCCTGGATCGGGGGGTCCTCACGTGGCCGGACAAACTCCTGGTGGGCCGGACTGGGGTTATTATAGAAGATCATCTCTTGTATCCGGATAGTTCTCCTGGATTCTTGTAATGGCAAGTTTTAGGCTCAGGTGTAGATTTTCCTTCCTCTGCAAGATGATATGTACAAACCCTAGCCCTTCGGTGTGTATATAAACCGGAGGGTTTAGTCCATCGAGGCTAGAGAAGAATCAGAATATCCTCATAGGCTAGACCTAGGGTTTAGCCATTACGATCTCGAGGTAGATCAACTCTTGTACACATATTCACTCATACTAATATAGCAGGAAGTAGGGTTTTACCTCGATCGAGAGGGCCTGAACCTGGGTAAACATCGTGTCCCCTGCCTCTTGTTACCATCGATCCTCAGACGCATAGTTCGGGATCCCCTACCCGAGATCCGCCGGTTTTGACACCGACACCCGTCGCCGACGTGACCATGGCCCTCCCTCACGCGCCGCTGCACGCTGGCCCTCGCGCGCCGTCGCTCCGCCCCGCGGCCACCGCCGGCGACTGGAGCCGCGCCGACGCCCTGGTGCGTCCCCTCTCCGGTGGTCGTTCGGGCGTGCGACCCCCCGCCCACAACCGCAGCCCCACTAACCCACCCCGCTATGGCCCCTGTGCCTATGGCACGTAGGGCCCGCCCTTGTAAAAAAATTAAGAAAGATAAAAAAATATAAAAGTAATTAATTAATTAACTTAACTTAATTAATCTTGTTTAATTAGCTAATTACATAATTAAGTCTAATTAAACTATTAGGTTAACTACTATGACTAAGAGAGGGGGGCCCCGCCACTCATTGACCAGTCAACCATTGACTGGTCAACTAGGACCCCTGGACCCACATGTCAGCCCCTTAGTGCATCCCTGTGTGCACTATGATGGGTACACTTAGCTTTTCCCATTTATTTTGAATTAATAATAATTTCAGAATATTGATAAAACTTTGAAAAATCATAGAAAATAATCCGTAACTCGGATGAAAAAGTTTTATACATGAAAATTGCTCAGAACGATGAGACGAATTTGAATGCACAGCCCGTTCATCTGCCACACGTCTCTAACATAGCGAACACGCAACTTTTTCCCTCTGGTTCGCCTATCTGAAAATTCCTAACTCCGGGAAAACATTCCCGGATGTTATCCCCCTTCGTCGGTATCGTGTAGCAATGCGTTATAACACCGCTAGCTCCGTGTATTGCCATGTTATGCTTTGTCATGCACCTGTGTGCTTTATATTTACTGTTTCTTCCCCTCTTCCCTCCGGTAGACTCCAAGACCGACGCTGCTACCGGGTACGACTACGCCTCTGACGACCAGACCTTTTCAGCAGAGCTTCCAGGCAAGCCCCCCCTTTGATCATCCCGATATCGCCCATTCCATTCTCTCTCATGCTTGCATTAGATTTTTCTACTATTATTGATTGATCCTATTCTGATGCATAGCATGCTTGTGTACCTGCTATTGTTACCTACATGCTATGCTAAACTGCTTAGTATAGGTTGGATAGTGATCCAATGGTGACCCCCACCTTGTCCTTGTTGCCCCTGCTTCATCATCGACGACTCGAGCAACGTGATCGGAGACCGGAGCCCGACTGTCCTTGTTGCCCCTGCTTCATCATTGATGACTCGAGCAACGTGATCGAAGACCGGAGCCCGACACTTCACATCACATCACATCCCCTTTGTTGCTCGACTCTGCAGAGGTACTATCGAGTGCCGAGGGTGAGACCTCGTAACGCACTCCTGATGATAACTCTGTAGTGTAGCTATTTGGTCGTGGTCATCGAGGGTGATTCCTCTTTCACCATTCCCGATATGACTCTGTCGTGCAACACCTCAAGAGTGAACCTCAAGGGTGATTGCTCATACGTTCACCTTGATGATTACATCGAGTGGTATCCATCGAGGATGATTCCTCGGGGTTTCCCCCTTGGTGTTTGAACACACAGTTACCTTGACTTTACTTGGGACCATTGTTGAAGTCGGGTCGGCCTTGAGAGGTACCCGCGAGTTGATGTGAAAGTTGGGCGGGCCCATGGAGCACCCCGCGAGTTAATTACGAGGCACGGCCGGGCAGGCGGGCCGCCCAGGAGTGGGCTGGGCTAGCCCTTGCCGTATTTCCTCGAGACGGGGCGACGGGGTCACATTATCGTGAGTCTCTGCTCGTTTTCGCGAGCTCCTAATACACTATTGGTTTGGGTATTTGTTCTGAATCGGCCTCTGGCCTTTACGCACTAACCGCCACGCGAGAATAGTTATGGGCCTCGGCGTCGTGGTATTAGTCGAAGCTTTGTCACACGTCCAGTTCAGCATTGCGGCATGGCTGGGCCAGCACCTTCCAGTAGTGTCGAAGCCTGGACCCGCCCTGCTCGCAACGACCCAAAGTGCAACGGGCGATGGCCCATGACACCGGAGTGCTTAGGATGTAGACCGGTGGGGACCTCTCTGCTGAGCCTAGGTAGGGTTGCGACGTGTTGATCTTCCTAGGCCGGGCATTGACCCAGAAAAGTGTGTCCGGCCAAAGGTGACCGAGCGTGAGGGTAATGTGGTGCACCCCTGCAGGGAAGTTATCTATTCGAATAGCCGTGTCCACGGTAATGGACGTTCAGTCTTATATCCTGATCTATTACAACTACGAATGGATACTTAAGATATGTGTTGGTTATTGTTACAACAAGCTTAATTAAAATGCTATTCTATACTCCCTTCCTCTGCTGCAAGATGGTGGTTTGCAGAAGATGCTAGTCTTCGATAGGCTAGGCCTTTTCCTCTGTTCTGACATTCTGCAGTTCAGTCCACATATACAGCTCATTTCTTTGATACTGATGCATACTTAGTATAGATCTGATGCTTGCGAGTACTTTGGATAAATACTCACGGTTGCTTTGCCCCCCCCTTCCCCCCTTCCTTCTACTTTCTGGTTGTTGCAACCAGATGGCGGATCCCAGGAGTGAGATGTCATCGCCGACTACTACAACTACCCCGACGGAGTCTACTACTACGTGAAGACCGCCGACGATCAGGAGTAGTTAGGAGGTCCCAGGCATGAGGCCTTGCCTCTTCGATCGTTGATGTTTGTGCTAGCCTTCTTAAGGCAAAACTTGTTTAACTTATGTCTGTACTCATATATTGTTGCTTCCGCTAACTCTGTTGCTTTCGAGCTTCTGTATTCGAGCCCTCGAGGCCCCTGGCTTGTAATATGAAGCTTGTATTATTTTAATTTGTGTCTAGAGTTGTGTTGTGATATCCTCTCGTGAGTCCCTGATCTTGGTCGTATACATTTGCGTGCATGATTAGTGTAAGATCAAATCGGGGGCGTCACAGTAATATTATCCAAACCATGACACCGGAGGAACACATAAAAGAAACCTTTCAGAACACTCCAGAATCGTCAAAGAGAGGAGGTACTCCCTCCATTTCTTTTTAGTCTGCATATAAGATTTGATCAAAGTCAAACTTTGTCAACTTTGACTAAGTTTATAGAAAAAAATATCAAGATTCACAATATGAAATCAATATTGTTAGATGCTTCATGAAATTAATTTTCATACCATGTAGCTTTAGTACTGTAGATGTTGATATTTTTTCCAACAAAGTTGCTCAAACTTTACGAAGTTTGACTTTGACCAAATCTTATATGCAGACTAAAAGGAAACGGAGGGAGTACGTTATACGGTAAGTAAACGGACTCCGAAAAATCCGTAAAAATAATTCTTGTTAGTTTTGGAATATTACAAAAATTAGAAAATTAATAAGCACCCAGGAAGGCGACCCTGGTGGGCACGATACACCATGGTACGCCTGGCATGCCAGGCGTGCCCCGGTGGGTTGTGCCCACCACGGGTACCTTCCAGACTCCGTTTTTCTCCATTTTACTTGTTTCCCAAGATAACAAAGATGGCAAAAGGAACTAGGATTTTGGGTTGGGTAGGGAACCGGAGGGAGTAATAGATCGAGCCAGAACAATGCTAGTATCATTCATAAACATAAGAATCACAATTGTTAGGGGTTTGGTCCACCAAATTAATGGCCCGTTGTTTTGTTTTTCATGAAATTGATTGCATATTTTTCATTTTGACTTGTTGAGCGTCGTCTACTTGTAATACTGCCTCAGCTCATAAATTGAAGTGATTTTGGATAATTTAGATGGCCTCCAGTACTCAGGTCAGTGTGCACGAGAATCGATGGATGAGTAACTTGTAGTACGTAGTACAGTACACAACCCCCGAATTTGGACATTTGGCGCCAGTTGTTAAAATGTCGCCGCCACGAAAGGCAAAGACCAAGATTGACTTGGGTCGGCCCCCAAAACACAAAACCACATTTGAGGCTCTCTCATCTCATGTCGTGGAATGATACAAAGACGACCCTACGCCTCGGCCAGCTCCCTGAAGGTGATCGGGCCGACGAACCGTGCCGGACCGTCGTAGAAGGCTCGGCCGGCGAGCCTGGAGGTGGCCTGGGTAGGGTGCAGGAAGTCCCAGAAGAGGAACTTGCCGCGGTCGCCGCAGTAGCCGGCGCTGGGGGTGCACCCTCCGTCGGCGTTGAACCTGCCGCCACCTCCACAGCACGCGCTCTTCAACTCCGTCAGCCCTGCACGTTACATTCATGGTGCAAGTATGAGCGATGTACGTACGATGCCGCAGAATCTAGATGTATACGTACTTGGTTTCAGCTTGATCTTAGAATGCTGTAATTTATTTTTACCTGCAGACTGTGGGTCTTCGACGATGCTGGAGACGAGCTCGTAGGCGCTGCCAATGGCGTACTCCATGCCCTGCATCTCGGAGACAAGGCCGCTGAACAGGTCCCGGATCCCATCGTTGAGGCTCTTGGCTAGCCGGTTCAGCGGCTCGACGCATTGCCCGGCCGGGTTCCGGCTCCTCCAGTACGGGCAGCACCCGATCGGCGCCACGTCGATCACCGCCAACTTCCTCGCCCCGAGGTTGTACAGCGTCTGCAGCACAACAATGCAGATGATTTGGTTCAGAGTTGAACATAAAACAGTGAGTTGGCTGAGTTGAAGCCTGACGGAACTGATCATTCATCACTGGTCAGGTCTCTTACTTTGACATGGCTGTCGTATGTGGACACCACGGCTTCCCGGAACTGCTGGAGCGCGGTGGAGTCCGGCGAAGGGTCCTGCGAGAAGAAGTCGATGGCGTCGTTCGATCCCGCGCTGATGAGGAAGATGGACTTGGACAGGAAGGCCGACGCTCCCAAGGCACCCAGTCTGGCTGACAGCATCTGGTCTTTGAGATCCGAGAAGTACTCGATCTGCTTCGTCATGTTGATCGTATCTCCCTGGTAACATGATCATCATCTGGTTGTCAAATGTTTCTGACACTGGCTGAGGGTGTCAATTGTAGTACTTGCTGATTTTCTTAATTCAGTAAGGAGAAATGGCCGGATTTCAAATTGCGTGTGGTTCATGACATTAAAGAGATATGGGGTACAGGAGAAAGTTGTTGCTTTGATTGAGCAATTGAAGAATTTTCTCAACTTTAGGTAGTAACGAATCATCTGCTCCACCTAAATTCTTCCGGTCAACATTAAAATATAGAACAAAATTTCAAACCTACTTGGGGTTAGTAGCCAATTCAATCAAAATTTATGTCTAGACAAAAATAAATGATTTGACGACATGTTTCTACTAAACCACAGATATGCCCGCCGGTAAACTGGAAAAACATAATCAGAAATGTTGCAGCAGATGATGTTCTTCGACGTACCGTGGAGTCAAGAACACCGGAGCCTCCGGAGGCAAAGCTGGCTCCTCTCATGGAGGCAGAAGGGGCCACGGGCTCCTTCGCCGTCGTGTTGCCCAACGCCTCGCCACTACCGGCGACGAGAGAGAGGTACGGCGGCGGGCTCCCGCTGAAGCCCATGTGGACAGCTGCAAAGTTCACCATTGATCAGACAGATAGCTGAGCGGCCATTGATTCAAAAGCGTGTGATCAGTTGTAGCTCACCCAAGAAGTCGGCGCCAATGAAGCCATTGCTGAACCTGCCCGTCGGCTCAGCGCCGGGGAAGTCGACGCCATTGTGAGGAAAATCAGCCCTGGCGCTTGTCCCCGGCAAGTAGTTGTTGTTCCCCACATCTGCAGTAGAGTCGCCGAACACAAAGATGGCCGGAACCTTCGCCATGGAGGCGATGGTGCTGCTCACCACGGCGACGAACAGCAACCGGATCACCACAGCCACGAACAGCAACCGGAGTGCCATCAAAGCTCGTCGCAGCACGGCCATGGTGGTCGACTCCAGTCACCAGACAAAGAAACAACTTCTGATGCTTTGCTAGCAAGTCTAGCCAATTTATTCTGATGGAAGAATGAAATGAAGCCTGGCAGCATGCTCCAGCTAAGCTCAGTGCACCGTGCTCCACCTTCTCCAATTACAGTTTACTTGCTCCATTAAAATTGTACCAAGATAACTACCACAAGGCTGAAGAGAAAACAGGCCACAATTGTCTAGGTTCTAGCTGCCACAATTATCACATGGTACTGAAACAAATCAATTTGCACAGCACATCAGCAACTCGAATTTAAAAAATCCTCCCAAATAGTATCAGCATGGGAATTCATTGATGCACAGTGATATATAGAGAGCACAATCACAATGCAATCTGTCAGCCAAATCAGAACTACTCCCTCCATCCCATAATATAGGATGGTTTTTCAAAGTATTTTAGCTTGAAAATGATCTTATATTGTGAGACGGAGGGGGTAAAACCGATTGTTTTTCTATAAAAAAAAAAGATGCAAAACCAACTGCTAATGGTATCCGCCTCTAAAAATCAGAACATGCATGGAGGCATTTGGTCGGAAAAAAGAGGCACGGATAAAATGCGCAAACCACACTATCGGCATCTCTGCTGATGTTACAATGTGACAAGTTACAAAGGCAACTTCTGCCAATCAGCACAGCATTTCCTCCAGGAAGTTTTTGCTGAGCATTTGCTCTATGAACAATACAACAAAATTTTGCCAACTGTTTCACATACATTGATTTCTCATCAGCACAAATTTTAGTGCTGATGTACATTTCAGGGGACAGTGTCCCTGTAATGACAGATGCAAATATGATTCGGACATCGCCCCTATAACGAAGACAAGCAAGCATGTTTGCTTCTTTGGTAGATACCATGCTGATTACCGACTAACTCAGAGTTACGCCTTTTTCCTGGTGATTCTGTAGCCAGATAGAAATCATGTCAGTCAGAACAATTGATGCAAAAGTGGAAAAGAATTGCACAATGATAATTGACAAACCTGAAGCAATGAATCCCAAGTGCGTTGGTGATTTCATGGATAACGGACGTAGCAAAATGCATGTACAGCGCCACTGTCAAATTGATCAAAGATACGTTTAGCACTACAGCTTATGATGGGCACATGATAATTACTTAAATCCATGTCTCGTGATATATATTTGTCAAGTGAAATTTGTTACTGTAAAGAATAACTTGGAGGATCCGTCTGAAGCTTATAAATCAACAAAAAGTACCAACGTACAACCAAGTGACTAATACAACAATCCAATGTCTGACCAAACACATCACAATATAAACAGATTCACTAATCTAAAATAGAAAACCAGAAAAATAATACGTACTACTTTTTAACAACAGTACAAAAATGATCCCTCTAGTATATTGAATGCAAAACTCTGCAACTCGTCCATTGAAAAGAAAGCGTGCTGTGAAAATAAGGTAGTACCTGTAAATAAGCAGTATATCAGGAGAACGAGCTGCTCATCAAAAAGGGGGTTTCTGCGACAATCAATCACCACAAAATCAGAATGTCATACAAAACCCATCATAGCCCATGATAATTATATACAGTGTAATACAAAAGGCTCAGAGGCACAAACCCATCATCAAGTCGGGCAGTCAGCGCATTTGCAATTGCAAACGGAAAATATGCCAGGGCCTGCAAAAGGAAGCCAGTTTTTAGACATGACAAAGTATAAACATACTGGCATAGGCTCCATAAAAGACACTACAAAGAAACCAGGTCATTAGGCAACTACCATGCACATTCCTGTCTTCAGACCTTTGGGTTCATCGCATAAGTGAGCCAGAATCATTCTTCCCTGTGCAGCAATATAAACAGATAAGTAATGTCCATACAGTTATGAAAAACAGCATCTACAAAAGAAACGTGCCCCCCAATTTATAGAGAAAATTCCTTATTTGAGGTTCCTTATATCTGGCCATGGAAAAAATTATATTCCCTATTTGACATCTAGTCTTAATTTCTTCCTTATGTGACAACCACCATTGGTTACATTACACCGTTCCGTCAAAAAAATAAAAAATCAGGTGGACCAAAATACCCCTCTACTAGTCACTATCCTATATCGAACAGAAAAAACAATCCTGACCGAACCGTCCCTTTCGTCCCTGTCTCGAGTCCCCACGCAACCTGAACCCTAGCAGCGGCGGCAGAGTGCTGGCTCATAGCGGCAGTGGCAGCGTGAGCTGAGGGGCCATGGACCAAGGGGTGGCTGCAGGGGCCGGAGCAAGCACAGCAGCGGATGGCGACCCAGGCACAGCGGAGGGCGGCCAAGGCGGGGTGGGGATGGTAGCCAAGGCATGGCGGCGGGAGGTAACAGCCCGGCTGTGGAGCGCTCGCCGGTGAGCTCAGCTGCGGGCGCAGGCCATGGCGTGGCTGCTTGCTCAGCTGCATGGTTGAACGTGGATGCGGGCTTGGGCCACGGTGTGGCTGAGGTTCTGCTTCAGGTTCGGCGTCGTCGGCGTGTCTAGAAGGGTGAGTGTCTTCCACGGATTGCTCTCCAAATGCAGGATTAGAAGAAGCAGATTGCCTCATATCCAAGTTTCTCTTCTATTTACAGGATGGATCCAAATTCAAGTTATGTGCTGAAAATTAGATTGCTTGGCAACCCAAAAAAACTAGAAAGGAGATCAAGTGTTTTTATTTTGAGAGGGTTTTGATTCTGACTTGACTGGTAGTTGTGAACTAGTACTGATGTATGTGGTGAATGTGAACCTGGATGTGATGTACTCCCTCTGTTCCTAAATATAAGACGTTTTGGTAGTTCAAATTGAACTACCAAAATGTCTTATATTGTGTGAACATGGATGTTTCTGGTAGTTGTACATGCTGTGATGCAGCTTGTATTTATATATACGAATTGTGTGAGATATGGGATCAAATTAGAGGGGAGGTTCTGCCCAAGTTCCATTTTTTGGAATTAAAATCAGAGGACAATTTTTGGATTGAAATCTGTTCGGTGAGTAAATTATGGGGTTTCAATTGGTCATTTAACCATGACCAAATATGTACCATTAAAATGAAGTATTCTGCCACCATGGTATAGATACCAAGAGACCAATCTAACTACCCTTGGATAAAGAGTCAATACAAGAGCAGAATCACAAAGTGACAATGCCCAGATTGGCAGGCAAAATGACAAATTAGTTTCAAACATGAAAAGGTTTTAAGAGCAACAGCATCAAAACACAGGTCAACAAGATATTTAATGTAGGTACTAAAAGATGGCCTTACGACAAGATAGCCAAACGCAAAACCAGTTCCAATAATTAGCAGATGTGGTTGATTTCTCATTATATCTGAAGGAGATAGATAGGACCTGCATATTGATGTAACATCCATCAGTAATGACATAACAATTTTTTTCCTACGTTATTGCTCTTTTTTTTTACAAGAGTAGGTATACACAATAGAACTCAGAAGGGTCAACAGCATACCACACGAGAGTTCCAGCCATGAGTAAACCGAAAGGGAAGAGCTGGTAAAAATGAAGAAGGGTGGAAAGTCACATGGAAAAAAGTTTTATGCAATATGACAACAAATCTAGACCTTACCATTGCTAGTGCCAGCACCATGCTTCCTTTTCTTGCTTCGACGACTTTGTAAACATTGTGAATGCTGTAGGTAGGTTACAACACTAGCTTAGTGCAGCTTGATTAACACTTGAATGTTTGATCAGTTCTAAATTAAACAAATATGGTGCCTTTCCAACTCAAAGGCTCAGAGCCTCACTAGCGCCCCAAATCAATACAAGAGGATAAACAAGATAAATAAACATAAAAAAATAAGAGGGCTAATTCAGATCCTCGACACTGAGATTATTTGAACTGTAGTATTAGAGCCATGTACTACAATAAGAGGTGTTTCCGATCTACTGATCAAGCAAAAAACACAGATCGGATAAAACGAGAATCAAAACAGAAAATACTATGCAAAATGGCAAACAGAACTTACTTAGATCCAATTGTCGGAATTACAGCAAAAGCAATCATTAGAAACAGCACAATGCCATAGAGCGAGATTTCTGGAAAAGAAGCAATGGAAAATAGACTTCAGCATAGGGAACGCCAGCAGTTGTCACTATCCGAGTTCACTGTCACAGTTTCACAGAGTATTAACAGCACACGGTTTCATCGGCAACAGGTGAAACAGTCAGGCTTCATGTTAAGAAAAAATTTAACATATGGTTTTAATACAAAAAAAAAAGAATCATAAGCTTGGTGGTCTACATACCAGGAACAAGAGGCAACCAATTAAGAAGGGGCACTGATTTCCGGAAATCCTGTGCCCACCATTCAGCTCCTATGGAAGGAAAATGAAAGGAAAGATGTGCAGTTAATATCAATAAACTATATGGTTGGATACGAACGACGTATACATGATGGATACATATGCACAGTATATTAGCAGGGGAAAACTATGAAGATTGACAAGCTTGACATGATTTGATTCTGTGAAGGTAGATAAAAGCAAGTCAAATAGTACCTGTGAAAAA
The DNA here is from genome assembly GCA_902687465.1 of Secale cereale. Taxonomy (NCBI): domain Eukaryota; kingdom Viridiplantae; phylum Streptophyta; class Magnoliopsida; order Poales; family Poaceae; genus Secale; species Secale cereale. The sequence goes on from LR738714.1 coordinate 153,298, forward strand.
GGTGAAGATATGGCACACATAGATCAGCATAAGGCCTTCAGTTGGCCCATTGACTATAGGAAGAACAAGTGTATTTGTAAAATAGCTACACAGAGAACAATTACGGGTGAGATGGAAGTTGATACTCAAAAGTAACACAACAAATGTCTGCTGAGGTATCGCCAACACAGATATAGGAATAACCATAAATATTACAAAGCATCAATAGTAAGAAGGTTTCAAACTCGAAAATTTTAGTGCTTCTATGCTCTTGTGGAAACTAAACTGCGAGAATCTTAATAAGGTAGTTGGTGGTCCAATCATGCTTCCTAGTTGGCACCTTCTATGAGAACATTAAAACACTTCCAACTTAACAAACCACATGAAAATAGCTGGTACAAGTAAGGTATATGAAGATTCACAAACCATATGAAAAAAAAAAGGATGGCACAAGCACTGCAAGACATGTTCATCATTTGAAAACTATAAAGCATCTAAAGGGACATGGAATCACAACTTCATAAGGGCAACATTATCCAAGCAAAAGTACAACCTATTTGGTGATAGGTGTAGAAGAGTATAGAGCAATACTTGCTCCTAAGATAGTTTGATGCTGTAACATAGAAGTGAAAGGACAAATGAACTCACTGTTCCCAGGTTGCGAAGTAGAAGGGGACAGCTGAAATGACCCAAAACCAGAAGGTAGCATTTCCACACATAGCTGTGCTCCCAAAAGCCAGGGACTCAAACTAATAGATAAACTAATCAGTTGACAACAATTTAGTATCTACGCATATGTAAGGAACAAAGTGATGAATATCCTTACAGCACATGCAAGCGCGTCACATCCTGTTCAGGATAAAAGCTTGTCAGTGTCACATGCATGCTTTCCCAAAACTGAGTTCAGCAAGCCGAATTTGGAATGGGGATTACCATGATCAAAAAGTTCGCCTAAAGGACTTGATGAGTTGGTACGTCTTGCTTGTTTACCATCCACAGCATCAAAAGTCTGCATCCATATTTCAACATGTATATTACAATTCTAAACTGGCAGTGACTGGAAATTACACATGGTAGAACCATAAGAAAATCTAGAGACTTAGAGACTAATAGGATAAGGGTCCACACATTGAAGACATTTAGGAACCTTAGCATGCACAAAATTAATAGCAAGCCCTTCGTGCATGGGTCATAAATGCTTGAACAATATTGCCAGAAGTGCAGATTAATATCACCCTTATCTGTTCTATAGAAAATGTGGCACTTGTGATATGCTGGAAAGGGAGAATAAGATGGTACAGTATTGCATAGTTGGGTGAGCATATAAACTTGGATACCTGGTACAGGAAGAGAAGGATTCCATGAGCGAGATGAACCCATCTAGGGGGCGCTGTATCAAGATGAGGTGAATACAACTGCAGCAAAATGGCAGTGATAAGTTACAACCTTGCTAGAGTATTATCGTGGCGGCAAATTAACAAGCAGTAAAACCTTCGTATTTGCATGTTCTACATTTCTGACATAACACTGTACTTACAAAGCCAAGGAATGCCGATGTCAGTAGAAACATGAAGCCTGTCAGCGTGATCTATAAATAAGAAGCAATGTTTTATCAGGCCTTGAAACAAAATAGCATCGGTTACGAGAGCAGCATGTGCAGAACTCTCACCATGTTTGGTCTGCAGATGATTTCGACATGGAGACAAAAGAAAGAAGGTTAGTCTCCAGTACACATAATTGAACAAACAATACAAGATGAAGGACAAAATGTAAAAACAAAATTACTTCCATTAAGTAACTAAGATATAATTTATCGCTGCTAAACTTTCATTATAGAAGGGGAGCCTTGGTCATGGGTTCGAGCCCTGGAAACAGCCTCTTGCGGAAATGTAGGGAAAGGCTGCGTACTATAGACCCAAAGTGGTCGGACCCTGCGTCAGCGGGAGCTACGTGCACCGGGCTGCCCTTTTAAAACTTTTCATTATAGTATAAACAGCAGTATATAAACAAGCATGATGTGTCTTAGGTTCAAAACAAACCGACCACAGCAAAATCCTTGATTAAAAAAACATGTGTTTGGAATGGATCACTCTGGCCCTACATGAATATAAAATGACTAGATTGAAGTTTTCCGAATCACCGGCTTTTTAAGAGAAATTAGAGAACCTCCTGCCAGCATGTGCACGAAAGCGAGCGAGTAACTAATCCGGCATTAGTTATACATACACTCCACGGAATATGTGCAAGTGCAAAGCAAGCTTTCCAGCGCCTCATTAGCAACTCCTCCACTAAGCAAAAGCCTGAAGACTGCTTTACCGTTGTCTGCTGCACCCGGTGCCTGCAAGATAGATGCTCCCCAGGCAAAAGACGGTTCCTCGTTCTATAGTAAAAACAAAAGCGCACATTCCAAATCACACACACACACACACAGAGAGACGGGGGCATAGCTCGTGTCTCGGCCTAACGGATCAAGAATGCTACCATTATCCGCGGTAAAGTGGCATGGGAAACAGGGCGCGTTCGCTTGTATCGAACAGGGGCTATTCGACGAACGTCGGTGCATTACTCGCGCATTGAGCTTGACACGGAACGGATCAAGCGGGCGCGCGCGCGCGTGGAGGACGGCGTACGGAGCAGGGAAGGAGGGAGGGGAGGGGAGGGGAGGGGGAGGGGGCTTACGGGAACCAGAGCGGGAAGATGATGACGAATCGGGACCAGAAGGGCTGGAGGATGTACTTGGCGACGACGGAGTGGTCGACGCCGCTGTACTTGTACTTGCGCAGCGTCGCCGCGCCGTGGCTCCCGACGTACCCCATCTCCCCGGCCCCCAAATCGGAGTCCCCGGCCGGCGGAGGGAGGGAGGGAGCGAATGGGGGAGTGGAGGAGGAGGCGGAGGAGGAGGACGAACGGGGGCGGCGCGATGGGTGGGTGGAGGAATTTATGCGGGGATCTGCCCCGTTGTGGCTGGCAATGGTGGTGGCCGCCGGTTTGGGTGAGTGGCGATATGAGGCGGAGAGGAGGAGGGAAGAGAGAGGGAAGGCCTCGCCGTTTTTGCGATTCGCCCCCCTGCAGGGCATAGTTTTACGAATACTTACCCGTACTACTATTGCCTAGGTTAACACACAACGACGAGTGGCTTATATTGCTTCCCTCCTTTTCTTCGACAATATAGTGACGTAAATTATTGTATGCGGCGATGTACATTTACGCAACGACGAGTGATGGATCCAAAAGAAATTTTTATCAGGTTTTTGATAGGCATTGAAATCATGAGTTTGGATTACGGCGTTTAGCATTGTTTTGTATGTTGCGGAATTGGTGCTTCACGATGCAAAGAGAAATTCCTTTCGTAGCTTGCCTCTTGTTGACAAAACGACAAATTAGGTCGTAATGAGGAAAGAAAGCGCCGTGAATACAATCATTAGAGCTTGTCAACCGGTACAAGCACAATCTTAATGGAAAGGGATATGTGTGTCTCCCCATAACAAAAACACACACACACACACACACACACACACACACACACACAGGTGACACAAAGTGGTATATATTTACATGAAACATTTCTATCAGCTTTAAAAGTAGGAAATGGAAGATGTGACCACGTGCATTTGTGTCGTATGGTCTTTGCATCCCGATGTTGTACATCAGAGGCTTGATTTCATGAATTGCGAAAACATGGAGCGGTGGACGACATAAACAAAACCTCTCGCAATCCCTATCACAATCGTGATGCTATGACTAGGTATTTTTTATTAGGTTATTAGATGATATATAACACCATACAAGTAACGATCACCCATGTCTCGTATCGTTGGAAAACCATGGCTTTGGTCATAAGTTGCAGCGGCACATGAGCATTGTCGCATGCCTCTCTTAAATATGGTTCATTTTTAACTCAATAGAAGAACATGAAAATAAAACTATCAAACGTCAAAATTTAGGCAAGAGTCGAATGCAACGGTTTGTATGCGAGCCGTTGCAATCAGGATTTCTAATGGACAGAAGAATGCGTCTCTCCACATACTAGCAAATCCATCATACGTCGAACAAAACTTTATGTGCAACATTGCCATCACTACCAAAAGTATAGCAACAAAGAGAAGTGACCATACACACTAGATGCCCATTCCTAGGTGTCGGGCGGTATTGCATCGTTGTGGTACAACCTAGGGCTGATTTGACGAATTGCCAAAAGGTGGAGGGGCAGGCCGGGAAAGAGCACGACAGAATTTCCCGTGTCCCTGTCTTCGTGTCCTGTGCGCGTTTACCGTCCGTCAACGCGGGCCAGGGTTTCCCACGTGAGAGAAAACCCAGCCCAACAACAGGCCCACGGGAGGAGGTTTCCGCTCGCTCGAAGCCCATGAAATCTTCTCTTCTTACCTTGGGCTGAAATCCGGGCTCCCGCGTACCAAAGCCCACCCGACACTACACCGCAGTCGTATTCTCTCATTCCCATTCCTCGCCGCCCTCCCGCGCCGCCGCCGCCGCCATGCGCGCCGCGAAGGTCCCCCGCCACGCCCTCGTCCCGAAGCCATCCACGGCGTCCGCCCCGCCGCCCCCTCCCCCGCCACCGCGTGGGCCTCGTCCCGCCGACGGCAAACCGCCGCACGGCAAGCCGCCCCGGAGAACCCCCAGGGCCCCCTCCGAGCACGCGGGGGCCCTGGCCCTGCCGGGGCCGCCGGCCGAGAAGAGGCCCATCACCACGCCCGCGGAGCTCTCGGCGGCCATCCGCGCGGCGGTGGACGCCGACGTGGACGCGGCCGCCTCGCTCGCGCTCAAGGCCGCGCCCACCATCCCGCTCCCGGCGCAGTCGCTGGCGCTCATCCTCCGCCGCCTCGCCGCGCACCGCTCCGTGGCCGCGGCGCGGGACCTCCTCGCGGCGCTCCCGTACTCCGCCGACAACCCCGCGCCGCGCCCGGCGCTGCTGGCCCTCGCCGACGCCTGCTGCCGCCGCGGCGACCCGCGCGAGATCGGGCAGCTCCTGCCCGTCCTCGCCGACCACGGCGTCCGCGCCGACGCCCACGTCTACAACGCCCTCATGAAGGCCCACTGCGCCGACTCCGACACCGGGGGGCTCCTCGGCGTGCTCCGCCGGATGAAGGACGACGGCGTGGACCCCGACCTCGTCACCTACAACACCCTCGTCTACGGCCTCGCGCGCGCCGGGCTCGTCGCCAAGGCCAGGACCTACCTCGACGCCATGGCCGCCGAGGGCCTCTTCCCGGACGTCATCACCTACACCTCCCTCATGAACGGGATGTGCGTCAAGGGCGACGCTCTCGGCGCGCTCAAGCTGCTCGAGGAAATGCAGGCCAATGGGTGCGAGCCCAACGACCGGACGTACAACACGCTGCTCATGGGGCTTTGCAGGAACAGGAAGCTGGACAAGGCCGTCGAGGTGTACAAGTCCATGGTGGGGGCTGGGATGAAGCTCGAGCCGCCGGCGTACGCGACGTTCATCAGGGCATTGTGCCGGGCCGGGAGGGTTCCCGACGCATATGAGGTGTTTGATTATGGGATCGAGAGCAAGAGCATTGCGCAGGCGACTGCGTACGGTGAGCTCGAGAGCTCGCTCAAGTGGCTGCGCAAGATGAAGGTGTAGGATGAAGATGCGAGGAAGGCTAATAAGCCATTGGCTTCTGTTGCTGCTGGCGCTTGCTTCACACCGGATTCAGTGAGTTGCATTGCCTGGCTTGTTTTGATACAGTGGATTAAGCAAAAACATTTGAAACTACTAGTGTGTTTGTATGGAGTGAGTGATACTATCTATTCAATCAATCAGAATGTAAGATGAAATTTCCGGAAACGTGAATATGTCAAGACATCTGACTCATGTGTCAAACTTTGGTAGCATGGTGTAGTGCCATTCACAATATATACTTATACTCTGTTTGTTCAACTAGCTGATTTAGCTTGTACTACCTTTGTATCAAAATATAAGACGTATTTTTGACACTTTTGTATATTGAATGTACATAGAGAATAATGTTGGTAGCCTATAGAGACAGGCTCTTCTAAGTTATGATAAAAATAGCAAACTGATTTCAAATGTTCTAGGAGCATAGCCAATGGTGTATTCCTAGGTACAAAACTGAGTATGATTCTCTGCAACTCCAGTAAATATTCCATGAGTTGGACTGTCAGAGTCAGTGTAGGATTGATCTATATACAGGGTTTCTTGCCTCCTCCTGCTAACAATATATATGTGGTTACTTCCACCGTGACTTGAACTATGATCTTCTCGGAAAGACCCCTAAGAGACAGAGGTAAATTTTCTTTTATCCAGTTTTCCTTTTAGCTATTTTCATGATGACTTGAAATGGTACCACCGTACCAGCATCTTTCCATCCCATTGGTTAAAAGTTAAAACAACACAATGTTTCTTGTAATTTAGATCATGAAGTTTCTCTCTCACAGAGCTTAGCACCTCTACCTTCAGCGTTAGTTCGTTTGCAGCATGACTGTTAGTTTTGTGCTAATAAGCAGGGAGGTCTGGTATGTGGTGCCTCCTGAAGATCATTACCACTAGATGAACAACGCGACCACACCATCTGTAGTTGTAACTTGTAAGGCAACTGGAGAAGCATGTTTTTTCGGAGCAAGTTCCAGCGCAGCTTGAAGAAACGGCGACACATTCATCCTGCAGTGTGATGTTGCTTACCTGCATGACAACAGACCCTGTGAACCATCCTTCCTTCTCCATGGCGCGTGAGCTCGAGACAGCTGGAACACCTAGAATTTGTTAGAATTCCTTGCCAATCTCAAACATTTAGCTAATTCAATTATTCTATTTCCCCTATCTGCAGACAACAGTTACCGTTATACAGAAGATCATGGTTTGAACCCTTGGGAGGGGCGAGGAGTTGCGATGCAGCACAAGATCGCTTTTCGCAACAAAATCGCTTTTCGCAACATCAGACTGGAAGGGTTTTCATCATGAAACATGAAAGAAGAACACACTGGACTGCTTTTGACCCCAGGAGGATCAGATTTGCTGCACCTACGTGAATGGACCAACCGAGATCTCGATTCCGGAAGCGACTCGGGGAGAGGTGGAGGGCTGCTGCGGGTTACGGAGTTGAGCAGAGGATTCGTGGAAACAGAGCCACTGTGTTGCGTAAAATCGTTCATTTTTTAGGTGTGTGATGACAGATTTTGTTGGACTGGAGTTCTGGAACCGGGCTTCTCATGCTGATTCTCTGCTGGTTCGTTGTTAGGCTCTGCGCTTTGAGCTGTGGGTCGCCTACTCGCCTGCGAACACAAGACTGGAATCGATGGCTGCTAACTAGCTGAAACTAGACACCATTGACCCTTCATCAAGTCTGACGCTGCCAATAAACCTTCACATTGTATGCGCTATTTTCTGTTAGCTTAGTGGCTACTTTTTCTGAGACCATCCAGGACTTGCCCTTGGAGGCAATCTTTCTAATACAGGCAGGCTGTATGATGAGAAAGCTAACTCGTGAAATACTTTCAGACAGACAGCCAGCTCAAACGAGTCCTTTAGTCACTGCATCTCAAAGAAAAAAAGAAAAGGAAAGCAGCACCAGGCAGGCAGTTGCAGCTCAACATTCAACGTTCAACAGCTAGGACCAGATAAAAGTTCAACATAGTAGGCACTAATCAGCAAACTATGCTGTTAAATTCCTACAAGTTCACCGGTGCGTGCCACGTAGTACGAAGAGGGAGCACACCAAATGGGGCACTCCAACAAGCCATTTCTGCATCCCAGCCACACCGAAAAGAAGAACCTACGCCTCGATCACAAGCCATTCCCGCATCTCCAGATACCTGCGGAGCAACCAACATCGTCATCAGACAAACAACTTTCTACTTTTCCTTGTATCTGACAATTTTCGTGTGATTCAAACACTGCAGATTCGCTTCGCCATTGTGAAAACTGGACCAAAAGCTCCAAAGTTGAATCATCTCAACTACTGGACAAAACCCAGTGGAACAGTTGATTTCAAGTGGCACGCCTTCAACTTAATTTTTTTTTTACCTAAAGCCTTCAGCTTCTGCTGTTCACACATTCTAAGCCTTTGGCTACATCGGAAGCTAAAAGATCAGTTGTCCAAATACCTCCATTAGAGGGAAAAATGCATTAAATATATGCATTCAGTTGGAACCTAATAGGCATACTTTTTTAGAAATATACGAGATAGATAGTCAGTAGCAAATCGAAAATAAAAAAATTCATGCAGAAAAACCTCAAGCAAGATAGTCAGTAGCAAATTGAAAATTAAAAAATTCATGCAGAAAAACCTCAAGCAAGATAGTCAGTAGCAAATCGAATATACAAGCTAGATGGTCAAGGGATCCTTCCAGTCAGGTGCCGTAGCATGCTGGAGTTTCAGCTTCTTCAGGTCATAGTATTTGTTTGCAGAGGGAGTACTTCCTTAAGTCCCTGATTGATCAAGGCTAAAATTGACTATGTAAGTGTTCCACTTATATGTTTAACTAAAGAGTCAAGAGTAGCATATTCCATATCCATTTGGAGGTGATAGGGATTGGTATGACAACAATCCCAAATGAACAGCAACGTGAAATCGCAATTTATATAGGCCCAAGTTAGGAAACGAAGTTCAAAGCCAAATGCTCAGGTATTGTTGGCTATCAATTACTCCCTCCGTCCCAAAATAAGTGTCTCAACTTTGTACTAACTCTAGTACAAAGTTGTACTAAGGTCAAGACACTCGTTTTGGGACGGAGGGAGTACTTGTGTAGAAGCGACAACATACAAATCACACTTGGATCTTATCGATTTGTAGCCACAAAAATAGCAAGTGCGATGTCGCAACCAGTAAAAGTAAACAGAAAATATCAATGAAGCAAAAGTAGGGATATATTTCATCCTGCTGCTACTTAAAGAAAAGATTACTTACTCAATTAATAGATCACAATAGCCCATCTGACCAATCATCTTACGTATTGTGCAAAAGTTCAGCTCCATCATGTCCACCACCAATGCCCATGCCTACAAGGGGGCATTCCAACCATTATTTATATCGTCTTGAGAAACATCTGCACTGCATCAATGCACTAATACTTATATCCTTATCAGATTAAATATATACGAGGGGGCATTCCAACCATTATTTATCTCGTCTTGAGAAACATCTGCACTGCATCAATGCACTAATACTTCCATCCTTATCAGATTAAATATATACGAGGGGGCATCGATGACATATTTGGACAAAATCACATATGTAATTTGAGGAAAACAACTCCCATTTGATACATCATGACGAGTAGATAAATAAAACTACATCTACTATCCAATAAAGAGAATATTCTCAAAACAATTCATACTCACTAGAGTCATAAAAATGAAGAACGTGCGCACTTAGACTATTAGCTGACCTGAAGGGAGAAGTTACCTAAACTTATGCTTAAACCTGCTCCAGGCCATAGTGGATAAAATAAAATATACCCATACTGATAAACTCTAGCAATAAAAGGGATCATGATTATTCATTTTTTTAAATATGTTTAACCAGTAAAGATAAATAAACTCAATTTGTTGTTTTTCTACTTGGCACTGGCAGAACAACTGTTTATAAAATATCAGGCTAAATCGTTATTGTGGATTTTAAGATTAGCATGACCAATGATAACAAACATTGAGTGAATGAAAGGTTCAGAATATGCCAACTGATCTACCTATTTGACATTTCATTTGGTTCAAGCTAGTTTTTATTCATGTAGTTATCTTCAGTTGGCAGCCGTTATGTATCTCATCTTAAGAAGTATCTGCACTGGAGCTATGCACTAATCCTAACATTGTACAATTCTGAATATGCCAGTAGGCAGGCAACAATAAAATTTAATTCGATCATTATACAAAGAACTGCTGTTCTTTGTGTCACTGTTTTATTCTAGGATGACAACAGAGCAAACAGATAATGAATTTCAGACCTCTGACTTAATAAACCATATAATTCCATAATAAGAGTATTAGAATAAGGGGAAAAGGCACTGCTACATTTATTTTGTTTTTGACAAAGGAGACGCACAACCGGTTTTAACTAAGGGAACTCAAAATCATGATAGAGTAAAATCGCCTCTCCAGAAAAGCAGAACTGGCTAGCTACCACTAAAAGATGGTTCTCCAAAATCATAACCATCACATAGAACGCCACCTAACAAACATCCAAAAAGAAAATGCTAGAACAACATCGCTATATGTTAAGCAGATCATCGAGCAATAAAAGAAACGATTTATATGGAACTTGTTAGCTTAACACGAAAGGATGCTAAACATTGAATCAACCAATTTATAAATAATATCTTGGATTTGTTATACTTACAATGTAAAGGCATATGCTATTACCTGCAACATAGACGCTTTCGAACGGATGATAGCGATCCACAAAGTTGGTTTCGGAAACTTTCTTGAACTGCAGCGACTCAAGCTGGATCGTGAAGAGGTCGTTAGGTGTCCGTAGGAAGACCACACTATTGTACTCAGCAAACCCCTTTATGCACAGGGGCTCTCTCTTCTTCTTCCTTGAACTCAAGAAGAGTAGCTTATCCAGTTCAACAGTTCTTGCCAGCACCCACGAAGCAACATTATCAGAATCGGTCTCCATCTTCCATAATTGGGCGCTGAATTTCGACAGAAAGAAGATACCAAGGCCACCACCCTCTGCACGCATAAGCTGGAGTTTCCAAGGAATGGCATTCACCGGCACCGGTAACACAGATAGGACCTGCCTCTCCAAATCAAACTCAAGGATGCCATCCGATCTTTCCTTAACCTTCCTGTCAGAGAGCAACCAGTAAAGGGAATGCCCAACTAGGACACCCGGAAATGCCGTACAAATCATGGAAGTAGGGGCCTTGAGTGGAAGCAGTAGTGAGATGAGAGCACCCCATCCGCCAGTCTCCGACGAGTAAACACGGGCGATCGCCGTATCTCCTTGCTCGTACACCTGTGTGGTTACCAAGACCACCTGGAAGTGTCGGCTGTCTCCGGCGGCGCGGAACACGGCCCCGCCGATCGAGGTCTCCCTCTCATCGAAATCGCGGGGAACGGCGATGCGGTGCCTGTCGCCATAGAAGGGGTCCAGCACCAGGACCTGGACCTGGGTCCGCGACGTGCGGAAGATAAGCACGAGGCCATGGCGGGATCCGCGGAGTCCGAAGTACCCGTCGTCCTCGTCGAGGAACGAGTAGAAGCTGTCGTCCGGGGTGGGGATGCGGTTGGGGGGATCCATTGTAGGCTCGAAGTAATGCTCTCCGAAGAAACCGAGGAGGGGAGGGTTGCGGCCGTGGTGGATGCGGAAGCGGCGGAGGAAGCGGGGGTCGGAGACGATGCGGCGCCATTGCTTGCAGACGGCGGAGGCGCGAGGGAGCGAGGACGGCAGAGGGGCGAGGCGGAGGAGGATCTCGGAGAGGAGGTCGTCGTTCTCGAGCGGCGCCGGCGGCAGTGGCGGAGCTTCAGAGGAAAACCTGGGCGGGCCAGCCCAAAGGAGAGAACTGCAGATGATGGACTAGGCTAGGGTCCAAAGCATAGGTAAAGGAAGAAGTGCAAAAAACCTGGGCGGGCCATGGCCCAGTTTGGCCCTAACTAAGCTCCGCCCCTGGCCGGCGGCGAGCGTGGGCGGCGGCGGTTCATCTCGCCCTGGTCACAGCTAATGCGGAAAGTGTGTGGTGTGGGATATCCCACGGTGTGGAGACACTCGCTCGAGATTCACGCTGCCGGTGAGATTGAAGGAGCCCAGAATTAGTTTTCCTTTCGGGACGGAGAAAGAGTGAGCCCACGAGAGCTGGAGTAAACAAAGCCCACTACACACAAGCACCGTCCGCAGCTAGTGATTTCGGATGTCTCAAAAAAAAAAAACTAGTGATTTCGGAATTAAAAACAATCTACTAGTAGTTTCAGAATTTTCAAAAAAAAAAGAAAAAACTAGTGATTTTGGTTATTTTACCTTTTGATTGATATTTTTAGTTGTTTTTATTTATTTTCTAAAATCTAAGGGTATCGATGTTTTTTTTTTGAGAAGTACTTGTAACTTTATTCATACATATTAAAACTACAGCTAACGTAAGATCTAAAAAATTACTCCCTCCGTCCGAAAATACTTGTCATCAAAATGGATAAAAATGTATGTATCTAGAACTAAAATACATCTAGATACATCCCATTTTCTTCATTTTGATGACAAGTATTTCGGGACGGAGGGAGTACAAGATAACTTCTATGACTAAGAACTACAAAGAAATCTCTTGTAAACAACTTGTTCGTGGTATCAATCTCTGCTCGAAAAAATATTCTAAAGATTTCGGTAAAAAGACTACAATTAGACTGGAGCAATGATGTTGTCACTCTTTAACTCGCATCAACATTACCAATGATTTTTAAAAGCGCCTTGAGTCGCCCATCTAAAAAGATGGAAAGCCTTTATCAATGAACGTATTTCGACTGAGGATGATCCTAGAAGTGCAGGTCGTCGAATCATTATGCCTTCACCACGGTGTCGATAAAAGATTTCACCTCCGCAAAGAATCAAACTAAAAAAAGCATGACATAGTAACATAAACTCATCAGATCTAAATAATCGGATTTGCGAGGACAGAAAACTTTCTAATCTCATGGCACCACCAAAAGAACGATATGAAATTTATTCTCACAAAACTATGATGATCACTAGACGTTGACAAACAACATAAAGGTCTTGAAGATAAGAGGTCCCTCACCTCTCAGAGCCAAGATGACAGCTGAAAAGCCGACGGGGCCTAAATTTCTCCGATGGTGGCAACAACGGCGGCAAGAAAACCCTCACGAGCCGGTATCCGCAGATTCAAGTATGTGTCAACCGTTAAACAACCCGTAGAAAATGTATACATAACCAACAAAAATAAAACAAGATTCAAGGGTGAGCCAAGGTAGATTCATACCATCATAGACCTGCACAGCCACGCACCACAAAGTCCACATAGCAAAAACAATGTTCAAAACTAGTGGAGAGCATAAGCGAAGCGAAAGGCCACATCTTCGAGCAATTGCTTAGGGTGTGTTCGGTTGCCTGCATGAGGCCCAACCAGGCCCGCGCGGGAAGAAAACGGCCTGTTTGGTTAGCTGCATACACTGTTGGGCCTGCATGGCACGCCGTTTAAAGCAGTCCTGGGCCTGGCTCCCTGGGAACGCTCGAATCGGCAGTTTTTCCAGAGCTAGGCCCGAGCGGTGCACGTGGGTGGCGGCGGCTGCACGCGCGCGGCCACGCTCGAGAAGCCGCGTTGCTTCCGGAAGCGCTGACAGTTATTAGCCTCACCACCCCTCACCGCCCCCTCTCCCAACTCTCCCCCACTCTCCCAACTCTCACCGGCGGCGGCGGATCGGAGGAGAGCAAGAAGACCACCGGACTCCATCACCGGCGAGCTCATCATCACCTGGCCCACGACAATGGCGGTAAGCACTTTTTTGTTCGGCATGCACTACTTTTTCGCGTTCGATCCGGCGGTAGATTCGATCCACGACGGAGAGGGGAATGGGGAATAGAGGTAGACAAGCATGGCAGTTCATGCTAGTTCATAGTAGTTCATACGAGTTCATACTAGTTCATGCAAGATCGGAATAGAGGTAGATGCGGATGGAGTAGAAGGGGGATTGGGGGATTGGGAGTACACAACAGACACTGGCTAACCGCGGCGGCCGTTGAGGCGCGCGGAGTGGCAGGTTGAGTGTCTGGCCTTCATCTTCTTGTCCATCACCGTGCGGGGTGGCGGGTCATCGTCGTCCTCGGCGGAGTCGAGGTCGGTCTGTCAGGTACGACAGCCTGGCTCCGACACCCTCACTGGCATCTGCATCGGTTCTTCATCCTCCTTAGGCTCCCCACCGATGACCGCCGGCGGCACGATTGCCGTCTCCCTGTACACTGCGACATGGCGGTCATTAGGAGTCCAGTAGTTCTTGTACTTGGACCACCTCTTCCTCTATTTAGCATCGCCAGAGACGGCCTGATTCATGGCCCAGCGAATGATGTCGACTGCCATCGCGCCCTTCGCTGGGTTAGGAATCAGCGTCTTCAACTCTTGTGCAATGGCCCTCATGAGCACTGCATCAGATTCCTTCTGCATGTCAGGCATGGAGCCGAAGTTCGAGCACACCTCCATGGTGTTCTAGAACTTGGTGCGGTCACCAGCCGACCACTCGAGGAAGAAGGCCCTCCAACCAATACCCCAAGGGAAGGGGTTGGCGTTGGAGCTGGAGCTGGAGCTCATGGCGATGGAGAGGAGGAAGGTTGATAGTGAGAGAAGAGAGGAAGTGGGTAAGTAGTGGTGGTCAGGGTGAGTAAATATATGCGCGATGGAGAGGAGGAAGAGTGACAGTCATGCCGTTTTAACTACATGCTCTTCAATAAGCCATGAACTCTGTGATGTGCCTGACTCCATGAATTGTGTGCAGATCAAGGAGAGCAATGAGATGGGCACGGAGGTGCTCCGGGCCATTGATAAGAAGGGCAAGGAGGCGGTTCATCCAATGTCCGAGGTGGTGTTGCCGCCCACCGCTGAAGAAGAACCGAAGACGCCAACGGTTGGCGACGACGAGTGCATGGAGCCCCCCCCCCCCCAGCAGCAAGCGCCACAACTACGACCACTACCATGAGGACGGTGGCCCAACTCACTTCTGCAAGGTCATCCTTGCACCGAACCTTGAGTGCATCCCCATGCCCCTGGACTTCACCAAACACTTCATCGCGGTGCCTGGTGTCTACTACACAACCTTCTTCTTGTAGACATTGTTGGGCCTCCAAGTGCAGAGGTTTGTAGGATAGTAGCAAATTTCCCTCAACTGGATGGCCTAAGGTTTATCAATCCGCGGGAGGCGTAGGATGAAGATGATCTCTCTCAAGCAACCCTGCAACCAAATAACAAAGAGTCTCTTGTGTCCCCAACACACCCAATACAATGGTAAATTGTATAGGTGCACTAGTTCGGCGAAGAGATGGTGATACAAGTGCAATATGGATGGTAGATATAGGTTTTTGTAATCTGAAAATATAAAAACAGCAAGGTAACTAAAGATAAAAGTGAGCATAAATGGTGTTGCAATGATAGAAAACAAGGCCTAGGGTTCATACTTTCCCTAGTGCAAGTTCTCTCAACAATAATAACATAACTGGATCATATAACTATCCCTCAACATGCAACAAAGAGTCACTCCAAAGTCACTAATAGCGGAGAACAAACGAAGAGATTATGGTAGGGTACGAAACCACCTCAAAGTTATTCTTTCTGATCGATCTATTCAAGAGTCCGTAGTAAAATAACACGAAGCTATTCTTTCCATTCGATCTATCCTAGAGTTCGTACTAGAATAACACCTTAAGACGCAAATCAACCAAAACCCTAATGTCACCTAGATACTCCATTGTCACCTCAAGTATCCGTGGGTATGATTATACGATATGCATCACACAATCTCAGAAACATCTATTCAACCTACACAAAGTACTTCAAAGAGTGCCCCAAAGTTTCTACCGGAAAGTCAAGACGAAAACGTGTGCCAACCCCTATGCATAGATTCCCAAGGTCACGGAACCCGCAAGTTGATCACCAAAACATACATCAAGTAGATCACATGATATCCCATTGTCACCACAGATAAGCACATGCAATACATACATCAAGTGTTCTCAAATCCTTAAAGACTCAATCCGATAAGATAACTTCAAAGGAAAAACTCAATCCATTACAAGAGAGTAGAGGGGGAGAAGCACCATAAGATCCAACTATAATAGTAAAGCTCGCGATACATCAAGATCGTGCCATCTCAAGAACACGAGAGAGAGAGAGAGACAGATCAAACACATAGCTACTGGTACATACCCTCAGCCCCGAGGGTGGACTACTCCTCCCTCGTCATGAAGAGCGCCGGGATGATGAAGATGGCCACCGAAGAGGGATCCCCCGTCAGGCAGGGTGCCAGAACGGGTCTAGATTGGTTTTCGGTGGCAACAGAGGCTTTCGGCGGCGGAACTCCCGATCTAGGTTACTTTCCGGAGGTTTCAGTATATATAGGAGGTGTTGGAGTCGGGGGCAAGTAAATTGGGTCTCCGAGCTGTCCACGAGGCAGGGGGGCGCTCCCAGTAGGGGGGCGCCCCTACCCTCGTGGGCAGCCCGTGGACCTTCTGGCCCCCCTCCGGCACTTCCTAGGCTTCTTCTGATCCAAAAATAACCTCCGTTGAGTTTCAGGTCAATTGGGCTCCGTTTGATATTCCTTTTCTGCGATACTCTAAAATAGGAGAAAAACAGAAACTGGCACTAGGCTCTAGGTTAATAGGTTAGTCCCAAAAAATCATATAAAAGTATATATAAAAGCCCATAAAACATCCTAGAAGGATAATATAATAGCATGGAACAATAAAAAATTATAGATACGTTGGAGACGTATCAAGCATCCCCAATCTTAATTCATGCTTGTCCTCGAGTAGGTAAATGATAAAAACAAAAAATTTGATGTGGAATGCTACCTAACATAATTCTCAATGTAATTCTCTTTATTGAGGCATGAATGTTCAGATCCGAAAGATTCAAGATAAAAGTCTATATTGACATAAGAATAATAATACTTCAAGCATACTAACAAAGCAATCATGTCTTCTCAAAATAACTTGGCCAAAGAAAGTTATCCCTACAAAATCATATAGTTTGGCTATGCTCCCTCTTCATCACACAAAATATTCATATCATGCAAACCCCGGTTTCAGCCAAGCAATTGTTTTCATACTAATTTTTTTTTCAAACCTTTCAACTTTCAGGCAATACATGAGCGTGAGCCATGGATATATCACTATATGTGGAATAGAGTGGTTGTTGTGGAGAAGACAAAAAGGAGAAAGATAGTCTCACATCGACTAGTCGTATCACTGGGCTATGGAGATGCCCATCAATAGATATCAATGTGAGTGAGTAGGGATTGCCATGCAACGGATGCACTAGAGCTATAAATGTATGAAAGCTCAGCAAAAGAAACTAAGTGGGTGTGCATCCAACTTGCTTGCTCACGAAGACCTAGGGCATTTTAGGAAGCCCATCGTTGGAATATACAAGCCAAGTTCTATAATGAAAATTCCCACTAGTATATGAAAGTGACTAAACATGAGACTCTCTATCATGAAGAACATGGTGCTACTTTGAAGCACAAGTGTGGAAAAGGATAGTAGCATTGTCCCTTTTCTTTTCTTTTTTTTCCTTTTTCCTTTTATTTTATTTTTTTGGCCTTTCTTTTTTTCTTTGGCCTTTCCTTCTTTTTTTCTTTGGGACAATGCTCTAATAATGATGATCATCACACTTATATTGATTTACAACTCGATATTACAACTCGATACTAGAACAAAGTATGATTCTATATGAATGCCTCCGGCAGTGTACCGGGATGTGCAATGAATCAAGAGTGACATGTATGAAAAATTATGCATGGTGGCCTAGCCACAAATACGATGTCAACTACATGATCATGCATGGCAATATGACAATATGAAGCGTGTCATATGAACGGAATGGTGGAAAGTTGCATGGCAATATATCTCGGAATGGCTATGGAAATGCCATGATAGGTAAGTATGGTGGCTGTTTTGAGGAAGGTATATGGTGGGTGTATGGTACCGGCGAGAGTTGCGCGGTACAAGAGAGGCTAGCAATGGTGAAAGTGTGAGAGTGCGTATAATCCATGGACTCAACATTAGTCATAAAGAACTCATATACTTATTGCAAAAATTTACGAGTCATCAAAACAAAGTAATCAACGCATACTCCTAGGGGGGAGGTTGGTAGGAGTTAACCATCGCGCGCCCCCGACCTCCACAGAAAGGATGACACTCAATAAATACCTCATGCTCTAACTTCGTAACATAGCGGTTCACCATACGTGCATGCTATGGGAATCACAAACTTTAACACAAGTATTTCCTGAATTCACAACTACTCTACCAGCATAACTCTAATATCATCATCCTCATATCTCAAAACAATCATCAAGTATCAAGCTTATCATATTCAATGCACTTGTATGAAAGTTTTTACTATAACCAACTTGGATGCCTATCATATTAGGACTAGTTTTATAACCAAAGCCAATTACCATGTTGTTCTAAAAGACTCTCAAAATAATATAAGTGAATCATGAGAGTTCATCTATTTCTTCAAAATAAAACCACCGCCGTGCTCTAAAAAGATATAAGTGAAGCACTAGAGCAAACAACAAACTACTCCAAAAAATATAAGTGAAGATTGATGGGCCTCGAACCCCTCGTTGGTTACCCCAAGTGGAAGGTGTAAGATGCAGTAAGTAGAAGTGTTTTCCCCTAGCAAAGATGCCAAGGATCGAATCCCCAGAGACTCCTAGGTTCAACAAGTAGGTGTCAATTGCTAACGGCGCAATCAGCAATCAACGTGGACCTGCACACAGATACAAATAACTTTGCTCCCAACGAGTACAGAGAGGTTGTCAATCTCTCCGGCCTTGTAGTTCACAAAGGGTTAAAAGCAATATGATAGTAGTGATAGATAGTGTTTTTGCAATAGTAAGTAAATAGCGAAAAGTAAATAGTGGATGTGATCAATGATGGTAATATGGACCGGAGTCTCATGATGTTCACTAGTGATGTCTCTCTCCCAAAAGACGATAAAACAGCTATGTGAGGTAAACAAATTACAGCTGGGCAATTGACAGGACCCACGAGCGCATACAAATGTTGATTACATTGCAAGAAAGGTTGAGGTTCAAAGCATGGGCGGTACGCCAAAGTAAGTAGACCGAAATCCATCAATATCTACTACTAATCATCCACCTTGAGATATCTATCCAGAACATCTCGCTGGTATTAAGTTGCGAGTCCCACCCATAGTGTAAACTCAATGCAACAGACAACTGCATTAAAAGAACTTTGCGTAAAGTAAACAATCCTTGCACCCGCGGGCACAAGCACCGTTGTTTTCCCCCTTGTGGCAACATCACATCCGCTAGACTCATGTTTCTGTCACTCAAGCTAGTCATCGAGGGGCATGAACCCACAATCGAGCATAACGTTCCCTCTTGGAGTCACTACCTATTACTCGGCCAAAGCAATAAATAACAACGGAGAACATGCAAGAATTACTTATGAACTAAAATATAAAAGAGGTGAATCAAATATATTACTCAAGATCAATCTGAACATAATCTCATAATCCATCGGATCCCAGCAAACTCAACATAGCAACAACATAAGGATTACATAGGTGCCTCGATCATGTAGGGCAGCTCACGAGGACTAATTAGTGAAGCACAAGAATGGGAGGAGAACATCACATAGCTACTGGTCATGGACTCATGGTCCAAGGGAGACTACTCACGAGTCATCCGGGAGGCGTCCATGGTGGTGGAGAAGCTCCCGGTGGTGATCCTCCCCTCCGGCAGGGTGCCGGGAAGAGTTCTCCTGGTGCTCCCGATCTTGGAAGCGGCGGTGGCGGCGGAACAGAGATGGGATCGCGAAAAGAAGTCATGTTTCAAGGGTTACGGGGGACCCTTTAAATATCTGCCAAAGTAGGGCACCTGGGGGCTCTCGGGGTGCCGAGGCGCCCCCCCGGCGCGGCTCAGGGGGGGCGCGCCCACAGGGCGCCTGGGGCCCCTGTGCCCCCCCAGGCTCCCCTTCGGAAGCAGTGTCATTCCCGATACGCTGATTTTTTATATATTTTTTCTGTATTTTTCTGGACAGTTCTCGAAACGTGAAAACCTGAAATACAAAAACAGCCGAAAACAGAAACTGGCACTGGGGTGCACTGGATTAGTAAGTTAGTCCAAATATGATCAAAAGTGTATGGAAGTGTATGAATATCATAGCAATATCACCCAAAAGTGGCATGGAGCAAGCAGAAATTATAGATACGTTTTGGACGTATCAACATCCCCAAGCTTAATTCCTGCTCGTTCTCGAGTAGGTAAATGATAACAAGAATAATTTCTGTGGTGACATGCTATTAACCATATAGGACTTTCTCATAGTCATATGACAAAAGCTTACTGAGACAATGATTCTATAGTAATTAAGTTGTCTCAAGAGAAAATCACAAATGACTGAAAGTTTTACAACATGAAACTGAAACATCAAAAAGATTTGCAATGAACATGATGTGCAAATATGATAAAGTGATATCTAGCTTGCCCCCTTTAGTGATGCAAAACATAAATGCAAGGGCACCTTCAAGGTTTAAGTGATGACTAGATACAATCATTTCAGAATAAACGATATCACAATCATGCAAAAGACAATGCTACTTTGGGACAATGCACATTACACTCAGAATGACAATCATGCTCTCAGTAGTTGGTGCTTCAACATAAAGGTAAAAGAAAGGTTAAGTGCTAAAGCTTTTTTATCTGAAAACATGGAAGCAATTGTGTCAACGGTAATAGTACTTCATATGTGTCATGTATAAAACATTTTATAAGTTGCAAGCCTCATGCATCGAATACCAATAGTGCTCGCTCCTTGTCCTAATTAGCTCGGATCCCCATGGTTATCATTGCATTGCATATGTTTTAACCAAGTGTCACAAAGGGGTACCTCTATGCCACCTGTACAAAGGTCCAAGGAGATAGATCGCATTTGATTTCTCGTTTTTGATAGATCTCAACTTAAGGACATCCATACCGGGACAACATAGAAAATAGATGATGGACTCCTCTTTAATGCATAAGCATATTCTCATGAGAGATTGAGGATTAAGGTCCAAGCTAAAACTTCCACCATGATGCATGGCTTTGGTTGGCGGCCCAATGTTCTTCTCTAACAATATGCATAGTAATTCAGCCCACGGTGAATCACCCTTACTTCAGACAAGACGAACATGCATAGCAACTCACATGATATTCAACAAAAGTGTGACAGTTGATGGCGTCCCCAGAAACATGGTTATCGCTCAGCAAGCAACTCATAAGAAATAAGATACATAGGCAACATATTCTTTACCATAATAGTTTTTAGGCTACTTTCCCATGAGCTATGTATTGCATGGTTAGTTTGCTTAGTGCAGGTGGAGGTTAGCAAAAGACTGGGAGCGACCAACTAAGAGAGCAATGACGGTCATAATCATGCAGAGCGACAAAGCAATATTGAATCAGGCATGGTAGATATATCGCTACTTAGAAACAAAAGATCATCAAGGCTTGACAGACTTTCTTTACAGTCTTGAATATGCGTGAGCATACGCCAAGTCAATCAAAATAAATTCTCAAAGGAAGATATTACTAAACCATACCACATCATAGGCAAACAAACCAAGTTGGTACTCCAATAACACATTGGGAACCCCCCAGCTATTTGAGATTAACCATAAGAAAACCTGAACTACTAAGCACCATCATGAAAGTAGCATCTTTATCATAGACACATTAACCCATGCAACGGAAGCAAACTCTCTTAATAAGGTGAGCATGGAAATTAAAGAGAGTTCAAGCAACCAACTAAATAAAAGCTCTTGAAAAGATAAGCATGAATACTAAGAGCAGAGCACGATAGTAGCTATTAAAAGACAAAGAACACACACATCATAGATAGACATGAAAATTCTATGTAATGTTCTAGGTAGAGGTGGAGCGTGTTTCTCTCCCACATAAAGGAATGCTGGGTTCCGACTCGTTATGAAAAACTAAAAAGAAAACTAAAAGCAAGACGCTCCAAGCATAGCACATAACATATGAAGTGATAAAAATATAGCGAAACGAAAGACGAACTGATAATGTTGATGGAGAAGGGGATGCACGGGGGCATCCCCAAGCTTAGACGCTTGAGTCTCCTTGAATATTTCTTGGGGGTGCACGGGGGCATCCCCAAGCTTGAGCGCTTGACACTCCTGAATCTTTTTATCATCTTCCCTCGCACACTTGAAAACTCCCTTCATACACAACTCATCATAATCTGATTAGCGAGGTTAGTACCCTTAATAAAATAATTATACCTTGCTGGAAATAAGGATATTCTTGAATTTCTACTGTTTCTCAAGATTGCCAAAAGGTTTTTGCAAAGAAAAAGCAAGTTCTTAATTTGCAAAGTGAAGGTAAGGCAAAACAGGACAGAATCTGTGAAAAACAGAACAGCAGGCAGTAATTGACCTGTTCGGGATACTTCTGCAACTCAAATCAAAAAACTCAGAACTGACGCACGAAAGACAATTATATAGAGAACGCTGTCGAAAAAATTCAGACCAAAAGGATGATCTGGTGATTTTATACGAATTTTTCTATCCAAGGACAGAATCTGTTTCCTGGACAGCACCTCACAACTTTTGAACTTTCTAGCAATCAGAGGCTATACTTGGCACAAATATGAAAAGCAAAGATACAATGATGATGCTACAGCAGTAAACAACATCAAGACACAACAAAAAAAATTTTTATTCATGTGGGCTGCCTCCCAAAAGCGCTTTCTTTTATGCCTTTAAGCTAGGCATAATGCATAGATCAAGTTTTATCAAGAGTAAAAGAATAACTAGCCCGTACAACGGACTCAAAAGGTAACTTGACCTTCTTACGAGGGAAGTGTTCCATCCCTTTCTTGAGAGGAAACTGAAATTTAATATAACCCTCTTTCATGTCAATGACAGCACCAACGGTGCGCAAAAAGGGACGTCCCAAAATAATTGGACATGAAGGATCACATTCAATATCCATAATAGTGAAATCAACGGGCACATAATTATCATTGACAACATTAAGAACATCATCGATCCTCCCTAAAGGTTTCTTTATGGAAGAATCAACGAGACGAACACCAAAAGAACAAGAATCATAAGGTTTCAATTTAAGCATATCATATAGTCTTTTGGGCATAATAGAAGTACTAGCTACAATATCACATAAAGCATAGCATGAGAAGCTGTTTATCTTAATTTTAATCATAGAATCCCAACCATCTCCTAGCTTTCTAGGTATGGAGGCTTCTACTCTAAGTTTCTCCTCCCTAGCTTTGATAAGAGCATTAGTGATATGCTCTATGAAGGCAAGATTAAGCGTGCTAGTGTTGGGATCCTTAGCCATTCCTTGTAGAAAGGCAACAACTTCTGCGATACTACAATTATCAAAATCAATTTTATCATTAGTGGGCAGAATTGTAGTGTCATCCTCTTTGTTTAATTCGCTCTCTATTATAAGAGTTTGAACATCTTCCCAAGTTTCGGGAAGCTTAGGAGCAATTTTAAACTGAGGCTCATACTTTTTTCCTGGGAGTCCATGCCATGGGCATAACTCTCCGTCATAACTAGTGTAATCACAAGGTTTATCTTTTTTGTAAACCCCGTCAGAGATAAGTGGGGCAATGGAAGTAGGGGTGTACTCCTCCCATTTAGTGTTTTTGGTAGAACCCATAGTAGCAAGCAAGCAAGACAACTATTTTTGTGATTTTCGATAAAAGGAACTAAAGCAAAAAATGAAAGGTAAACCAATAAGACTAAAAAGCAAAGGTAAAAGATAGCATGGAACTCCCCTATCCTGAAGAGTGGAGTCCCCGGCAACGGCGCCAGAAAATACTCCTTGATGGGCCTCGAACCCCTCGTTGGTTACCCCAAGTGGAAGGTGTAAGATGCAGTAAGTAGAAGTGTTTTCCCCTAGCAAAGATGCCAAGGATCGAATCCCCAGAGACTCCTAGGTTCAACAAGTAGGTGTCAATTGCTAACGGCGCAATCAGCAATCAACGTGGACCTGCACACAGATACAAATAACTTTGCTCCCAACGAGTACAGAGAGGTTGTCAATCTCTCCGGCCTTGTAGTTCACAAAGGGTTAAAAGCAATATGATAGTAGTGATAGATAGTGTTTTTGCAATAGTAAGTAAATAGCGAAAAGTAAATAGTGGATGTGATCAATGATGGTAATATGGACCGGAGTCTCATGATGTTCACTAGTGATGTCTCTCTCCCAAAAGACGATAAAACAACTATGTGAGGTAAACAAATTACAGCTGGGCAATTGACAGGACCCACGAGCGCATACAAATGCTGATTACATTGCAAGAAAGGTTGAGGTTCAAAGCATGGGCAGTACGCCAAAGTAAGTAGACCGAAATCCATCAATATCTACTACTAATCATCCACCTTGAGATATCTATCCAGAACATCTCACTGGTATTAAGTTGCGAGTCCCACCCATAGTGTAAACTCAATGCAACAGACAACTGCATTAAAAGAACTTTGCGTAAAGTAAACAATCCTTGCACCCGCGGGCACAAGCACCGTTGTTTTCCCCCTTGTGGCAACAACACATCCCCTAGACTCATGTTTCTGTCACTCAAGCTAGTCATCGAGGGGCATGAACCCACAATCGAGCATAACGTTCCCTCTTGGAGTCACTACCTATTACTCGGCCAAAGCAATAAATAACAACGGAGAATATGCAAGAATTACTTATGAACTAAAATATAAAAGAGGTGAATCAAATATATTACTCAAGATCAATCTGAACATAATCTCATAATCCATCGGATCCCAGCAAACTCAACATAGCAACAGCATAAGGATTACATAGGTGCCTCGATCATGTAGGGCAGCTCACGAGGACTAATTAGTGAAGCACAAGAACGGGAGGAGAACATCACATAGCTACTGGTCATGGACTCATGGTCCAAGGGAGACTACTCACGAGTCATCCGGGAGGCGTCCATGGTGGTGGAGAAGCTCCCGGTGGTGATCCTCCCCTCCGGCAGGGTGCCGGGAAGAGTTCTCCTGGTGCTCCCGATCTTGGAAGCGGCGGCAGCGGCGGAACAGAGATGGGATCGAGAAAAGAAGTCCTGTTTCGAGGGTTTCGGAGAGTCCTTTAACTATATGCCAAAGTAGGACACCGGGGGGCTCTCGGGGGGCCGAGGCGCCCCCCCGGCGCGGCCCAGGGGGGGGGCGCCCACAGGGCGCCTGGAGCCCCTGTGGCCCCCCCAGGCTGCCCTTCGGACGCAGTGTTGTTTCCGATACGCTGATTTTTTATATATTTTTTCTAGATTTTTCTGGGCAGTTCTCGAAACGTGAAAACCTGAAATACAAAAACAGCCGAAAACAGAAACTGGCACTGGGGTGCACTGGATTAGTAAGTTAGTCCAAATATGATCAAAAGTGTATGGAAGTGTATGAATATCATAGCAATATCACCCAAAAGTGGCATGGAGCAAGCAGAAATTATAGATACGTTTTGGACGTATCAAAGATCAATGAGTAGTCGAATAATTATGTAACTATGTGAAGACTCTCTAACATTTAATAATTTCAGATTTTGGGATATTATTCAGAAAGCAAGCAAAACAGAACAAAACAAAATGTCGCTCCAAGCAAAACACATATCATGTGGTGAATAAAAATATAGCATCAAGTAAAGTTATCGATAGACGAAGACGAAAGAGGGGATGCCTTCCCGGGGCATCCCCAAGCTTGGGATTTTGGTTGTCCTTGAATTTTACCTTGGGGTTCCTTGGGCATCCCCAAGCTTAGGCTCTTGCCACTCCTTATTCCATAGTCCATCGAATCTTTACCCAAAACTTGAAAACTTCACAACACAAAACTCAACAGAAGACTCGTGAGCTCCGTTAGTATAAGAAAATAAAATCACCACTTAGGTATTGTTGTGAACTCATTCTAAATTCATATTGGTGTAATATCTACTGTATTCCAACTTCTCTATGGTTCATACCCTCCGATACTACTCATAGATTCATGAAAATAAGCAAACAACACATAGAAAACAGAATCTGTAAAAAGCAGAACATTCTGGAGCAATCTGTAACTTTTGAATACTTCTGTAACTCTAAAAATTCTCAAATAAATTGGTAAACCTGAGGAATTTGTCTATTAATCATATGCAAAAAGAATCAACTAAAAAGCACTCTCCAGTAAAAAATGGTAGCTAATCTCGTGAGCGCTAAAGTTTCTGTTTTTTACAGCATGATCGCATAAACTTCACACAAGTCTTCCCAAAGGTTCTACTTGGCACAAACACTAATTAAAACACAAAACCACATCTAAACAGAAGCTAGATGCAATATTTTTTCCTAAACATAAGCAAAAAACAAAGAATAAAAATAAAGTTGGGTTGCCTCCCAACAAGCGCTATCGTTTAACGCCCCTAGCCAGGCATGATGATTTCAATGATGCTCGCATAAAAGATAAGAATTGAAACATAAAGAAAGCATCATGAAGCATATAACTAGCACATTTAAGTCTAACCCACTTCCTATGCATAGGAATTTTGTGAGCAAACAACTTATGGGAGCAATAATCAACTAGCCTATGAAGGGAAAACAAGCATACACTATAGGAATCATGCACTTTGTCGTCCGCCATGACGGACGGCAAAGGCATACATGGCGGATGGCAAAGTCCTTTGCCGTCCGTCAGCAGACGGCAACAGGTCCGGCTGAATAGGCGACGGCGAAGGCTTCTTTGTCGTCCGCTGGCGGACGACAAAGATGAAATGGTCTTTGTCGTCCGCTAGCTACCGGCAAAGGACCTGGATGGCACACGTGGCAGTTTATCGCTGTTAGGGGGCTAACGGTGCACTTTGCTATCCGCTGGCAGACGGCAAAAACCATTGCACCTTTGCCGTCCGCCAGCAGGCGACAAAGTAGCCAAATAGGCCAGCCCCAGGTTGTACAGGTAGCTGCCACGTGGCATCTTTGCCATCTGCTGGCTGGCGGCAAACCTCTTTGCCGTCTGCCAGCGGACGACAAAGCTCCTGTATAGCCCCTGTTTTTTCTGTTTTTTCTTAAGTTCATTCAATTTGAACACACAAGTTTCATCACAGAAATTTCACAGTAGACATATCCAACACACAAGTTTCATCATACATACATAGATAACCAACACATAGTTCCATCCATACATATTATATAACAAAAGTTTCACATTGTTCATCCAACACCGTTATCCATTCATCCATATAAAAAGTTCCATCCATGCAAGTTCATCGATACAAAATAAAAGCATAAAGGGAAAAGAAGCACTCCATCCATGCAAGCTTCCGTGAATTAAATGAAATCTGCAAAATGGGAAACAAGAGAGTTAGAAGAAGAAGAAGAAAATGAAGAAGAAGAAGAAGACTAGAAGAAGAAGTAAGCATACTTAGGTAAAATGGAGCTAACCTAGCTAATTATGTCATTTAATTTATGAGTGCACTAAGCATATTATGCCATTTTTGATATAAAGCAACTAAGTATAGGTCTTTATTGAGCTAACCTAGCTAGGTAACTAAGCATATTAGAGCTAACTTAGAGCTAACTTAGGTCATTTTGGAAAAGAATAATAATAATAAGAAGAAGAAGACTAGAAGAAGAAGAAGAAGAAGAAGAAGAAGAAGAAGAAGAAGACTACAAGAAGGAGGTTTTTACCCATTTCCTTCTCATTCTTCTTCTTTTATTCTTTCTTTTTCTTCTTTTTCTTCTTCTATTTTCTTTTTCTCCTCTTCCTTGTTTTTCTTCTTATTCCCTATTTGTGTCATTTTAGAGCTTACATAGGTAATTATGCCATTTTTTACCTAACTAAGCTTATTATGTCAATTTGGAGGAAAATAAGGTAAGTATAGGTCATTTTTGTGCTAACATAAGTAATTATGCCATTTTTGAGCTAACGTAGGTAATATGGATCATTTTGGAGCTAAACTAGCTAAAATGGATCATATTGGAGCTATAACCTAGGTAAACTTGGTCATTTTGGAGCTAACCTAGGTAAAATGGATCATATTGGAGCTAACCTAGGTTAAATGTGTCATTTTGGAGCTAACTTAACTAATTATGCCATTTTTAGTTAACTAAACATAAATATGCCATTTTTACACAAGTAAGCCAAGTGTATGTCATTATTGAGCAAACCTAGGTAACTAAGCATATTAGAGATAACCTAGCATATTAGAGATAACCGAGGTCATTTCGGAGGAAACAAAGGTAAGTATAGTTCATTTTGGAGATCTGACATACCTGACATAGTTCACTCCTTCTTCTCCTTCTCCTTCATCATCCTGATGCACCTAGAGTGGCGAGGCGGTGGGATGTAGTCTTCTACCACAATTGGCATGGTCATGTCGCCCGGCTATGGGATCGCCGGCGCCACCACCATCGTGAGGTCATTGTCAGGCACCACCACCATCACGAGGCCATCTTCAGGCAGCACCATCACTAGGTCATCCTCAGCCACCACCATCTCTTGCCCATCGTCAGCCACCACCATCTCTTGCCCATCGTCAGCCACCACCATCTCTTGCCCATCGTCAGCCAACACCTCCTCATCCCCATTCTGCTCGTCTTCTTCCCTACTCCATTCCGGATCATCCTCGCTGCTGCTTTCGCTGTAGCTAGACTCGCTGCTGCTAATGCTATAGCCAGAGTCGCTGCCGCTGCTCCGATTGTCTGACCAAATGCAACAAAGTTTTTTTAACAATCAGTGTGAGACAAAGCCAAATGGAGAGGAAGAAGAGGCAGAGCGTACTGGCATCATCATCGTCCTTGTAGCGCATGTGGCACATAGTCGTGTTGAACACCTTCACGGTCAGCATGGCGTCGCCGTCTGATACGTCCAAAACGTATCTATAATTTCTGCTTGCTCCATGCCACTTTTGGGTGATATTGCTATGATATTCATACACTTCCATACACTTTTGATCATATTTGGACTAACCTACTAATCCAGTGCACCCCGGTGCCAGTTTCTGTTTTCGGCTGTTTTTGTATTCCAGGTTTTCACATTACGAGAACTGCCAGGAAAAATCCAGAAAAACTATATAAAAAATCAGCGTTCCAGGAGCTACCGTGCGGCCAAAGTACAGCCGGGGGGGACCCACAGGGGCTCCAGGCGGCCTGTGGGCGCGGCCCCCCCTGGGCCGCGCCGGGGGGGGCGCCTGGGCACCCCTAACCCCCTCTGGTGGCCCCCTTTGGCATATATTTAAAGCGTGTCGAGGAAACCCTGATTCCGGACCCCTTTTCTCCAGACGCGATTCCGATCTCCGCCGCCATCTCCATCAAGCTTCCGGGGACCAGAATTCCTGCGCCGGCACCCTGCCGGGACGGGGAAGTGCCCCCGGATTCATCTCCATCGACGTTGCTTCCTCCCTCCATGATGCGGGAGTAGTTCCTCCTCGGGGCTGAGGTTCTTACCAGTAGCTATGTGGTCAATTCTCTCTCCCATGATGTGATCTTCGTTGTGATCATAGGCTATGTTAATCTAAGATATTTCCCCTTCCTCTATGTATTGGATTGATGTACTCACTTGTCTTTATCTAGTATAATCCCCGAGACCAAGGTGACAGCGGTCTATTGGACATGGATTAGAACAATATTTTCATGAGTGATTTCCTTTCTTGTGTGTTGATTGAAGATTGAGAGTCTCTTGGTGCTTGTATTTGACTATCCTTTAGATATGTTGTGGTGATTGTGGGACTCTCTTTGGATGGCCGCGGTGACATTGGGAAATCCTTAGATTGAGAACTACGAACTTTGAGGTGTGCTTTTGTAGCCCTACATAATTCTCGTCCTCTCTTGACCACGAAGGAATGACCTCCGAGTGTGTCCCCTTTGCATGTTTTATGGGAAATATCATGTGATTCGATTATGTTAATGTTGTTGGGAGTTGCCACTAGTGAAAGTATGAACCCTAGGCCTCGTTTCCACCATTGCAATACCGTTTGTGCTCACGTTTACCACTTGTTTGCTTGCTGCACTTTTTATTACATATTTATATTACTTTGTTTTGCCATCCATATCACTTGCCATTTAACATCTCTTCGCCGAACTAGTGCACCTATACATATGACAAGTGTATTAGGTGTGTTGGGGACACAAGAGACTTCTTGTATCTTAGTTGCAGGGTTGCTTGAGAGAGACCATCTTCAACCTCTACTTCCCTGAGTTCGATAAACCTTAGGTCATCCACTTAAGGGAAATTGCCGCTGTCCTACAAACCTCTGCGCTTGGAGGCCCAACATAGTCTACAAGAGTAGAAGCGTGTGTAGACATCAAGCTATTTCTGGCGCCGTTGCCGGGGAGGTGAGCGCTTGAAGGTATATCTTTAGATCTTGCAATTAAATCTTTTTGTTTCTTGTTTTTATTTCACTAGTTATGCTTATGGACAACCCTGTTATTGGATCGTTGCTTGCGGGAAGACGCCCCACACCAGTGGTGGTTGCTCCTCCCCCTACTGAAATTGTGCCCTATGAAATACCAGCTGGTATTATCGATTATGTTTTGGCTAATCGTTATGCAGGAGACAGACATCCCGATGAACACTTGCTATATCTGTCACAACTATGTTCATTATTTAAGCTTGCAGGTGTATCGAGGGAGTTTGTCATGAGGAAATTATTTGCCTTGTCACTGAAAGGAAAAGCATTGGAATGGTATAGGCTACTAAATGACTCTCACCTGCTAGAGTGGGAAGAGATCCAGCCTCTCTTTTACTCCAAGTTTTATCCTCTTCATGAAGTCCATAAGAATAGGAATTATGTTTATAATTTTTATCCTCATGACGGAGAGAGCATAGCTCAAGCTTGGGGGAGACTGAAAACGTTAATGCTAAAATGTCCTAACCATGGGCTCCCCAAAGATATTATTATTACTAACTTCTATGCGAGGCTCTCTCGACAGGATAAAGATTTGCTCGATGCTTCCTCTATGGGTTCTTTCACAAACAAAAAGATTGATGCTAAATGGGAACTCCTTGAAAGAATTCAACGCAACACTGAAGATTGGGAGATCGACAAAGGTAAAGAGTCAGGTATAATTTATGAGTATGATTGCATTAAGTCTTTTGTTGAAACTATAAGTTTTAATAAGTTTAGTGCTAAGTTTGGGCTTGATTCTCAACTCCTTGTTGATTTCCTCAAATCTTTTGCTTCACATCTTAATATGCCTAAGGAAGATTGGATCAAGTATCATAAACCTTTTAACGAGACTTGCAAAGAAAATGAAATTGTTCATGATGATTTCAACATGCATGATCCAATTCCTAAAAATGAAGTTTTATATAAGCATGTTAATTTTTGTGGAGTGGAGAGACCTTGTGAAAGGCCTATGATTGAAGAAGAGAAGTATTGTAAGCAACATAAGCATGAAAGAACAATCACTTGGGTCAGAGATTTAAATGAAATTGCTAGAGAATTGTGTGACCTTTATCCTTTTACTTGTGAACTTTGCCGTACAGAGGGTCACTTTAATTTTCAATGCATGAACTTTCAAAACATAAATGTTAACCGGTTGTGTGATGACATGATCACCTCTGATCTTTATGATGAGCTTATGTTATTTTTGATGTGTGAAGAGTTATCAGAAAAGACTTCTTGGCTGGATGATAATGCCATAGGAATAAAAAACACTATTCAAAATTGCCATCTCTATTGTGTTGTTAATTGCCATGAAAATGATTACATAAGTAAGATTAGAAAGGAGGGAACTTTACCAAAGTATAAAAATGTCTCTTATATTTCTGCTAATAAAAAGGAGAGTTTCTCCCAAGTTTCCCCTATTGTTTCTAATGATAAACCAGGATATGTGGAGAAGCTTCGTCTCCAACCACTCCCTCCTAAGGTGAAGAAGAAGAAAAAGAAGAGGAGGAGGAAGAGGAGCAAGAAGGAAGAAGAATGGGTATCAACCTGGCCTGAGCATATTCATCCCATCAAGTTTTATCCTAACGGTTGTAAGTTTAAAGAAGAAGGTGAAGTTTATTGCCTTAATTATCATCTTGATGATATGTCCGTAGGTACTATTGAAGATGATTTTGATTATGATATGCATGTTACTTATTGTGATTGGGAAAATGATGATAATGCTACTTATGATCTTGAAAATCTTTTTGTTACCAACTCTGAAAGTGATGATATGGGAAGCTCTAAGCTTGGGGATGATAGGATTGCAAATCCTTTACCCACTAGTGATGTGATAATTGATAATTCTCTTGCTAGTAAGAATAAAGACAACATGTTTACAAATATAGTCGCTAGCAATGATAATGCTCTTCTCTACCATGATGATGTTATAACTCCAATCTATAGTGTTCAAGTTGTTTATGATAGTCCTACTCCCACTACTACCAATGAGAAAAATTATGCTTATGTGGGGAGTGAGAGTACCTTTTTGCATGTGGATCATGGTAACAATGCTTTATGTAATGCTTATATTGTTGAGTTCATCCATGATGCCACTGAAATTTATAATGAGAGAGGGAGGCTTGGTTCTAAATATCTTAATAATAAGAAGCTTCCTCTCTTTATGGTGAATATTTTGAAGTTATGCTTGTTTTGCCTTCCTATGCTAGTTGCTTCGTGCTTCAATGAATTATTCTATTGCAATATTCCTATGCATAGGAAGCATGTTAGGCTTAAATGTATTTGGCATTTGCTTCTTGATGCCCTCTTTTGTTCTTCAGCTCTTATTCGTACGAGAGCATCATTAAAGTCCTATGCCTAGCTTAAAGGCATAAAAGAAAGCGCTTTTGGGAGGCAGCCCACATGAATAAATTTTTATATTTTGCTTTTGTTGTGTCTTGATGTTGTTTACTACTGTAGCATCATCATTGTATCTTTTCTTTTCATATTTGTGCCAAGTGTAGCCTCTGATTGCAAGAAAGTTCAAAAGTTGTGAGGTGCTGTCCAGGAAACAGATTCTGTCCTTGAATAGAAAAATTCGTATAAAATCACCAGATCATCTTTTTGGTCTGAATTTTTTCGACAGCATTCTCTATATAATTGTCTTTCGTGCATATGTTCTGAGTTTTTTGATTTGAGTTGCAGAAGTATCCCGAACAGATCAATTACTACCTGCTGTTCTGTTTTTCACAGATTCTGTCCTGTTTTGCCTTTCCTTCATTTTGCAAATCAAGAGCTTGCTTTTTCTTTGCAAAAACCTTTTGGCAATCTTGAGAAACAGTAGAACTTCAAGAATATCTTTATTTCCAGCAAGGTACAATTATTTTATTAAGGGTACTAACCTCGCTAATCAGATTATGATGAGTTATGTATGAAGGGAGTTTTCAAGTGTGCGAGGGAAGATGATAAAAAGATTCAGGAGTGTCAAGCGCTCAAGCTTGGGGATGCCCCCATGCACCCCCAAGAAATATTCAAGGAGACTCAAGCGTCTAAGCTTGGGGATGCCCTCGTGCATCCCCTTCTCCATCAACATTATCAGTTCGTCTTTCGTTTCGCTATATTTTTATCACTTCATGTGTTATGTGCTATGCTTGGAGCGTCTTGCTTTTAGTTTTCTTTTTAGTTTTTCATAACGAGTCGGAACTCAGCATTCCTTTATGTGGAAGAGAAACACGCTCCACTTCTACCTAGAACATAACATAGAATTTTCATGTCTATCTTTGCTGTGTGTGTTCTTTGTCTTTTAAATAGCTCCTATCATGTTCTGCTCTTAGTATTCATGCTGATCTTTTCAAAGAGCTTTTGTTTAGTTGGTTGCTTGAACTCTCTTTAATTATCATGCTCACCTTATTAAGAGAGTTTGCTTCCGTTGCATTGGTTAATATGTCTATGATAAAGATGCTACGTGCATGATGGCGCTTAGTAGTTCAGGTTTTCTTATGGTTAGTCTCAAATAGCTGGGGGATTCCCAATGTGTTATTGGAGTACCAACATGATTTGTTTGCCTATGATGTGGTATGGTTTAGTAATATCTTCCTTCGAGAATTTATTTTGATTGACTTGGCGTATGCTCACGCATATTTAAGACTGTAAAAAAAGTCTGTCAAGCCTTGATGATCTTTTATTTCTGAGTAGCGATATAACTACCATGCCTGATTCAATATTGCTTTGTCGCTCTGCATGATTATGACCGTCATTGCTCTCTTAGTTGGTCGCTCCCAGTCTTTTGCTAACCTTCACCTGTACTAAGCGGAATTACTGCTGGTGCATCCACATCCTTTTAAACCAGTTATGCCATACGAGTCCACCATACCTACCTATACGTGGTATTTCACCGCCACTCCAAGTAATTTACATGTGCTACCTTTAAAACCAATCTTTGCAATATATAGCTCATGGGAAAGTAGCCTAAAAACTATTGTGGTAAAGAATATGTTGCTTATGTATCTTATTTCTTATGAGTTGCTTGCTGAGCGGTAACCATGTTTCTGGGGACGCCATCAACTGTCACACTTTTGTTGAATATCATATGAGTTGCTATGCATGTTCGTCTTGTCTGAAGTAAGGGTGATTTTCCGTGGGTTGAATGATATGCATATTGTTAGAGAAGAACATTGGGCCGCCAACCAAAGCCATGCATCATGGTGGAAGTTTTAGCTTGGACTTAATCCTCAATCTCTTATGAGAATATGCTTATGCATTAAAGAGGAGTCCATCATCTATTTTCTATGTTGTCGCGGTATGGATGTCCTCAAGTTGAGATCTATCAAAAACGAGAAATCAAATGCGATTTATCTCCTTGGACCTTTGTACAGGTGGCATAGAGGTACCCCATTGTGACACTTGGTTGAAACATATGTAATGCAATGATAACCCATGGGAGTCCGAGCTAATTAGGACAAGGTGCGAGCACTATTGGTATTCGATGCATGAGGCTTGCAACTTATAGGATGTGTTATGCATGACACATATGAAGTACTACTACCGTTGACAAAATTGCTTATATGTTTTTAAAATAAAAAGCTCTAGCACATAACCATTCTTTTACTTTCATGTTGAGTCTCCACCTTCTTTTAAAAGCACCAACTACTGAGAGCATGATTGCCATCCTGAGTGAAATGTGCATTGTCCCAAAGTAGCATTGTCTTTTGCATGATTGTGATATCGTTTATTTTGAAATCATTGTATCTAGTCATCACTTAAACCTTGAAGGTGCCCCTGCATTTATGTTTTGCTTCACTAAAGGGGGCAAGCTAGATATCACTTTATCATATTTGCACATCATGTTCATTGCAAATCTTTTTGATGTTTCAGTTTCATATTGTAAAACTTTCAGTCATTTGTGATTTTCTCATCAGGCAACTTAATTACTATAGAATCATTGTCTCAGTAAGCTTTTGTCATATGACTATGAGAAGTCCTATATGGTTAATAGCATGTCACCACAGAAATTATTCTTGTTATCATTTACCTACTCGAGGACGAGCAGGAATTAAGCTTGGGGATGTTGATACGTCCAAAACGTATCTATAATTTCTGCTTGCTCCATGCCACTTTTGGGTGATATTGCTATGATATTCATACACTTCCATACACTTTTGATCATATTTGGACTAACCTACTAATCCAGTGCACCCCGGTGCCAGTTTCTGTTTTCGACTGTTTTTGTATTCCAGGTTTTCACATTACGAGAACTGCGAGGAAAAATCCAGAAAAAATATATAAAAAATCAGCGTTCCAGGAGCTACCGTGCGGCCAAAGTACAGCCGGGGGGGGACCCACAGGGGCTCCAGGCGGCCTGTGGGCGCGGCCCCCCCTGGGCCGCGCCGGGGGGCGCCTGGGCACCCCTAACCCCCTCTGGTGGCCCCCTTTGGCATATATTTAAAGCGTGTCGAGGAAACCCTGATTCCGGACCCCTTTTCTCCAGACGCGATTCCAATCTCCGCCGCCATCTCCATCAAGCTTCGGGGGACCAGAAGTCCTGCGCCGGCACCCTGCCGGGACGGGGAAGTGCCCCCGGATTCATCTCCATCGACGTTGCTTCCTCCCTCCATGATGCGGGAGTAGTTCCTCCTCGGGGCTGAGGTTCTTACCAGTAGCTATGTGGTCAATTCTCTCTCCCATGATGTGATCTTCGTTGTGATCATAGGCTATGTTAATCTAAGATATTTCCCCTTCCTCTATGTATTGGATTGATGTACTCACTTGTCTTTATCTAGTATAATCCCCGAGACCAAGGTGACAGCGGTCTATTGGACATGGATTAGAACAATATTTTCATGAGTGATTTCCTCTCTTGTGTGTTGATTGAAGATTGAGAGTCTCTTGGTGCTTGTCTTTGACTATCCTTTAGATATGTTGTGGTGATTGTGGGACTCTCTTTGGATGGCCGCGGTGACATTGGGAAATCCTTAGATAGAGAACTACGAACTTTGAGGTGTGCTTTTGTAGCCCTACATAATTCTCGTCCTCTCTTGACCACGAAGGAATGACCTCCGAGTGTGTCCCCTTTGCATGTTTTATGGGAAATATCATGTGATTCGATTATGTTAATGTTGTTGGGAGTTGCCACTAGTGAAAGTATGAACCCTAGGCCTCGTTTCCACCATTGCAATACCGTTTGTGCTCACGTTTACCACTTGTTTGCTTGCTGCACTTTTTATTACATATTTATATTACTTTGTTTTGCCATCCATATCACTTGCCATTTAACATCTCTTCGCCGAACTAGTGCACCTATACATCTGACAAGTGTATTAGGTGTGTTGGGGACACAAGAGACTTCTTGTATCTTAGTTGCAGGGTTGCTTGAGAGAGACCATCTTCAACCTCTACTTCCCTGAGTTCGATAAACCTTAGGTCATCCACTTAAGGGAAATTGCCGCTGTCCTACAAACCTCTGCGCTTGGAGGCCCAACATAGTCTACAATAGTAGAAGCGTGTGTAGACATCACCGTCGTACCTGAAGACAAGGAAGTACCCCTGCCTCTGGTCGTAGGCACGGACAAACTGCTCCCAGGCACGACACAGGTACATGTGGTCCTTCCTGATCACCACCTCCACATCCCAATGCTTGCGAAGCCCGCTGCCGGCCTATCGCAGCGTCACATTCTTTGGCCGATGGATGTTCAGTGATAACCCACAAGTGTAGGGGATCAATTGTAGACTCTTTCGATAAGTAAGAATGTCGAACCCAACGAGGAGCTAAAGGCAGAACAAATATTCCCTCATGTTCTATCGACCACCGATACAACTCTACGCACGCTTGACGTTTACTTTACCTAGAACAAGTATGAAACTAGAAGTACTTTGTAGTTTTTGTTGGATAGGTTTGCAAGAAAATAAAGAGAACATAAATATAAACTAGGGGCTGTTAAGATAAAGACCCAACTAAATTAGTGATAGCGAGTGTGGAAAAGTGGCGGTAGGAGTTGGCACTGGGCACTGGATCAATATGTTAGTCCCAAAAAATAGTATAAAAAGTTGACAAAAGTATATTAAAAGTTGTAGAATATTGGCATGGAACAATAAAAAATTATTGATACGACGGAGACGTATCAACATCCCCAAGCTTAATTCCTACTCGTGCTCGAGTAGGTAAATGATAAAAAAGATAATTTTTGATGTGGAGTGCTACCTAGCATAATCTTGATCATGTAATCTAATCATGGCATGAATATTAAGACATGAGTGATTCAAAGCAATAGTCTATCATTTGACATTAGGACGATAATACTTCAAGCATACTAATAAAGTAATCAAGTCTCTTCAAAATAACATGGCCAAAGAAAGTTATCCCTACAAAATCATATGGTCTGGCTATGCTCCATCTTCACCACACAAAGTATTTAAATCATGCACAACCCCGGTTTTAGCCAAGTAATTGTTTCATACTTTAGTATTCTCAAACCTTTTCAACTTTCACGCAATACATGAGCCTGAGCCATGGACATAGCACTATGGGTGGAATAGAAGGTGGTGATAGTCAAAAGTTGGGAGAAAGTCTCACATCAACTAGGCAAATCAATGGACTATGGAGATGTCCATCAATCGATATCAATGTGAGTGAGTAGGGATTGCCATGTAACAGATGCGCTAGAGCTATAAGTGTATGAAAGCTCAAAAGAAAACTAGTGGGTGTGCATCAACTTGCTTGCTCATGAAGACCTAGGGCATTTGAGGAAGCACGTCATTGGAATATACAAGCCAAGTTTTATAACGAAAAATTCCCACTAGTATATGGAAGTGACAAAACAAGAGACTCTCTATTATGAAGATCATGGTGCTACTTTGAAGCACAAGTGTGGAAAAGGATAGTAGCATTGTCCCTTCTCTCTTTTCTCTCATTTTGTTTTTGTTTTTTTGAGGGACTTTCTTTTTTTAGCCCCTCTCTATTTTTTAGGCCATCTTTTTTCTTATTTGGCCTTTCCTCACATGGGACAATGCTCTAATAATGAAGATCATCACACTTTTATTTACTTACAACTCAAAGATTACAACTCGAAGCTAGAACAAAATATGACTATATGTGAATGCCTCCGGTGGTGTACCGGGATGTGCAATGATCTAGCGTAGCAATGACATCAAAAAACGGACAAGCCATGGAAACATCATGCTAGCTATCTTACGATCATGCAAGGCAATATGACAATGATGGTGCGTGTCATAATAAACGAAACGGTGGAGTTACATGGCAATATATATCGGAATGGCTATGGAAATGCCATAATAGGTAGGTATGGTGGCTGTTTTGAGGAAGGTATATGGTGGGTGTATGGTACCGGCGAAAGTTGCGCGGTACAAGAGAGGCTAGCAATGGTGGAAGGGTGAGAGTGCGTATAATCCATGGACTCAACAATAGTCATAAAGAACTCACATACTTATTGCAAAAAATTATTAGCCATCGAAACCAAGTACTACACGCATGCTCCTAGGGGGGGAGGTTGGTAGGAGTTAACCATCGCGCGCCCCCGACCTCCACACAAAGGATGACCCTCAATAAATAAATCATGCTCCAACATCGTCACATAACGGTTCACCATACGTGCATGCTACGGGAATCACAAACCTCAACACAAGTATTTCTACAATCCACAACTACCCACTAGCATGACTCTAATATCGCCATTTTTATATCGCAAAACTATTGCAAGGAATCAAACATATCATATTCAGCGATCTACAAGTTTATGTAGGATTTTATGACTAACCATGTGAATGACCAATTCCTGCCAACTCTCTAAATAGATATAAGTGAAGCAAGAGAGTTTTAATTATTTCTACAAAAGTTATGCCCACGCTCTAACAATTATAAGTGAAGCAAAAGAGCATTCTACAAATGGCGGTTTTCTAAGAGAAACAGGCAATCCAGACTTCAAATGATGTAAGTGAAGCACATGAAGTATTCTATAAAGCCATACTCAAAAGAAATAAGTGAAGTGCAAAGAGCATTCTATAAATCAACCAAGGACTATCTCATACCAGCATGGTGAATTTATTAAAAGAAAAAGAAAAAGCACACGACGCTCCAAGAGTTTACGCATATCATGTGAACAAAGCGAATCCGAAAACATACCGATACTTGTTGAAGAAAGATGGGATGCCTTCTGGGGCATCCCCAAGCTTAGACGCTTGAGTGTACTTGAATATTTACTTGGGGTGCCTTGGGAATCCCCAAGCTTGAGCCCTTTCCTCTCCTCCTTCTTCTCACATCGAGACCTCCTCGATCCTCGAACACTTCATCCACACAAAACTTCAACAGAAAACTCGGTAAGATCCGTTAGTATAATAAAGCAAGTCACTACTCTAAGTACTGTTGCAAACCAATTCATATTTTGTTTTTGAATTGTAGCTACTGTAATATAACTTTTCCATGGCTTAATCCACTGATAGAAATTGATAGTTTCATCAAAACAAGCAAACTATGCATCAAAAACAGAATCTGTCTAAAACAGAACAATCTGTAATAATCTGAACATTCACCATACTTCTGATACCTGAAGAATTCTTACAAAATTAGGAAAAATAAACAATTTGTATAGAAAGACAGTGCAAAAAGTTTCAGAACCATTTGACGTTCCAGCAAAAAATGTAAAATCGCGCACTACAGCCAAAGTTTCTGTCCTGCACCGCACAAACCAACAAGCATTGTAAACATCCTAAAGGCAAACCTTGGCACATTATTTTTATAATACAATGTAATTGTACAAGGGGTAATTATTTTTGTTGAAAAGTTTATGTAATTAAGATTCACAAAGTTTCCATCGGCATGAACAAAGTTCAAGGACGTCCCCCACTTTCACAATGCTCGTCTATATCACTTTCACTTTTCTTTTTGAAAAGTTTTGGGTTCCCCTCTTTATTTATTTTGTTTTTAAACTATATGAAAGCACACAATAGAAATAAATGACTCTCTAAAACTTCCGGGTTGTCTCCCTGGCAGCGCTTTCTCTAAAGCCATTAAGCTAGGCATATAG
Source organism: Secale cereale (assembly GCA_902687465.1). Taxonomy (NCBI): domain Eukaryota; kingdom Viridiplantae; phylum Streptophyta; class Magnoliopsida; order Poales; family Poaceae; genus Secale; species Secale cereale. The sequence goes on from LR738714.1 coordinate 193,342, forward strand.
TGCTCAAGTAATGGATCCACTCGGATCCCAAGGTATATAAAAGCCAATTTTAGTTAGCAATGATTTGACATTTAGTAGTGAGCACAAAGTGATATGTGTCATGCAACAACGAAGTCTAACTCTCTTCCTATGCATCGACATGTCATAAAAGAACAATTCATATAGGCATGATCATTGTATATAGGCATCATTGTATATAGGCATCACGTCCGAGACAAGTAGACTGAAACGATTCTGCATCTACTACTATTACTCCATACATCGACCGCTATCCAGCATGCATCTAGTGTATTGAGTTCATAAGAATAGAGTAACGCCTTAAGCAAGATGACATGATGCAGAGGGATAAACTCAAACAATATGATATAAACCCCATCTTTGTATCCTCGATGGCAACAATACAATACGTGCCTTGCTGCCCCTACTGTCACTGGGAAAGGACACCGCAAGATTGAACCCAAAGCCAAGCACTTCTCCCATTGCAAGAACTATAGATCTAGTAGGCCAAACCAAACCAATAATTCGAAGAGACTTGCAAGGATATTATGAGCACACATAAAAAGTTCAAAGAAGAACCAAATATTTCTCATATATAATCTTGATCATAAACTCACAATTCATCGGATCTCGACAAACACACCGCAAAAAGATATTACATCGAATAGATCTCCTCGAAGACCAAGGAGAACTTTGTATTGAGATCCAGAGAGAGAGAAGAAGCCATCTAGATACTAGCTATGGACCCGAAGGTCTGTGGTAAACTACTCACAACTCATGGTGAGGGAGATTATGATGATGATGAAGAACTCCGTGATGGACCCCCCTCCGGTGGAGCTCCGGAACAGGCTCCAAGATGGGATCTCACGGGAACAGAAGGTTATGGCCGTGGAATTAGGGTTTTCTCTCTGTTTGCGAAGGTTTCGGGGTACGTAGACTTATATAGGAGGAAGGAGGACACCGGGGGGGTGCTCGAGGGGCCCATGAGGAAGGGGGGCGCACCCTGGGAAGGGGGGCGCCCCCCACCCTCGTAGACACCCCGAGGCTCCCCTGACGTGGTTCTCAAGTCCCCTGTGCGTGATTTTCTCCAAAAATATCTCTCGCGAAGGTTTCATTCCGTTTGGACTCCGTTTGATATTATTTTTCTGCAAAACCCTGAAACAGGCAAAAAAACAGCAATCTGGACTGGGCCTTTGGGTTAGTAGGTTAGTCCCAAAAATGATATAAAAGTGTAATATAAAGCCCATTAAACATCTGATACGTCTCAAACGTATCTACTTTTCCAAACACTTTTGCTATTGTTTTGACCTCATTCTTGCATGATTTGAACTAAACTAACCCGGACTGACGCTGTTTTCAGCAGAGCTGCCTGTATGGTTTTATTGTGTGCAGGAAAACGGATTTTTAGGTGTCTCAGAAAATTCCACGAAAAATCACAGAAAATCCACGCACCCGAAGGAACCTTGTGCCAGAAGATGGACCAGAGGGCAGCCAGGGGGGACCCAGGCGCCCTTGTGGCGCGGCCCCACCCCTGGCCGCGCCGGGAGGCCGCCTGGGCTGCTCCCACCTCCTCTGGTGCCCTACTTTGACCTGTATTTATCCCGTGACGAGAAAACCCCAGAACAGAAGTCATTTTCCCAGTTTCCGTCGCGGAGCCGCCGCCACCCTCTGTTCTTCTTCGGGAGGGCTAATCTGGAGGCTGATTTGGCCTCCGGAGTGGGGAGATCGTCGCCATCGTCATCATCATCACCACTCCATCCTCCCTCCATGACTTCTCCTTCCATGTGTGAGTAATTCCCTGCTGTAGGCAAAGGGGATGGTAGGGATTGGATGAGTTAGATCATGTAATAGTTTATCAGATTGTTGGGGGCATGTTGCCTATCATCTACTATGGTGTTTATCATCTTTGCTTCAACTTGTTGCTCTTAATGCTTGTCACTTAGGGCCCGAGTGCCATGATTTCAGATCTGAACCATATGTGTTTGCATGAATATATTTGTGTTCTTGATCCTATCTATGAGTTGTTTGCACCTATTACGGTCCGGAACCGGCGATCCCAAAAGTGACAGCTTGGGACACCAAAGGGGATGGTCCATAGTTTGAGGATTACATGTATCCATTGAGTTTATTGCTTTGTTCCGGTGCTCTTTGACAGGAGTACCTTAATCTCCATAAGTTCCTTTTGGCCCCGTTCGTAGCGGGATGGTAGGACAAAAGATGTTGTGCAAGTTCTTATTGCAAGCACGTACAGCTACCTGTGGGATACATGCCTAATGTTTGATATTTGCCTAGATGATCATTACTTTTCTGTGTGCCTTGCCCCAAGTTAGATTCATGATATATCTCATCCATGCAGCGCCCAACCATCCATCTCCCTAGCCTACAGTGTTTTCAATCCTGCTGGTTATCAGTTGTTACTTTTGTTGTTTACTTTTACTATTACAACCATCACTATCATATCACCGTTACCACTTATCTTTTGTTGCAAGTAAGTATATTTCAGGTGCGGCTGAATTGACAACTCAACTGTCAAAGCTTATAAATACTCTTTGGCTCCCCGTGTGTCGAATCTATAAATTGGGTTATTCTTACCCGCGAAGACTATCTCGATCCCTTACGGTTGAGGGTTATCAAGTACCGTTTTCTGGCGCCGTTGCCGGGGAGCATAGCAATATTTACAAGTTTACTTGAAGTATCCTACCTGCTGCACTTCATCCGCTATGGGTAAGAAAGGAGACCCCAAGGTTCCGATCTTACTATCCACTACAAGAAGAGGTACTGTTCTGAACACTAGTGCTACACTTGATTCACCTTCTGTTATGAGTAAGTTTGCCTCACCGCCACCACATGATGCTTCTACTGAATCTGTTACTATGTCCGATACTTTTGATGATGCCTCTACTACTCTTGATGATATTGGTTCACTTGGTTATGCTCTTGAGAAACAGATCGCTGCTGCTGCAAAAAAATCTGGAATTGAAATTCCTGTTACTCGCTACCCCATTGGTGGAACCTATGATTATCCTGATTTGAGTAAACTCAAGGAGAGACTCCTTGATGATGATTACATTATGCTTGATGATGATTTATGCAGGGAACTGACAGAGTTTGCCGGCTCTGACCCTGAAGCTATTAAGAAGCTGCTTGAAAAACACTCCTTGAAGAACAAGACCGTTCCTGATCCTGAATTTGCTACATCTCCTATATGCATCAATGATCCTGATTATGATTTCTCTGTTGGTTTTTCACTTATACCTATGGTTGAAGCTGACCCCTTTTATGGCAGAGAAAATGATGATGCTATTGCACACCTGACCAAACTCACTGAGTTGGGTGGCTTGTTTACCACAGATGAGAAGAAACGAAACTTTTATGTGACTAAGCTTCTTCCTTTCTCTTTGAAGGAAGGTGCTAAAACATGGTATGATTCACTCCCATGTGGTTCCATTAAGAGTCCTCAAGACTTAGCTCACTCTTTTGTTGATAAGTACTTTCCTGCTCATATGCAACATGCTGCTTTACAAAGAATTTATAACTTTAAACAGTTGCAGGATGAGCACCTACCTAAAGCTTGGGGGAGGTACTGTAGTCTGATCCGGGCTAGACCAGGACATGGAGTCCCTAAGAATGAATTAATCGATATATTTTATGCTGGTCTAACTGATGAATCCAGGTCCTATTTGGATAGTTGTGCTGGTTGTGTTTTCAGGAAAAGAACACCGGACGATGCAGAAGAATTAATGGGCAGGATTGCCAAAAACCATGAAGATTGGTCCGTCCCTGAACCACCTCCACCACCAAAGAAGAGGGGCATGTTTGTTCTGAGCCCCGAAGATATGCGAGAAGCAAAGAAGTCTATTAAAGAGAAGGGTATTAAAACTGAAGACGTGAAGAATCTACCCCCTATTGAGAAGTTGTGTGAGCCTACCACTCACCCTCCTATGGTAGAGGTACACTCTCTTTTAGATTTCAACGCAAGTGACATCCCTCATGGTAAGCCTCCTGATCAATGTTTAGATGAGCTTGATAATTTTATTATGAAACAAAATCATTTTAATGAGAGGATACAAAATCAATTGCATGATAATTCCCTTGCTATCAAAAGTTTGCTTGATGTTCTAGGTAGAACAGTTAATGATGTTAAATGTCTTGTGAAGCATTTTCATATGGTTCAAACTCAGCTTGAACAAATTTCTAATGTGCAAAAAGATTTGCTTGCTAACAATGCCAAACAAGATGATTTGCAGGCCTTCGGGATTAAGACCCGAGGAGGAACTAGCACTCAAGATCATCTCTATCCAGAGGGGCATCCGAGGAGAATCGAGCAAGATTCTCAAATGCAGGAAGAAGAAATTGCTGGCTCTCCAAAGAAGAAGAAGAAGAAACACAAGGAGGCTGACAATTCCAATGATCCTATTACAAGTGAAGAGCCAGCTGTTGATCCCAACAGTATATCTACCTCTGATGCTGAGACTGAAGACGGTGCCGAACCTGAAGGTAAGGATAATGAGAAGAATGATCCGCCTGAAGTTCGAGAAGAAGAAGCACCTGACAAACGCAAGAAGTACACTAGAGAAGACTTCGTCGCAAGAAGACATGGGAAGGAAAGAGAACCATGGATACAAAAACCCATGCCCTTTCCAGCAATATCTACTATGCTTGCTAACTACTCTTTCAGTGGCAAGATTCCTGAGAAGCTTGGTGATCCAGGTATACCCACCATTCCTTGCTCCATAAAGAATAATTATGTCAAAACTGCTTTATGTGATCTTGGGGCAGGAGTGAGTGTTATGCCTCTCTCTCTTTACAAGAGGCTTTGTTTAGAGAAGCTAATCCCTACAGATATCTCTCTTCAGATGGCTGACAAGTCAACCGCCGTCCCGATAGGTATTTGTGAGGATGTTCCCGTAGAAGTTGCTAATTGTTTGATCCTTACTGATTTTGTTGTGCTTGACATGCCCGAGGATGGGAGCATGTCCATTATTCTTGGTAGACCTTTTCTTAACACCGCAGGTGCTATTATTGATTACAATAAAGGAAAGGTTACCTTCAATGTGAATGACAAAGAACACACGGTGTATTTTCCAAAGAAGACCGACAAGAGGCATGGCCTCAACTCTGTAGAAAATATCGAGACCGTGAAGATTGGAGAATGGGACTGTCCACTACATGTGCACCACAAATACAAAACTATTATGGTGGGGACAATGTCCATTAAAGTAAAGGTGCAATGATCACTTCATAAGAGGTGAGACTTTTTGCTCTATATATCGCCTGTTTGTTGGTAAGACTTGATCAACCTTACTAGTGAGCATGTTTTATATAGGTAAAAAGTTGAGCTTGTTATGTTTTCATTTGTTTTAGCTTTTGTTCTCCTTACTGTACCAAGTGTTTATGTTTTTGAAGCTTCACAATATTAATCACTGCTTTAAGTTTTCAGAAAGTCTTGCAGCTTTTTGAACTTCGAAAAAATTTCAACAGTGAAGTTTTCAGAAAAATTCCAGAAAAATAAAAATAAAAATTTCCATGTCGGGAGTGACCCAGAGGCACCTGGGGCTGACCAGGGGGGCCACCAGTGGCCCAGGCGGCCAGCTGGCGCGGCCTGCCCCCTGGCCGCGCCCATATCGCGCCTGGGGCCCACAAGACCCCCCTCGAGGTGAGTCTTCTTCCTCTCTCTCTCTTTCTCTCCAAAAACACGAGTTCTGCACTTGTTCTTGCGTTCTTGCTGCTCTTGGAGGCGATTCTCCGATCTCTCTCTACAGCCTATCATTTGAGCTGAGATTTTGAACAAATACTCCCTGGTATGTAACTCCTCCACCCCTCCAATTAGATTTTTGGGTGGTGGCTTCATTTGTGAGTATTTAGTAGTTCTTGGTGCTGTGTAGATGAGCTTGCATGCATGTGTAGAAATTTATTTTCCAAGTTTTGATGCAAGTTTATGCCTTAGGTAAGTAAGTTGAGTAGTTTGCCTTAAACCACTTTGTTTAAATCCTTGTTTTTGTAATTTGTTAAAAAATTCAGAAATGAGTTTGTTAGGAAGGGCAAAGGGGTGGCTTGAGAAGAAGAGGCCCACACACTCCGATCGAGTTACTAGAGCCACAACCTCACCCTCGACTACTAGGGTGAGCTACAATGAAGATCATGTGCCCCTAGAGTTGTTGGAAGACACAGGTCCAGCACGTGCTATGATGTTCCCATGTGATGAATTCCTTGAAGCTGCGGGAATTAAGGATGAGTTTTATAATCTTTGTGCTAATGCAGGTCTGACACGGCTCGTCATGTGCCGTGTTACTCAGTATCAAAAACTCACCTCTGGTTTCATTAACAGTTTTAGATATAACCCTGATACTGGTGCTATTGAGTTTAAAATTTACAATGATCTTATCACCATGCCCTTGGGAAAGTTTTGTGAAATAATAGGTGTGCCAAACGTTGGGCGGACGGCTAAGATGACCTCTCAGCCCTCCGAGCTGAAAACCGTCTTCAACTCTCTCTGCAGCATGGGTACGAGGGATATTCATCGGTCAAAAATCTCCAGCATCTTATTCCCTCACCTCAGGTATTTTGCGTATTATGTTGCTAGAGGGGTATTAGCTCGTGACAACACGAGCAACACTTCTGCGCCGGATATTGCTATCCTGGCAACCGCCCTCTCAGGGAGGTTTGATTATAATTTGGGTGCCTTAATTGCTCGAACCCTTGCTATGAACGGTAACAGGGGAGATTTATTTGGTGGCGTTTATGCCACACTTATCTTAGAATATCTTAAAGGCACCCCACACCCTGATGATGAGCCTTTTACTTATTTAAGTTTTGATCTTGCTGCTATGAAAAGGCATAAGTTTGTTACCATGACTTCTGAGCTTGGTAATCTTGTTTATATCTTACGTTTCGGTACTACCGTGGAACGCGAGATCCGTCTACCTGCACCTCTTTTGTTTGATTTTTCTCGCAGGAACAGATGGGCCTTTGATGTTATCCAGTTCGATGAGTTCATGGTCCAGCATCAGTTTCATAACCCCATGGAGGGGGTTGTGCCCGACGAGGAGGAGCACGGTGAGTTACCACCTTTTCAGGGGGAGACCGTCACCCAGTTTGGTGAAGGGTCTTCCTCTGCTTGGAGTACAGACCCTTCTTCGTGGGAGGATCCGAGGAGTTCGGTGTACGCGCCGGAATCCTTCTACGACCCTTGGACTCACCAGCATTCCCCCGGAGCAGGAGGCTCCTGGGGACAGTAGCTACTACCAACTTAGGCCAAAAGCCTAAGCTTGGGGGAGTACGTGCCCTTCTCACTTTTCCATTGTATTATCCATTTTATTTCTGTTCGCTTTAATCTTTTCGAAGTTTTTGCCCGTTCTTCTTTGTTCTTTCTTTGCAAAAACAACAAAAAGATTTTCTCTTTCTTTTGCTTTCGTTCAACCTTTGAAATAATCCAAAAAGATTTCCTTTCTCTCTTTAGTTTGCTTTGTTTTCAGAGTTCAGCTCGAGTCCGTGATGGCATTTAATTATATTTCCAACATTCGATCGTGCAAGTGACGAGGCAGTAATGACGAAGATCGACTGAAGGGAAGCAACAAGGAAAACCGGTATGAACTCTTCTTGTTTCTACTTTTGTACATATGCTTGTACTTATGATCTAGAGACCATCTTGTAGCGACATAGTGCTATGTTTACAATGCTCTCCTAGTGGTTCATGCTTTCCTTGTGGCTAGTCTCAAATAGCTAGAGTATATAATGTGTTATTGAAATGATTTACATGCATTGCACTGTTCATAGTTTGGTATACTAAGGTGGTATTTCCCTTTGGAGAATTCTTGGATTGACTTGGCACATGTTTACACACGTTTGAGACTAAAAAGTCTGCTTTGCCTTGATGATCTTTGGGTTTCGGAATAGTTATATCACTTTCATGCCCGATTCAATGTTGCTTTGTCGCTCTGCATGATTATGACCGTTATTGCTCTCTAGTTGGTCGCTTCCCAGTCTCTTGCTAGCCTTCGCTCGTACTAAGCGGAATTCTGCTTGTGCATCCAAATCCTTTCAAACCAGTTATTCCATATGAGTCCACCATACCTTCCTATGTGGTATTTACCTGCCATCCTAACGAAGACTTTCTTGTACCATCTCGAAATTATTCAAATTTACTCCTGTTTTGTGCCTCTGTTTTAGCTCATGAGGAAGTAGTAGTTAATTCATGATCTTTTCAAGTTGGACAAGTTTTACCCCGGGATTGCATGTCTAATCTGCAAACCCCTAATACGAGAAGGAACTGGCATGAGTGCGCCCGGCTCATAAAAGATAATACAACAAACAAACCCTCCTTCATGCTTTGTTCATGAGAAATCAGAAAACTTTTGGCAGTGATAAACAAAGGAGATTAAGGGGATGTGATCGTCCCCGTGCGGGAGCCGTTCCTCGAAACTTGTCCAGCTCGAGAAGTAATTGGGTTGTCTACTAAACATTCGTTGACGAAATATGCACCTCTCAAAATCATTTTTACTCTGTTTTCAAAACCAAGAGCTCTGGTACATGTTTAGTCTTTGCTTCCAACCATGGGTTTTCAATCTCGCCATCAAATTCCACGGTTCAAGAGTCTTCACCTTCTTTCTTCAAAGCACCAACTAGGAGAGCATGATTGTCATTCTGAGTGTAATGTGCATTGTCCCAAAGTATTACATTGTCTTATGCATGCTTGTGATATTATTTATTCAGAAATTCTTAGTTCTAGTCTCCTGTAAAACTCTGGAGGAGTTTCTGCATTTATGTTTTGCTTCACTCATGGAGGCTAGCGAGATACCACTCTAGTATGTTCAAGCTATGTGCAATGTAATCTTGTCTTGATTTTCAGTAAGTATATTATTTACTCTTGGTTATTTGTGATCGGTCACTTGAAAGAAAGATTGCTCCGTGCATTGTCCTCATAGCATTGTTTCAATACTTGTTAGACTCTTTTCGTAGTACATGCTTATATACATCTAATGAAGCAAAAGAGTTTGTCAAAGTTTTCTTCGTCGCGTCCAGTTCGTTGAACTGAATTGCTTGAGGACAAGCAATATGCTAAGCTTGGGGGAGTTGATACGTCTCAAACGTATCTACTTTTCCAAACACTTTTGCTATTGTTTTGACCTCATTCTTGCATGATTTGAACTAAACTAATCCGGACTGACGCTGTTTTCAGCAGAGCTGCCTGTATGGTTTTATTGTGTGCAGGAAAACGGATTTTTAGGTGTCTCAGAAAATTCCACGAAAAATCACAGAAAATCCACGCACCCGAAGGAACCTTGTGCCAGAAGATGGACCAGAGGGCAGCCAGGGGGGGCCCAGGCGCCCTGGTGGCGCGGCCCCACCCCTGGCCGCGCCGGGAGGCCGCCTGGGCTGCTCCCACCTCCTCTGGTGCCCTACTTTGACCCGTATTTATCCCGTGACGAGAAAACCCCAGAACAGAAGTCGTTTTCCCAGTTTCCATCGCGGAGCCGCCGCCACCCTCTGTTCTTCTTCGGGAGGGCTAATCTGGAGGCTGATTTGGCCTCCGGAGAGGGGAGATCGTCGCCATCGTCATCATCATCACCACTCCATCCTTCCTCCATGACTTCTCCTTCCATGTGTGAGTAATTCCCTGCTGTAGGCAAAGGGGATGGTAGGGATTGGATGAGTTAGATCATGTAATAGTTTATCAGATTGTTGGGGGCATGTTGCCTATCATCTACTATGGTGTTTATCATCTTTGCTTCAACTTGTTGCTCTTAATGCTTGTCACTTAGGGCCCGAGTGCCATGATTTCAGATCTGAACCATATGTGTTTGCATGAATATATTTGTGTTCTTGATCCTATCTATGAGTTGTTTGCACCTATTACGGTCCTGAACCGGCGATCCCAAAAGTGACAGCTTGGGACACCAAAGGGGATGGTCCATAGTTTGAGGATTACATGTATCCATTGAGTTTATTGCTTTGTTCCGGTGCTCTTTGACAAGAGTACCTTAATCTCCATAAGTTCCTTTTGGCCCCGTTCGTAGCAGGATGGTAGGACAAAAGATGTTGTGCAAGTTCTTATTGCAAGCATGTACAACTACCTGTGGGATACATGCCTAATGTTTGATATTTGCCTAGATGATCATTACTTTTCTGTGTGCCTTGCCCCAAGTTAGATTCATGATATATCTCATCCATGCAGCGCCCAACCATCCATCTCCCTAGCCTACAGTGTTTTCAATCCTGCTGGTTATCAGTTGTTACTTTTGCTTTTGCTGTTTACTTTTACTATTACAACCATCACTATCATATCACCGTTACCACTTATCTTTTGTTGCAAGTAAGTATATTTCAGGTGCGGTTGAATTGACAACTCAACTGTCAAAGCTTATAAATACTCTTTGGCTCCCCGTGTGTCGAATCTATAAATGGGGTTATTCTTACCCGCGAAGACTATCTCGATCCCTTATGGTTGAGGGTTATCAACATCCAAGACTTCATAAATAATAGCATGGAACAATAAAAAATTATAGATACGTTGGAGACGTATCAAGCATCCCCAAGCTTAATTCCTGCTCGTCCTCGAGTAGGTAAATGATAAAGAAAGAATTTTTGATGTGGAATGCTAACCAACATAGTTTCTCAATGTAATTCTCTTAATTGTGACATGAATGTTCAGATCTGAAAGATTGAAGATAAAAGTCTATGTTGACATAAGAAATAATAATACTTCAAGCATACTAACAAAGAAATCATGTCTTCTCAAAATACTATGGCTAAAGAAAGTTATCCCTACAAAATCATATAGTCTAGCTATGCTCCCTCTTCATCACACAAAATATTCATATCATGCACAACCCCGATTTCAGCCAAACACTTGTTTTTATACTCTATCTTTTCAAACCTTTCAACTTTCACGCAATACATGAGCGTGAGCCATGGACATAGCACTATGGGTGGAATAGAGGTGGTTGTGGAGAAGACAACAAGGAGGGAGATAGTCTCACATCAACTAGGCGTATCAACGGGCTATGGAGATGCCCATCAATAGATATCAATGTGAGTGAGTAGGGATTGCCATGCAACGGATGCACTAGAGCTAAGTATGTATGAAAGCTCAACAAAATAAACTAGTGGGTGTGCATCCAAATTGCTTGCTCACGAAGACCTAGGGCATTTGAGGAAGCCCATCGTTGGAATATACAAGCCAAGATCTATAATGAAAGTTCCCACTAGTATATGAAAGTGACTAAACATGAGACTCTCTATTATGAAGAACATGGTGCTACTTTGAAGCACAAGTGTGGAAAAAGATAGTAGCAATTGTCCCTTCTCTCTTTTCTCTCTTTTTTTGGAGGGGCTTTTTTTTATTAGCCCCTCTATTTTTTGGGGCCATCTCTTTTTTCTGGCCTTTCCTCACATGAGACAATGCTCTAATAATGATGATCATCACGCTTTTATTACAACTCGAAATTACAACTCGATACTACAAGAAGTATGACGCTACATGAATGCCTCCGGCGGTGTACCGGGATATGCAATGAATCAAGAGTGACATGTATGAAAAATTATGCATGGAGGCTTTGCCACAACTACGATGTCAACTACATGATCATGCATGGCAATATGACAATATGATGCGTGTCATATGAACGGAATGGTGGAAAGTTGCATGGCAATATATCTCGGAATGGCTATGGAAATGCCCTGATAGGTAGGTATGGTGGCTGTTTTGAGGAAGGATATATAGTGGGTTTATGGTACCGGCAAAAGTTGCGCGGTACAAGAGAGGCTAGCAATGGTGGAAGGGTGAGAGTGCGTATAATCCATGGACTCAACATTAGTCATAAGAACTCATATACTTATTGCAAAAATCTACGAGTCATCAAAACAAAGCAATCAATGCATGCTCCTAGGGGGGAGGTTGGTAGGAGTTAACCATCGCGCGCCCCCGACCTCCACACAAAGGTTGGCACTCTACAAATACCTCATGCTCTAACTTCGACACATAGAGGTTCACCATACGTGCATGATACGAGAATCACTAACCTTAACACAAGTATTTCTAAATTTCATAATAACTCCACTAGCATGACTCTAATATCACTATCCTCTTATCTCAAAACAATTATCAAGCATCCAACATCTCATCCTATTCAATGCACTTAGTGTGATTTTTTTTACTACATTGACATTGGATGTCTATCATGTGAAGACTAGTTTTTTTTAGCCTAAGCACATTACCATGATGTTTTAATAGACTCTCAAATAGATATAAGTGAATCATGAGAGTTTAACAATTTCTACAAAATATAACCACCACCGTGCTCTAAAAGATATAAGTGAAGCATTAGAGCAAAAACTATTCAACTCAAAAGATATAAGTGAAGCACATAGAGTGTTCTAGCAATTCCTAGGCCATATTTAACTCTCTCAAATAGGTGTGTCCACCAAGGATGATTGTGACAAACATAAAGCAAAGACTCAAATTATACAAGACGTCGACGCTCCAAGCAAAACACATATCATGTGGTGAATAAAAATATAGCTCCAAGTATAGTTACCGAGTGATGAAGACGAAAGAGGGGATGCCTTCCCGGGGCATCCCCAAGCTTAGGCTTTTGATTATCCTTGAATTTTACTTGGGGTGCCATGGGCATCCCCAAGCTTAGGCCTTTGCTACTCTTTGTTCCATAGTCCATCAAAGCAAAACTCAAAACTTGAAAACTTCACAACACAAAACTTAGACAAAAATTCTCGGGAGCTCCGTTAGTATAAGAAAGCAAACCACTACTCGAAGATACTGCAATGAATTCATTCTTTGTTTATATTGGTGTTAAACCTACTGTATTACAACTTCTCTATGGTTCATACTTGCCAATAATACTCATAGATGCATTGAAATAAGCAAACAACACACGAAAAACAGAATCTGTCAAAAACAGAACAATCTGTAGTAATCTGCAGGTTTCGCCTACTTATGGAACTCCAAAAAATTCAAACTAAATTGGTAAATTTGAGGAATTTGTCTATTAATCATCTGCAAAAAGAATCAACTAAATAGCACACTCCAGTAAAATCTGACGACCACTTTAGCGAGCGTTAAGATTCTGTTTTTCACAGCAAGATCACATAAACTTCACACACATATTCCCAAAGGTTCTACTTGGCACAAACACTAAACAAAACATGAAACCACATCTAAACAGAGGCTAGATGCAATATTTATTCCCTAACAGCAACAAAAACAAAAAATATATAAAATTGGGTTGCCTCCCAACAAGCGCTATCGTTTTACGCCCCTAGCTAGGCACGACACAAGATAAATCTAGGTATTGCCATTTTTGGAAGGCAATTCTTTGATTAAGCACTTATGATTCTTAGGCACTTCTTTGTACCTATTAATAATCAAACTCTTCGGCAAGAAATCAAGAAATTCTAAAGTGTCAAAAGGGTCTCTTGCAAAAGTAAGAAAATTAGGATGAACACTTATGTATTTGAGATCCGCAATTCTAGATGTTTCACCCTTGTCTTTAGGGACATACATGAACTTAGACAATTTAGTGGTAGAGGTATTTGGAGTAGTTCTTATAGGGGAAAGAGCAGAACCCACATTAGCGATAACATCCTCAAGCTTATTGATTCTAGTAGAATCCTGATCTAGCTTTTCTTTAACCATGGGCTCCTTCTCCTTATGATTTTTCAGAACAACTCCTACCTTAGATCCATATTGAGTTATTTCATTATGGATTTTTCTATCCAAGTTCTCTACTAGTTCTACCATAGCAACTGTGTTCTCAGTGATTTCTAACCGTTGCATAACATGCTCCAAAGTTAAAACGGTCCCATTAACCATAAGAGGTGGTGAGCCAAATAATTCAGTCATAGCATTATAAGAATCAAAGGTATGGCTACCCAAGAAATTCCCTCCGGTAATCGTATCTAAGATAAATCTATTCCACAGAGTTATGCCAACATAAAAATTGCGAAGAAGCACCGAAGTGGAAAGCTTCCTGATAGATCTATTTTGAGCATTACAAATTCTATACTAGGCATCTTTTAAGTTTTCTTCCTCCCTTTGTTTAAAGTTGAGGACCTCACTCTCAGGAGTGTTGATAATGATAGGTGCGCTAGACATGATGACAAGCAAGAAAGCAGCACACAAGCAAACTAGAAGCAAGCCAACGATAAACACACGGCGGAAGAAGGGCAAATAAAACGGCAAGGGTGAAGTGGGGGAGAGGAAAACGAGAGGCAAATAAATGTAATGCGAAGGATAAGAGTTTGTGATAGGTACTTGGTATATGACTTTTGCGTAAGCCTCCCCGGTAATGGCGCCAGAAATTTTTCTTCCTACTTCTCGAGCTTGCGTTGTATTCCCTCGAAGAGGAAAGGGAGATGCAGCACAGTAGCGTAAGTATTTCCCTCAGTTTTTGAGAACCAAGGTATCAATCCAGTAGGAGACCACGCGTGAGTCCCTTGCACCTGCACAAACAAATAAGAACTTCGCAGCCAACGCGATAAGGGGTTGTCAATCCCTTTACGGTCACTTACGAAAGTGAGATCTGATAGAGATGATAGTTTATATTTTTGGTATTTTTGATTTATAAGAACAGAAAATAAAAGCGGTAAAAGTAAAGTAGATGTAGATTGATATGTTGAGAATAGAACCGGGGGCCATAGTGTTCTCTAGTGGTTTCTCTCATGATAGCGATATTCTACGGCGGGTAAACAAATTACTGTCGAGCAATTGATAGAAAAGCAAATAATTATGAGACTATCTAGGCATGATCATTGTATATAGGCATCACGTCCGAGACAAGTAGACCGGAACGATTCTGCGTCTACTACTATTACTCCACACATCGACCGCTATCCAGCATGCATCTAGTGTATTGAGTTCATAAGAACAGAGTAACGCCTTAAGCAAGATGTAGAGGGATAAACTCAAGCAATATGATATAAACCCCATCTTTTTATCCTCGATGGCAACAATACAATACGTGCCTTGCTGCCCCTACTGTCACTGGGAAAGGACACCGCAAGATTGAACCCAAAGCCAAGCACTTCTCCCATTGCAAGAACTATAGATCTAGTAGGCCAAACCAAACCAATAATTCGAAGAGACTTGCAAGGATATTATGAGCACACACAAAAAGTTCAGAGAAGAACCAAATATTTCTCATAGATAATCTTGATTATAGACTCACAATTCATCGGATCTCGACAAACACACCGCAAAAAGAGATTACATCGAATAGATCTCCTCGAAGACTGAGGAGAACTTTGTATTGAGATCCAGAGAGAGAGAAGAAGCCATCTAGACACTACGGACCAGAAGGTCTGTGGTAAACTACTCACAACTCACGGTGAGGGCGATGATGATGATGATGATGATGAACTCCGTGATGGATCCCCCTCCGATGGAGCTCCGGAACAGGCTCCAAGATGGGATCTCACGGGAACAGAAGGTTACGGCGGTGGAATTAGGGTTTTCTCTCTGTTTGCGAAGGTTTAGGGGTACGTAGACTTATATAGGAGGAAGGAGGACACGGGGGGGGGGGGGG